>OZ038516.1:36392996-36395496 GCA_964036315.1 Acanthosepion esculentum
TGAATTGATGTTAAAGGATGAGAGAAATGTGCTGTAGCTGTTTAAATTTCTTTTATTCTAATTTCCCAAGTACTTTCGATCTTCTTCCAAGTTCATCTTCAGGGCGGCAAGTAGTACAAAACTATATTTATATACACACATACTATACATACATATTTTGTCTTTCCGATTAATCCGTCGGTAGATATTTTGAGATTATTAAACGGGCTGCAAATTTGATTCAGATCAAGGGAATCAGAAAGAAAGTAAAATATAATTCAATTTTGTAAAGATATACTATATCATCTGGTTTATTCATAATTAGAAAAAACTTCACCCTTCAACAAGACAAAGATCTAAAACACTCTTCTGTATTATGTCAAAATTACCTTGAGTCAAAAAAGGCTCCTCTTACTTCCAAAATGTTCAAATTTGAATTCATCTCTCCAAAACACCTTTTGCTAAATTATGAATATTTTGTATACGAAACATTATATTCTGCATACCCCATTAATCCCTCCTTAGATTTTTTGAGATTATCAAATGGGCTGCAGATTTAATTCAGATCAAGGGAATCAGTGAAAAAAAGAACAATATTATTCAATTTTGTAAAGACATGCTATATCATCTGGTTTATTCATAATAAGAAAAAATCTTTTTCCTTTAACAACACGAACATCTAAAACACAGATATGGAAGTTATAACTTTTTGCCTACAGAAGCAGTTATTCTCAGTTACATTGTGCTTACACACATAAGCACTACAGTTTTGTAGTGGTAACTTACATGTACTAATGTAACAGTTTATAAGAAATATTTATTGCTCTACTCTTGTAATGAGCCCTGTTTTAAATTGATGTTTAGAAGGTTTGAATTTTATTCTTCGTTCTATTACATTTGGACATATATATATATATATATATATATATATATATATATATATATATATATATATATACACTACAGGCAAAAAAATTTGGGACCACCTTGAATTACTTTAAAATACACCATCAAATGAGGGATTTTTGTTTATTTTTTAAGTAAAAGATAAAATTTCAGTAACTACAGTGCATTTGATTATATTTTTTAGTCCTTCTCCAAGCTCGTATTACGACCAAAATTTCAAATTTAGATTTTTTTTGTCCACAATACACTTTGCTAAAGTATTAATACTTTGTATGTGAAACATTATATTTTGTTTTCACCATTAACCCCCTCCCCCAGTAAAAGTTTTGAAATTACCAAAAGAGCAGGAGATCTGATTTAGGTCAAGGGAATCATGAAAAAACAATATCATTCGAGATTTTGCAAACACATGCTATACCACCTGGTTTATGAATAATTGTAAAAAAACAATCATCTTTCAAAAATACAACAGTCTAAATCACTCTTCTAAATGTTGTCAAAATTACCTTAAGTAAAAAAAAAAGAACAAAATTTATGAAATTATGACTTGTCTACTTCAATCAACTGAACTCTCTGCCATTGAATTAGTTTGGGATGAGCTGGATAGGAGAGATCAAAGAGAATATCCAAAGAGTGAGCGTGATCTTTTTCAGTGCTTGAAGAATGCTTGGTAAGATCTGCCGTCGTCATCTTGTGAAGAATCATAACTGTCTGTACAACAAGCAAAACATTTAGGGCCATTCTGCATTTCTTTAAAAAAAAAACAGTTTAAAATGGGGTATGTTTATAATATTTGAAAGTAAAAGATAAAATTTTAGTAATTACAGTGTATCTTTCTCTAGGCTCATATTACTAACAACAATTTAAAATTCAGATTTTTCTGTCCACAATACATTTTGCTAAATATTTCTACTTTGTATGTGAAACATTATATTATGTTATCAGCATTCACCACTCGGTAGAATTTTGGAGATTAAACAAAATTTTCAATTCAGTTGGATATTAATACAAGTTAATGTTAACCCAGCACTTATTAATATTGTAAACAAAACATATGTAGCTGTTTCTGTTTGAAGAAATTAACTCCCATATTTGTTAGTGAGGGACTCAGACTCAACACAGAGGTCTACATCAGGTACCTTGAGGAGGTAGTGACGCCCTGGATCAAGAGGGTGGCAGCTTTGAAGCACCTATGTCTGGCAACAGGACTCTGCAACATGACAGATAAGCAGGAAAACATAATCATGTCTGTCACCTTTTACATCTGGCCACCTCGCCCTCCAGACTGAAACGCCCTTGATTAGTACGTGCGCGACGCAGTTGAACGACAGACCAACAAAACTCCTTGTAACACCAAATATGGACTGAAGGCAAGAATTATGGCAGCATTCCCCAATAAAAGGAGACCCGTTCAGTTAAGATGCAGATCCCAGAGTCGTCTGGAGGCCATGATTAAAACCAATGGCGATTTTATTGAATAAATCTTCTCTTAGTATTTCAAGATATTTTTGTGTAATTTTGCTAAATATATCTGTTAAAATGAGATGTCAGTGATATTTTCATTTCTGCGTAATTTAGGCGACAATTTATCCATCACACCATGTATACAACGTTG
>OZ038516.1:36407996-36420496 GCA_964036315.1 Acanthosepion esculentum
AGAACCACATTTATATTATCTCGTGTCTGTTGTTCATATGTGAGGAAATTGTTCAACATTCTCTGCTATGTAGGAAGACTGATATAACATAACAATTAAGTATTTTTCTTTTCTCTGTTTCCAACGAGATTTTCCTGTTACTTAATACATTACTTTGGTTCTGGAAGGCATATTTCTCTCTCCCAATGTCTGTTTCTGATTAAAACATTTCTCAAATATTTAAATATTTATTTGCTTGCAATATTGGTTTTGCTTCCGTTACGGACAATCATAAATTCTGTCGTCTTGAAATTGATGCTTAGTCCTTTCTTCTCGCTTTCCTTCGGTGGACACGTAGCCGATTGGTTATACGTTCATTTTCTGTCACTGGTCCGAATCCTAGCACGGATGAGTTTTCAGGAAGGCGTGGTTATCCGTCTGGAGGAGTCGATTATAGCGTAAGGCACACTTAGAAAATGTCGGAAAATCATACCACGGGTTGACGCAATCCTTTTATGAGAAAACGGTTTGGGATCCGTCATTGGCTTTGATAGCATAAAGTCACAAATCACCGTGTTCATGGGTGTGAGTCTGCTGGCCTTGTTCAGAATGTTGATCAGGCTAGAAAGAATGCTCTCTCCTATAATCTGTAACTAAGGTCCGCTCAGCAGAGTGGGTGTTGAACAAACACAAATCTGCCTGAGTAGGTGTCTGTAACAGGGATTAGTAAGCCAGCCTAATAGACGGTCATCCTCGGATATGTGTTGCAAGCCAGCCAACCATCATCTCGCTTACCATCATTACCTTCTTTAGTTCTTGTAGTTTCCTATGAAATTAAAAAATATATATACTGTTTATACTCGCGTATCATGCGACATTTGAAGACCGAATTTTGAAGTTAATTTTAAGGTGGTTGCATCATACATGAGACTGTAGTCAAAAAGTACAGCTGTATTTAAAATAGACATGATTTTGATAAAACTGATGTTTTACCTAATTGTATCCAATAATAATGCATGTAATATTCACATTAATATCGTATTATAAGATACAAACATAGGGAATAGGCATCTTTTCCATTGTTTACATTTATAAGATGTTTAGCTGTTTCTCATTCAGTTGTTTATGGCTGTACATATTTATGCAATGAGTATAGCATTACTAACAATATTTTTATCATTCTCTTTTACTTTAACTTATTTAACTAGAATATGGTATAAAGAGGTTAGTCTATTGTAATTTGGTCCCTCACTTTTTTATAAGTGAAAATTTGGGGATGGCACAATACATGAAATTGTGCATTACACGAGTATGTCCGTTATATATTTAAGACAATCTCAAATAAGACGTTTGATGCCAGGTAGGAACTTTTAGAAACATTTTCTTTAATTTTGTTATTTTCCGAATAATTTTAACCATTGTTAATCATGCCAGGAAGAAAAATATAAAATGTATGTGTGTGTAATTTTATAATTGTGCATTTAGGCAGCAATCCTTCATCTATACATGTTTCATTAAAGACTTCAGACAAGGTTCAGGAATTAAGCTTTTTATTTAATTATTCTTGTGTACATATTTATGCAATGAGTATAGCATTACTAACAATATTTGTATCATTCTCTTTTACTTATTTAACTAGAATTTTATAATTGTGCATTTCGGGAGCAATCCTTCATCTATACATGTTTCATTAAAGACGACAGACAAAGTACGAGAATTAAGCTATTTATTTAATTATTCTTGTGTACATATTTATGCAATGAGTATAGCATTACTAACAATATTTGTATCATTCTCTTTTACTTATTTAACTAGAATTTTATAATTGTGCATTTCGGCAGCAATCCTTCATCTATACATGTTTCATTAAAGACTTCAGACAAGGTTCGAGAATTAAGCTTTTTATTTAATTATTCTTGTGTACATATTTATGCAATGAGTGTAGCATTACTAACAATATTTGTATCATTCTCTTTTACTTATTTAACTAGAAGATGGTATAAAGAGGTCAGTCTATTGTAATTTGGTCTTCCAAAAAAGAAACTCGCATGAGACACAAGATACATGATAAAATCTTTTTTTATAAGTGAAAATTTGGGGATGGCACAATACATGAGATTGTGCATTACACGAGTATGTCCGTTATATATTTAAGACAATCTCAAATAAGACGTTTGATGCCAGGTAGGAACTTTTAGAAAAATGTTCTTTAATTTTGTTATTTTCTAAATAATTTTAACCCTTGTTAATCATTCAAGGAAGAAAAATATGAAATTCTGCAATAAGGCAAGGTTGCCTTTATGCTGGTAATGGCCTGAAGTTTGAAATGAACAGTGGTTCATGTGTTATGAGTGTGGAATAGATTTTAGTATCATGTATTTATATTTACAATTCTAAAAAATAAAATGTGTATAGAATTACTAACAACATTTTTATAAATCTCCTATACTTTAAGTTATTTAAATATAACATTGGATAAAGAGATAGAGAAAACGAGGTTAGTCTATTTTAATTTGGTCTCCGAAAAAAGGTATACGCGTTACATGATAAAATCATTTTTATAAGTGAAAATTGGGGTGTCGCACGATACGTGAGATCGCTTTTACGAGTATATACGGTATTCGGAATCTTTCTTCCTTCTCCCTTATATCTATCAATCTCTGACCCGTCTTGTCTCGGTATACGTTTCCCCTCACTAATTATCCATCTTATACATCTTTGATTCGCAATAGGCTTTCTTTCATTATTTTTCTTGCAGTTCCTACCCAAAGTCTAATATTAACTTCAAAACTGAAATGTTTTCTCTTTCATAGACATCTATATTTATTCACACTTTTTTTTTCTCACTCTCATCGGACCAGTTCAGCGCTGGTTCTACATGACGCCAGGAAAAAAAATTGCCTCGGGTGTTGCATGACGTCAGCACTTTTTTTGTTTGAAGTCGAATTCAAGGGCAGGTAACCATGCAATACGTGTCCCTTCCAGCAAATCTCTAGTTAACTATTTACGGTAGCATAAGCAATCGCCAAAGCTATCCAGATTCCCGTTGTCAAATAAAAACGAACCGCATCGCCTAGAAATAAGAGCGAGCATATATGATGTTGTCATCACCACGTATCTTGGGAAATGTTTTCGTATCCTAAAAGGATAAGAAAAAAAAATGAAAGTTTAAGTTTCTTTTAGGCCACTACCTTTAGGGAGCAAATCAAGACGGTTTAGAAGGCTTGGTATTAGAATTCTTTTTGTTCTAAGAATCCCGTCTGAAGCTAAATTAGTGATCGCTTCGGGACATCTGTTTTCTTGTGGTTATTGCACGTAACAAAAACATTTTTGAAGCTGGCTAATAAAGATATTGTCGTCCTGGGCAAGACGATAAACTACATCCGGCAGCAAGGTCTAAACTAGGTCCACGTCCTGGGTAAGACAATAAACTTCAAACGCGTCCTGGGTAAGACGATAGTATTCATCCGCGCCCTGGGTGAGACGATAAACTACATCCGCGTCCTGGGTAAGACAATAAAGTACATCCGCGTCCTGGGTAAGACGATAAACTACATCCAGCAGCAAGGCCTAAACTACATCGGCGTCCTGGATAAGACGAGAAACTACATCCGCTTCCTGGGTAAGACAATAATCTACGACCGCGGCCTGGGTAAGAGGATAAATTACAACTGCGTCCTGGGTAAGACGATAAAGTACATCCGCGTCCTGAGTAAGACGATAAACTACATCCAGCAGCAAGGCCTAAACTACATCCGCCTCCTGGGTAAGATGATAAACTACATCCGCGTCCTGGGTAAGACAATAAACTACATCCGCGTGCTGGGTATGACGATAGACTACGTCTGCGTCCTGGGTATGACGATAAACATCCGACAGCAAGGCGTTTGATAATGGATGTTTTGAGGTACGAACTAATCCGGGGTGGTAGCACCTCAGGTTCCCAACTATGGGCAAATTGTTAGCACCACAAAAGTGGTCAAACACTATGAAAGCGTAAAAATGGGTTTTAATACCAGCAATAAGACCTGTGTTTTCAGCATGTATATCCTGCGTAGTCCACCGTTGCCTGTTGTAATAATTTTCAACTCTAATAAACGTAGATAGCTTGGTCATTGTTTTTACGCTGTCCAGGGAATAGAAGTGTATTTTCCACCGCTTAAGCGAAGGATTAATTTTTCTTGTGTATAATACAACAAATTTGAACGGAAATTAATGGGTAAAAGGGGGTTGTATCATACACAGATACACGTATTTCGAAATTTTTACTCATTTTAAAACACTATTATATGAAGCAGCAAGATTAGTCTCAGCAGAATAGATAGTAAAACACACGTTGGCGGGTGTTGATAACAATTGTTTACCAAAGGTATCTGAAATGTCGCCCATATTTGTTCGTTCGGAATAAACGTAATTTAACTTCTTCTAAATTCACCGAAATTGATTACAAATATTAACAAAGGAAATGCAGACGATTTTGTAATGTTTTTATAACATGAATGTTACAACAAAGCAACTGACCCTGAAAATTCGAAGATATGTTTTTAAACTGAATTAGAAGAAACAAGTAATGGCTAAATATTCGCTTCGTTTCTGTTCTTTCGTATCGTGAAAAATATTTTAGTGTCATGTATGTACGACATTGAGATTTTAATTGATAATATAGTACAACGTTTAAAATAAAATTTACACGGGGATGGCTGCGACTGTGGTATTGTTCTCAAGCGTGTGAAAAAATAGTGTATTAAACTACGAACCTTATTAAAAACAAATGTAGTTTACCTTTTTACCTGTTTGTACCTCACACCCACCGCACAAAAAATTGGTTTCCATCGGTCAATGTATGGTTATTTTAGAGGGTGTGACGGAAGAACGGACAGACAAACGGATGTCGGAGAATTTTATATTTAGATTTATACAAGGGGATATTGAAAATTTCACATTCCAAAAGTTTACTCATTTTGTTAGATTTTGGGAATTAGATCCGGATGAACAATTTATTGTTAAAATATTTTTTTTAATTTAATAATCTAATAAATTTATTTGCATGTCTTTAGGGATTAAAATAACTGGTGGTTGTTAGGGTTTTTCATCTGAAGAACCTCCCATGAATCGATAGCAGGCTTACGGCCATATCATGTTGAAACAACAGTTATCGTACAGTCACCGAAGTTAACGTCGAGCCTGCTCAGTAGCAAGATGGGTGACCGCTTGGGAATTGCAGTTGATGTAAGCTTGGATGTGCTGGCGATGTAATGGATAATGGCTCGGAATTGTTAATCGAGGAGCTGAGTTCAATTCCAGCTGAATCCGCTATATTCACTTTTCACGCAAATACTCTTCAGAAAGGTATGAATATATTTATTTTCTCCAGCTATGGGTTAATTAGTAAGACGTGTATGGGTAAATCATTATTATCTCCCAAAAAAATTTCTTACAATCTAGAACTACTTTCTGGCTTTATCTGCCACGGTTGATGATCCGTAGAAAACTAATCTCTCAACCAATTGATTCGTGGCGTAATTTATATTCTTAAGCTGAAATTAAGAGAAAAAAATCAAAGAATAAGTTAATTTCCAGGATGTAAAATCCATTTGGAATATATTTTTTTGTAAAGATAGGAAGTATAATTTGATGTAAAACAGATGACATGAAAGCAAATAAAGGGGTTAACAATATATTTATTTCTATTCATATAGAAAAAAAAGAACATTTACGACTTTTAATCTCCAGAACTTCGCGATTAAGCGAAAGCCTAGATAAAAATACATACAATTAAGAACTTCCGGTAATTACTTTTCAAATCTTATCACTCTCACAATCGTTGGTCATAAAAACAGGCGAAAGTTTTTAACGACCAATGGCAAAACAAGTGTAACGCATATATATATATCGCACATTTAGTGATGGTGTGCATGAAACTCAGAGTTATGCTACCAGTGTGGAAAACAAATATATATATATATATATATATAGGGGTGTGTGTGTGTGGTGAGTAGAAATATATATATTTTTGTCATCCACAGACAGACTTTTTCGCTGTTTCACAGCTCATCAGTGTGGCTAGACGTCCGGTTGCCTCTAGCTACGGTCGAAACCCGACTGAATTTGCGTCAGTCGGAACTTCTACCCGCTAAGCCATCAGCGTACGGTACGGAATGGCGGTGAATTTTAGCGTGTTTATTTTTAGATTCGGATAAACACACAGTGACTGAGAGTGACTCAATTCTGTCGAAGAGTCGTGCTTAAAGACTTAAACACTAATATATATATATATATATATATATATATATATATATATATATATATATATATATATATATATATATATATATATATATATATATTAAACACTAATATATATATATATATATATATATATATATATATATATATATATATATATATATATATATATATATATATTAGTGTTTAAGTCTTTTTATTATATCCTTACTCTGTCCTGGACATCGAGTTCTACCTGGATCATATCCTCTTGGAATTATTTTTATACATATATGTACGTGTATATAGAATTGCATATGTATGTGTATCTTCACCACTAATATTGTCTATATATATATATATATATATATATATATATATATATATATATATATATATATATATATATATATATATATATATATATATATATATATACATACAAGTATAGGATTGGTGTATACGGAATAAATTCCAATAATCAACAAATGCTATTCTTAAAAGAGTGCTCAATATAGAGTAGACAAAATATAATTATTTATTTAAAAATTATCAAGTGATTCAACATCATCACTTGATAAGACACCACCGTGTAATGATTTTATAACATATTTATGTTATAATTTTTAAATAAAAAATTATATATACATATATATATATATATATATATATATATATATATATATATATATATATATAATATTGGAAAAACAACTGAAAATTTGCAAATTAACAAAAAATTGAATGTTTATTTATGAAAGTATTTATTTATATTTATATATATATATATATATATATATATATATATATTTGATATTTCAGATCGACCCCGATCTTTCATCAGAAATAACTGTTTTCAGAAGTTTGTTTACATTAAGTAGCGTCCGTCGCTAGACGTGGACGTCACGTGATATGGAATGCAACTGTGTTTGAATAATTCTAACGTAAATCTAACTGTAGTAATATTTTAGATGTTGTTTAAATGATTTTTTAACTATATCTAAAAAAAAAAAAAATTGTTTAACTATTTATAAAGATTTAAAATACCCAAGTCTTTATTTAACCCTAGTTTATATGTATTTAATTTTAAAATCCATTTTTTTTTCTGCGTGTGTATGTGGAACTGAAATCAGAATCTATCAATACACATTTACAGTTGTCTAATGAGTGTCGTGATTGATTAAAGTGTTCAGCTATAGAGGAATAAGGATTGTTTTGACGTATGGTTAGTTTATGGTTGTTGAAGCCAAATCTAAAATTATTTCCAGATTCACCAATATACCCACTATATGGAGCATTTCTATATAGTTCCGAGATTCAGTGGGTGCTCAAAACTTTCGGCCATGTGTCACGTGTAATCTAATATAAATCGCTATTAATATAAATGTATACGTGGCCGAGTAGTTAGAACGTTTGTTTTCTGACCATGAGGCACGGGTTCAAATCTCACCATGGTCGATTTGTCAGGAAGGTGACTTCTTGATGTTATCGGTGGGGAGGAGGCGACCCCAGCGTGTGGCGCTTTTGGAAATTGCCGGAAGACCATACCACGGGCTGACTCAAGAATTTTGAGTGAAACTGGTTAGGCAGAACCCTTGGCTGTACTGTACTAGCACGAAGTCACAAGTCATCGTGACCGAGGTTTTCAGCGTGCTGGCCTTGTTGAACACGCTCTCTGCCAGAAACAGTAACTAAGGTCTGGTCAGCATACTTGGAGATCTGTGGGTGTAGAACAAACACACATGCGCCTGAGAGGGCGTCTGCAATAGAGATTCGCTAGCCGCCCGAGTATAGGGGTATCCTGTAATACGAGTGGCCAGCCATTATATGTGTGTGTGTATATATATATATATATATATGTCAATGAATATATATATATATATGTGTGTGAGTGAGAGTGTATATATATATATATATATATATATATATATATATATATATATTCCAAAATAGATCCTCGTATTAGTACATTTGTTTCCGAGTAGCATTTTGCCATAAAAACGGAACAAAGGAAATAAAAAAAACATTTTGGATGATAACAGAAGTGACGTTAACAATATGTGTTATCATTATTTACTTATTTCTGTCCCTTTCCCCCTCCCCCCTCTCTCTCTCTGTATATATATATATATATATATATATATATATATATATATATATATATACCGTCTTTGATGTTTTGATAGTAAGTATTTTTATTATCCCTAGAATTATTTGTAGGCCTATCATTATCGCAAAAAAATTCGACGCGTATGCTTTTTAAAAAAAAAAAATACAAAAACAAAAAAACCTGTCGAACGCTTAGTACCTTTTCGTACACAGCACAAGAAGTGGGTGGGGAATATGCATGGCCCGAACAACAACGGTCCAAACTGAGGGGATATATCTGGCATTACATTGAAAGTCTTATTCTAAAATGGTATCGCACACCAATCACTGTCGCCAGTGGAATTGCACACATTCCTTTGCTTCTATAACACACTTATGATACAATATAAACCAAGCCGCAAACTACAGTTTACCACCATACAGGAAGTCAAAAGCTAAAAACAGTTCTTCGCTTGATAAACACTATTTCACGAATGTTCGAGAAAATGCTGAAAAATCACTGGCTTGCCGACCTACCCAAAATATGATTAAATAAAGAAACGTCACGTTTTTTTTAGCAAGAGGTTCAATATTAAGCCGAGTAGTTTATAGGACGCCGTCATGCAGTGAGTAAATTGGGAAACAGAAAATATTCATTAATTATTTAATTTGTTGTTTGCTTAATGTTTTTGTTGTGACCAAGTAAATGGCTAAATAATAACAGAAAACAATTTTGCAGATATATCGTATATTAAACAGTAAGTACAACAGAAGAGTTTTACATGACTAGTGAGAGTGTATCGAAAGAACCAGCGCTCAATCTATTCATGGTTCCCATTGTAGTGTCAAATAACAACAGATACCGATATACTAGCCGATTAGAAAAAAACAAAAGATAATTAAACCAAATAATTAAAAACCGTTCCCACCAAAATAATAGTCAGAACATAACACAACGATCAACCCCAAAATTCAACAAATAGCTTTAACTATCTTCCCGAGCAAAAACAAAACTATTAAATAAGCTATATAAACAAATTTTTATTACGTTAATAAAAACACCGACCAAAATAAAAAAATAATAAATAAATAAATATATAAGATAAAAAATTAAAATGAATAAAAACAAGCAAAACAATTTGACCCAAATAAATAAGTAAATAAACGACTCCCGGTAAAATAACGGCCATAATAGGCTACCAACAATAAGCTATATAAACAAATTTTTACTACGTTAATAAAAACACCGATCAAAGTAAATTAAATAAATATATAAGATAAAAAATAAAAATAAAATTAAATAAAAACAAGCAAAATAATTTGACACAAATAAATAAATAAACAAATAAACGACTTCCGGTAAAAATAACCGGCAAAATAGACTACCCACAATGCACCACTGACCCGTATATATAAATAGCCGATAAAAATAACAGCACTAGTTGCCTGACGATTGCATCTAGCATGAAACAGACTGTCGCCTCTAAGTGTTGACTTCTATGTTCACTTTTATATTTACACACGCTCTATCTCTGATATTGAGCACTTCATCCCATAAATATAGCACACTTTAAGACTATATTTCTTCATATATATATATATATATATATATATATATATATATATATATATATATATATATATATATATATATAAATATATATATATATATATATATATATATATATATACATTCAAACGTTATTTTAGTTTATAAGCGTATTTTAGTAGACCCCAGTTATTTTAACAGTGTGTTTTACGTATGCTGCCCTGTGCATTCAAGATAACTTAAAGAAAATGCGCTCTACAGCAGTGTACAAAGTCGCGTACCTTTTGCAGTAGAGCAAATCATCTGATCAAGTTGTATCTTCTCCAAGTGCACTGGTTGCTAGATATATAAAATATTTAAAAAAAACATTAAAAATGGAGCCCCTACGCAAATATATATTCCACTAAAATAGTGTTTGAAATAAATCCATTAATTCTTTACATATACTTACGTTTGTGTGTGTGTGTGTATGTATATATATATATATATATATATATATATATATATATATATATATATATATATATATATATATATATATATATATATATTGCTCTGTATTAACTGAGCACTTTTTGTGTATCAGTTTTAATGTTTTATATTACTAGGATCCATTTGGATTATATACCAAGATTTCTGTTACCTTTACTCTCTCTCACTCTCTCTCTCTCTCTCTCTCTCTCTCTATATATATATATATATATATATATATATATATATATATATATGCACATATATATATATATCGTGAGAGAAAGATAAAGAGAATGAGAGACATATATATATATGTATGTGTGTGTGTGTTTGTGTGTGTGTGTGAATGTTTGTCTATATATATATAATTGTATTAATAAATATATATGACTATATATATATAATTATAGATTCCCAAAATTCGCTGAAAAATTAAATAGAACTAGGTACTTTAATTTAATATAATTTGTATAAATGAACTGGAAATGTTTAGCTTATGTTTTTGAAACATGGTAATTTCTGTGTAGCGATGGAATCATATTTAGAAAAAATAACAATAATATATATATATATATATATATATATATATATATATATATATATATATATCATTGCACGTATGCATAACTTATATATGAATCATGATATGATATTGTAGTTATGCAGTTCTGTTCCACTATTTTTCTTGGGAATATAACAACTTTTTTCCTAAATGCCTCCAGACAAATTAATAAGGATATTAGATCTGAGTTGAAACTTGTTCCAACTCGTTTTCATCAAATCCCATACTGTGAGTGGGAAAAAAAGCCAAGAAAATCTTGGCAGTGTTAGATGTCGTGCAAGATCCGTAACAACGCAATCGTGCATAACAAATAAAATAATAGACTGTCAGTAGAACGGTGGAAAATATATTCCGCTTCTGTTTCGCAGTCTGTCCCTCAATCACTATTGCGGCTGGACACCAAAACGGTTGGCAAATAACAGCAGACAATACGTAAAACACTATTAACATGAAAAGAAAACTAATTAAATAATGATGAAAAGAAACAGTACAACGCGAGCCGAAATCGCGTACATCGACCGTCAAGGTTGACAAAGAGTGTTTCGTTTGTTTTAATTTATTTTGTTTACGGTATATCAACATCAGTGGGTTATTTAATGCCAAGAAGATTTTTAGTATAGGGTCATATGAATAGAATATGTATTTCTTGTAAGGATAGAGTAGATCAGTGTTTGGGTTTATTTTGTTTTACGGTATATCAATCTCAATGGGTTATTTAATGCCAAGATGATTTTTAGTATAGGTTCATATGAATAGAATATGTATTTTTTGTAAGGATAGAGTCTATCAGTGTTTGGGTTTATTTTGTTTTACGGTATAACAACCTCAATGGGTTATTTAATACCAAGAAGATTTTTAGTATAGGTTCATATGAATAGAATATGTATTTTTGTAAGAATAGAGTAGATCAGTGTTTGGGTTTATTTTGTTTTACGGTATATCAACCTCAATCGGTTATTTAATGCCAACAAGCTTTTTAGGAAAGATTCGATTGAATGGAATATGTATTCTTTGTAAGAAATCAATTTGTAGATCGGTGTTTGATTTATTTTGTTTAACGTTATATCAACCCCAGTGGGTTATTTAATGCCAACAATCTTTTTAGGATATATTCGTATGAATAGAATATGTATTCTTTGTAAGAAATCAGTTTGTAGATCGGTGTTTGGGTTTATTTTGTTTAACGGTATATCAACCCCAGTAGGTTATTTAATGCCAACAAGCTTTTTAGGAAAGGTTCGATTGAATGGAATATGTGTTCTTTGTAAGAAATCAGTTTTCAGATCAGGTTTCTTTGACGTATTTCTGTAAAGAGGATTTTTGTGGAGAATCAAATCTATTACTGTTTCTATTTATATTTCTAATTCTAACAGTTGAAATATAATCCTGGAAAATGGCTAAATGTATAGCCGAAAGCGCTCGGATAAAAAGAACATTCGGTCAGTTGTTATATAATTTATCCTCTGAAAAGAAAAACTTTATTAGATCGCACGAGAAATTATATAAAAAACTAAATAAAAGCACCTTGTCAGTCGTTTTTAATGAAATGTGCATGAAAGAAGGATTGCTGCCTAAATACACACGTATATATATATATATATATATATATATATATATATATAT
>OZ038516.1:36427996-36442996 GCA_964036315.1 Acanthosepion esculentum
TATATATATATATATATATATATATATATGTGTGTGTGCGTGTGTGTGTGTGTGTGTGTGTGTGTGTGTGTGCTTGTGTTCATGTTCTCCTAACATATGGACATCATCACTTATATATATATGTATATATATATATATATATATATATATATATATATATATATATATATATATATATATATATATGAGAATGGTATCTAGGTATTGGCGTTAAGTTCCTTTGGCCTTGGGCAAAGGAATGTAACAGTGAAAATATGAAATACTCCAAAGGGAAACTTAATAAGAAATCTACTTAGTCAACGTCTGTTGGTTCTGATATCTCAAAGAGCGCTCCGGGCCTGGTTGCTTAACAGAATTGGTAGCAGGAGAGGACGAGGTCGGAACTGGTGCTAAGCCGCAGTCGTTAGTACGTCTAATGTCTTGAGAGGAATGCAGCCTTTAACACGTGATTCAAACGATGTTGTTATGGGGTTTTTTTTTAGGGGTAACGTTGTTAGTGCTTGATTTTTTTTTTAACGGACCAGAAGATTTATGAAGAAAAGCTTATGTTAGCCATCGTCGATATTAAATCCTAGCTGCTTAGTAATGCCCTTAAAGGGGATAACGGACGTGGAACTAGAGAAGTGCTTAGGCGTTACGTAGGGATATTTAGTCAGGATGACAGCAGGTATTTCTATTCTACGCCATTTAAAAAACAAATTTCACTCCAAAGAAGGCAATAAAGCCTCCAAAACGCATTGTTTTACGGAGAATAAAGAAAACTGAGAAGAAAGGACATTTACTCATTTTCGTGTATAAGACATTAAATTACATCACTTAATCTCCTCCAACATCATCAGGGGACGAAACGCGTTGGTAAAGACAAGTTTTCATTTTGTCTTGATTTCCTATTGTTTTTATCCACAGACCAGCGGATTTACGAAATAGAAGCTTACGTTAGACATCGTCAATATTAAATCCTAGCTGCTTAGTAGTGTCCTTAAATGGGATGACTGGCATGGAACTGGAGACGAGGTTAGACGTTACGTTGGGATATTTAGTCAGTATGACAGCAGGTATTTCTATTCTATGTCATTTTAAAAACTTATTTCATTCCAAACAAGGCGATAAAGCCACCAAGACGCAACGGGTTACGGAGAATTAATATAACTGAGAAAAAGTTACTTATGAGAAAGGACAATAAAAGAAGGGTGTTCAAGGAGACAGAAAGATGGTGATTGATTTTGATTTTAAATCTTTTGAAGATCAGAGTTGACAGGAAAGCAAGAGAGTTCCACAAGCGAGAAGTGCGAGTGAACAAAATATTCGCTGACAATACGAATATAATAGCCTTATTCACATGTAAAACAATGTCTAAAAATAATGAAAACATTATCAACAAATAGGGAAAAGTCAACACTCAATAATATAAATTCATGTTGCGAAATAAAATCTTTACATCTAACTTGATGAAGTCAATCAAAGGACGAAACGCGCTGGTAAAGACAAGTTTTCATTTTGTCTCGATTTCTATTTGTTTTTATCTACGGACCAGCATATTTACGAATAAAAGCTTACGTTAGGCATGGTCGATATTAAATCCTAGCTGCTTCGTATTTCTATTCTATATTTTTAAGCAATTCACCCCAAACAAGGCACAAGTGCCACTATGACGCAAAGGGTTACTGAGAGTGAGAGTAAGAGTAAATAGGAGTGTTTGGGAAAAGGATAAAGAGACGGCAGGGATCGAGGTCAAGGCATCAGATGAGGAACTGGAGACGAGGCTTATCGTTCGGTTGCTATATTGAGGCATTATGACAGTAGGTATTTTTATTGTTTTTTTTAATTATTTCACTCCAAGCAAGGTGATAAAGCCACAAAGACGCAATAAGTTACTGAAAGTGAAAACTGAGAAAAAGTTACTGAGCAGAAAGGACAATTAGAAGGACATGTTTCAAGGAGACAGAAGATGCATTTTTTGAAGGTCATAGTTGACTGGAAATCGAATGATCTGAAAAAACGTTCCGCAGACGAAAATTAAAAGAGAAGAAACTAGTAAACCAGAACTTAGGGTTAAATCTTGCAATTTCAACAGCAAAATATTGAGACCATTTGCATCACTTAATCTCCCCTATCATCATCAGAGGACGAAACGCGTTGGTAAAGACAAGTTTTCATTTTGTCATATTTTCCTTTTGTTTTTATCCAGGGACCAGCAGATTTACGAATAAAAGCTTGCGTTAGAAATAGCCGATATTAAATCCTAGCTGGTTAGTAATGTCCTTAAAGGGAGTCACGGGCGTGGAACTGGAGAATTGGTTAGAAGTTACTTAGAGATATTTAGTCAGGATGACAGCAGGTGATTTCTATTCTTTTTTTTTTTTTTTAAGCAGTTCGCCCCAAGCAAGGCAAGAGTGTCACTAGCACGCAAGGGTTTACAGAAAGTGAGAGTAAAGAGGAGTATTTGGGAAAAGGATAAAGAGAAGGACAGGGATCAAGGTCAAGGCATCAGAAGATGTGGAACTAGAGACGAGGTTTATCGTTATTTTGCTATATTGAGGCAATATGAGTGTAGGTATTTTTATTGTCTTTTTTTTTTAATTATTTCACTCCAAGCAAGGTGATAAAGCCACAAAGACGCAATAAGTTACTCAAAGTGAAAACTGAGAAAAAGTTACTGAGCAGAAAGGACAATTAGAAGGACATGTTTCAAGGAGACAGAAGATGTATTTTTTGAAGGTCATAGTTGACTGGAAATGCAATGATCTGAAAAAACGTTCCGCAACGAAAATTAAAAGAGAAGAAACTAGTAAACTAGAACTTATGGTTAAATCTTGCAATTTCAACAGCAAAAATATTGAGACCTATTTCCTACTAGTATCTAACAGCGAATCTACTAGTATCTACTAATATCTAGCAGTGGAATTCATGAAATCGAGTAACCAATAGAATTTCATATCGACGATGGCTAAAGTAAATCGTTATTTGTAAATCTACTGGTCCATAAAAAGCACGAAGAAACCCACCCTTAAAAACATTACATACACTTGCCCTTTAAAGAAGAAACTTTCTAGTGAATTTAGTGATAGCTCCGATATATTGAGTCTAGTCTTAGGACCCTATTCGGTGTTGAGGAGTTTCATCAAAAACGACTGACTAAGCACTACAGTTAACTTATTTAATTAATTTTTCATGTGCATCTTTCGGACATAGACCAAATTGGCCCCATTTAAAAATACACATGGAGGGCTACCAAACGTTATTCGCAATATACTCGTTGATAGTTCAAATATAGTGATTTTCCAAGCGTAGCTTAGATGTGACACAAGGGCGAAAGTATGGGGCACCCAGTGAGGATCTAAATCACTGCACAGACGTAATTGTTCTAGCGAGACAAGCTTGCTAACCATTACACCACCTCGTGGTGCCCCAGTGATTTTCCAAGTGTAGCTTGGATGTGGCACATGGCCAAAAGTATCGGACACCCAGTGAGGATTGAACTCACTACTCAGTTGTAATTGTTCTAGCGAGACAAGCTTGCTAACCATTACACTACCTCGAGGTGCCCTTGATAGTTCAAATATAATAGTTTCATCCACACGTAAGAAAAAATGCTAAAAGTAATGGCAGCTTAATTAATAAAAAGACAAAGCCAACACTCTGTTATATCAACTATGAACACGGCCACAATGTACTGATCGTCTTTGGAAAATAAAACATTCGTATAATTCTAGATACATATATAAAACATTCCATATATTCAGTTATATTCCATTATATATCAGTAAAAATACGGCTGCAAGTATAGCTGAATGTGCTCATTTATACAGGGTGTCTCAAAAAATGTACTCACAATTTAGGTTTCTCTAACATACTTTTTTTTTTGGTCATCAATTTGAACATTTGCGAACATGATTCTTCAATTACATTTTTCTTCTGTATTCGAAGCTATTCCATTTCACTCGATGTTCATAAATAAAGGTTTTCTCCTCATTCAAAGTGTGAGTACATTTTTTGAGACACCCTGTATAAAACATTTCTACATAATTTATACCCAGAAATGAAGAAAATTATAAGAACACAAGAATAAAATGAATGTCCATAAAAAAACACGAATAGCCTCATCCTTAATAACATTATATACATTTGCCCTTTAAAGAATAATCTGCAATGTTAACGGTCCTAACTGGGAACCTCCGTTTCAGTCACTCTTCCACCGCCGTAATGTAGCTACCATGTGCTTTTTTTTTTATAAATAATTTCTTAGTAATTGTTTTGATGAACTGATTCGTTCGCTGCTACTTATCAACACTTTTCTGGTTGTTTAAATGCAAAAAATATTTTAGTTTGTCCGATATTTCTGACGATAATTATGGTCTTACTAATTAAACGATATCTGGGTGGGGGAGAGGAGACCGTTTCATACTCTTCCCAAGGATATTTGTGCGTTATTGATTTTTTTAAGATTTTCACCCCCAAGCAAGGCGGGAGTGCCACTAGCACGCAACGGGTTACAGAGAGCGAGAACAAGAGTAAAGAGGCGTTTTAGAGGAAAGGATGAAACGAAGGACAGGAAATACTGAAAAAGTCGATTCACATTGCATTTGAATAGTTGGATATTAAAGCTATCCGTGAAGCAAGTAAGAGGAAGGGAGTTCCACAGACGGGAAGTGCGAGGCATGAAGCTATTGGAGTAGAAGAGACGGCTACATTTAACCGTTTCGACAGTGAAAACCTGGGACTGAGATGTCGACCTAGTGGTACGTTTAAATTCAGGCAGTTCGGGAACTAGTGAAAATAGCTCATCGGAGCGGTTACCGTGAAAGTTTTTTTTTTTTTTTTTTTTTAAGCGTATCACCCCAAGCAAGGCCGGTAGCCACTATCACGCATGGGGTTACAGAAGGGTTGGAGGAAGAGCAGATAGGAGTGGTAAAGGAAGGCATGTGGAGAAAGAGAAGGACGGAGGGTCGATCGAGGCAGGGGGGTTACGGAAGATATAGAGCGAGAGTAGATAAGAATGAAAGATGACAGGAAGTGGATAGATCAAGGCAATTGGAGATGACGATTGACGCTACACTTAAACCGTTGGAGATTGTATTTGTCAGGGAAACAGTAATAGGGAAGGGAGTTCCATAGGCGAGATGTGCGAGACATGAAGCTATTGGAGTAGAAAAGACGTCTACATCTAACAGTTTCAACGGTGAAGGGGTGGGAACGGGATGCCAGCCTCGTAGGACGCTTAAATTCACGAGGCTTAGGGACAAGCGAAAGTATTTGTAGAAAAGACAAAGCGAGGCGACGGCACGTCTCTGAGAGAGCGACTGTATACGAGATGCCAGATCAGAGCCAATCATATTGCATATTCGTCGCTGGATTTTGTCGAGGACCCTATGATGAAAAGCGGGGATCCAGACCATATATGGCAGCAGTATTCCACGCAAGGGCGAATGGTTGATTTATAGATTTGAACGATAGACTCGGACGAGAATAACTTTCTGGCGCGACAAAGAGAACTAACTTTCCTTGTGGTAGATGAAGCTATTGATTCAATGTATTTGTTCCATCTCAGGTCAGCGGAGAGTGTGTGAGCAAGCAGAGAGGTGCTCTCGTGGAGTTGAGCATCAGACATTCTAATTTGTAGAAAACATAAAGGGAAGCATCTGTGAGAGGGCGACTGCAAACGAGATACCAGATCAGGGCCAACCATATTGAATATACGTCTGTGGATTTATTCGAGGACTCTATGACGAACAGCGGGGATCCAGACCATATATGGCAGCAGTATTCCATGCAAGGGCGAATGGTTGATTCATAGATTTGAAGGACGGACTAGGGCGAGTAAAACTTTCTGGCGCGACATAGAGAAACAACCCGACGGGAATTGGAACTCAATTCTCCGATTAACAATTCCTACTTATTATCAATTACACCACCTGCACACCCAAGATTACCTCACCTGGTATTTCAAATCGGCCATTTATCTAGCTAGTGATCATAATTAAAATTCAATGATCGTACGAGAATAAGTGTTTCACCCTAATATGGCCATAAGCCCTAGACTTTATGAGTTTAATCGCAGTGTTATATTGGCAGTTCGGTCTTATTATTTTACAGTTGAAATGGCGAAATATGACCGTAAGTTCTATGCTAACAGTTTGGGAGATACGGTTTCTGATCGAATTCCTGATGATACTTCTGTTAAGCTTGGAGAGTAATTATACATTCTTTTTGCTCAAAGTAGAGACGAATAGTGTTATAAAAACCTCGGATAATTCTAGCAAGATATCTTTAGCTATTTCTAAGATACAACGGCTCAAATCTTGATCTAACAAATGGATAATTTTGCTTTTACACGATTTGGACAATTTAGCAGTACACACCTGGTAAATGGATCGATCCTATCAGCCACAACGAAGATTTTGACTCACTTGAAACAGAAAGGATACTTATACTTAACATCAAGAAGAGACAGTTGAAATGTCTTGTGCGCATAATGCGGAAAGCGAAATTGAAAATTTTGATACTCAGACGGCATATTGATGGCAAGAGAGACAGAACAAAAGTACCTACCTGAAAGGATTAAGCGAATGGATGGCGGATTAGTGTTTGGGAGAGATGGCAAAAAGACAAATCTTATTAAGACCTACAAAGATTAGAAAATGATGAAGTCAGGAACGACAATGATCTGAAGGGTCAGGGGACATAGAAAAATAAAAATAAAGAGACGATGTCTCATTGATTAAAATGAACTTAGTATCAACAAAGGAAATATGTATTGTACCTGTCTATATTTCTGAGATGAGGTATTACGTACACTATTTACATTATTTGGACTATTGTCCTAATCTTTGTCGCCATATTTATTACTACTTTTCGGTCCTTCAGTATCTGTCTATATTTCTGAGATGAGGTATCATGTACACTATTTACATTATTCAAATTATAGTCCTCATCTTTGTCGCCATATTTATTACAACGTTTCGGCCCTTCAGTATCTGTCTAAATTTCTGAGATGGGTTATGTTGTATACTATTTACATTATTCGGACTATTGTCCTCATCCTTGTTGTCATATTTATTACAACATTTCGGCCGCTGTACGCTCCGGCCTTCTACAGGAGGTTGGAATGTCGAACTGAATCCTTTATTTCGCTCACTGGGGTAGACTGTTCTAGTTCCACGTGCCATGTTTGATGGATGTCAGTTATCAGTTATCTCCTGTTAATTGCCCTCTTCAAGTTCTCCCGTCTATATTTCTGAGATGAGGTATTATTTACACAGCATTATTCGGACTATTGGGTAGACTGTTCTAGTTCCACGTGCTATGTTTTAATTGATGTCAGTTATTAGTTACCTCCTGTTAATTCCCCTCTCCAAGTTCTCCACTGCCTTAACCAGGTATTGAACCCACACTCTTTGGGTCCTGTCACCTGATCTAACCATCGCCTTTATTCACTGTGACATGTGTATTTGTTGTAATGTTTATCTGAATCTTAAAAATCGTGAGAACACCATCAGTACTTTAATCTGTCAGAAACACATTATCATCCGCGTATGTTATAGTGTCAGTCTTCCACCCACAGATAATTAATCCTAGTAAGGTCTCCAGCTACCTTAAGATAGGTCTCGCTGCGCAGGGAGAAGAAATACAGTTAGAAGACACCTTTATTACTTGCGCTTCTTTTCATATGTGTGTAGTCACTTTTCTCCTCTTCTATGCGTCCTGGGTATGACGATAAACTACATCCGCGTCCTGGGTATGACGATAAACTACGTCCAACCAAAAAGCCGTAGATCCGATCAATCGGCTGGTCATGTCATGCCCCATCACATCTAACCCATCCCAAAACAACTACAACTTACAATTAACTTTCCCTCCCAAACCCTACACTAAATATACTAACACCTTACCCCTAAAATGTGATGGGAAACAATGATGTTGCCAGCTATACGTTTTTTGAAACGATTATGTTGCCAGCTATACGTTTTTGAAACAATGATGTTGCCAACTATACGTTTTTCAAACAATGATGTTTCCAGCTATACGTTTTTCAAACAATGATGTTGCCAGGGATACATTTTTTTTGAAACAATGATGTTGCTAGCTATACGCTTTTGAAACGGTTGCCAGTTATACGTTTTTGAAACAGTTGCCATCTATACGTTTTTGAAACAGTTGCCAGCTATACGTTTTTGAAACAGTTTCCAGCTATACATTTTTGAAACAATGATGTTGCCAGCTATACGTTTTGAAACAATGATGTTGCAAGCTATACGTTGTTGAAACAATGATGTTGCCAGCTATACGTTTTTGAAACAATGATGTTGCCAGCTATACGTTTTTGAAACAATGATGTTGCCAGGGATACATTTTTTTTTGAAACAATGATGGTGCCAGCTATACGTTTTTGAAACGGTTGCCAGTTATACGTTTTTGAAACAGTTTCCAGCTATACGTTTTTGAAACAGTTCCCAGCTATACGTCTTTGAAACAATGAAATACGTTTTTGACATATCTAGTAAATACTGGATCTGGCATTAAATAACCCATAGTGGTTGATATGCCATAAAACCCCAAACAAACAAACAAAATCCTCTTCTATTCTTATGTGGGCGATCTGCTTCTTGTATAAGTTCTGGATTATCCAAATTACAGTTGAAATGGCTAGATATAAGTGCAATTTCTAGGGCACCTCAGGGCAGTGAAGTGGTTAACAAGCTAGACTCACTAGAACATTTTCCACTTAGTGAGTTCGATTCCCACACATTCTCAAGGACACATGGCGCAGTGGATAAAGGCGTTAATTAGATCCAGTGACAGGACTCAAAGAGTGTGAGTTCAATACCCGGTTAAGGCAGTGGAGAACTTGGAGAGGGGAATTAACAGGAGATAACTAACATCCATTAAACATGGCACGTGTAACTAGAACAGTCTACCCCAATGAGCGAAATAAAGCGTTCAGTTCGACATTACAACCACCTGAAGAAGGCCGGAGAGTACAACGGCCGAAACGTTGTGAGAAACACTGCAAGAAAGATGAGGACAATTGTCTGACTAATATAAATAATGGACAATAACAACATTTGCACGCTTTTGTTTATTAAACATTAATTGACATCTTTCTCCATAGTTTATCTTGACTTTCAGTTAATCTGAAATATATTTATGAGCGGACTTAAATTAAAACAACTGAAAAGTTAAATTTTTTACTTCTGCAAAATAAAATCCTTACATTTACCTTGATGAAGACGAAACGCGTCGGTTAAGAAATGCTTTCCTTTTGTCTATATCCGTTTTTTTCCATTTGCAGATATATTGTTAGTTAGATCGAAATATTTTCACACACACAAACACACACACACACACATACACACGTACACACACATATATATTATATATATTTATCGTTTTATCGTCAAAATTTGTATGTTATTATTAAAAAGTAAGAACAAAGTATTTTTATTATTTTATTAAATATTTATATCCTTTCTACCACGCACGAAATTTTGGTTAAATATCTTTTCTCACGTCAGCGTGAAAACGCATTGTCTTCTACATTTTTGCAAAAATCAAATAATTGTTGGATTTTAATGACATTTTCAATACTTATTCACAAATAAATATTTTTTTATACATGTTATCGCCACATACTTAATTTTATGAAATTTGGAGAAAACTGAATTCCACCCTCTTCATATATATATATATATATATATATATATATATAGTTGCGGCCAAAATGTTCAGAACGGCATTGTTTTCGTCAGAAAAGTAAGTATAAGTTTTTATCAAAGTTGTTTTATATTCTATAATTTTCACAGACAATAAATACTATATTAATTGTTATGTTGGTGTAATTTGAGAGGATAATACAAAAGTTATGGATGATTTAGTGATAACTTTGATAAAAACTTATACCTACTTTTCTGACGAAAACAATGCCGTTCTGAACATTTTGGCCGCAACTGTATATATATATATATATATATATATATATATATATATATATATATATATATATATATATATATATACCAGTTAAAATAAGGATATCTTTGGATAACTTAAATCATAAATTTCTTTTTGTCAAACAGAAACACTATTTACCGAAAATCTTCTCTGAATCTTGAAATAAATAATGCAATAAAACTAAAACATAATTTAATTAGAAAAACTTTTAAATACCCCATTTTTGTTTAGACTTTACTCCTACGTCTATTGGTCTGCGTATTCGAGAAATCTTAATAAAGAAAATTATCCGGCAGGAATCGAGCTTGCGTCACGCTTTTTAAGGGAAATAGGTACTCAGGTTTGAGTCCTGCTGGAGAGCACATTTGATCTAGAGATCTATCTCCTATGAGGTGCCGTAAGTCCATAGTGATGTATTCTGGTCATTTACTAATCTTAGTTTATTTTCGTACAAGGTCACGAATATGCTGTCCCCAATGAGGATCAAACACTGTATTCAATCGTCATGGTTATTTTATTGGGCTTAAATTAAATTTACTGGGCTTAAATTAGTTCTTTAATGCCGAACCGCAAATGTATTACACCCAGAGCGAATAGTATTCTGGTCATCATAGTATGTGGTTAAAACGTTCGCTTCCCGACCATGAGACCCGTGTTCGAATCTAACCAAGGTCGATTTATCATGAAGGTGTAATCGGCCTGGGGTATGAGGGATCCCAACGTGCAGCAGCTTTATGAAAAGTGAAATCTATACGAAGGGTTAGCGCAAGCCTTGTGAGTGAAATTAGGTAGACGGTGGTTTTCCTAGATTGAAGTCATCAACCGGAGTGACCGATGCCTTGAGATTACTGTTCTTGCTTAGACTGTTGATCATGCAAGAAGCTCTGCACCCCCAGAAACTATAACTAAAGTCTGTTCAACTTGCATGCAGTCTAAACCACAGGTGGGCTTTGTTGGCGTAGAACAAACACAAATGTGCCTCAGCAGGCGTCTCTAACTGGGATTGACTTGCTTCTATAGGAAGTATTCTGTCACGGGAGACCAGCCATTACGTTATAGAAATAGCAAAGTGAAATCCACAAAACTAGAAATGAGTAAATGATACGCTGATTAAAAGAAAATATGCAAAGAAAGAAACATATTCCATCTCTGGGTCAAGTCACTTTAATAATAACAATTACAAAGCCGCTCACTTTTGTGTCGACTTGTAAATTCTACCATTACTTAAAATTCTCTGTTCGTTCTGGCTTGCATAATAGATTATGTTCAGTACAAAATTTAATAGAACAACGTCAGGCAAGGCAGCACGAGGAAAGACAGAGAATGCGCTCTGGTTGAAGTTTAGAGTCAAAACATAGAAATTATTCATGCAACGATGACAGGCCAACGTCTTAGAAATTCACACAGGAACATGAAAGATGATGAAGATAGTTTATAATATGTTGTCGGTAATATTGAATTATTCGAAGCGTCGGGTTGTGGGTTGATTGGCGAAAGTTTAGTCGTGTGATTATTCTAGATTACCCTAAGGGAAGAATAAAAGTTATACAGGAGTCAATAGTTTACACGTGTGCAACTCGTTCAATCTTCAAATATCAAAGTCATCAATATATATATATATATATATATATATATATATATATATATATATATATATATATATATAGATATGTGAGTGTGTGTGTGTGTGTGCGAATGTATATATATATATGTATATATATATATGTATGTATATATATATATATACATGTATGTATGTATATATATATGTATATATATATATATATATGTATGTATATATATATATATGTGTATGTATGTATATATATATATGTGTATGTATGTATATATATATGTGTATGTATGTATATATATGTATGTATGTATATATATATGTATGTATATATATATATATATATATATATATATATATATATATATATATATATATATATATATATGCTCTGTTGTAATAAATACATTGAGCTCTCTCTCTCTGGATCAGATTTAATATCTGATATTACTAGGACCCACCTGGATTAAATACCAACGGATCTATTGCCTGTATTATACTCTCTCCCCCTCTCTCTCTCCCCCTCACACACACAAACACACACACACACACACACACATACACACACACACACACACACATATATATATATATATATATATATATATATATATATATATATATATATATATATATATATATATATACGAGGGGTAGCAGCAAAATTGTCCAATACTAAGATTAAGATTTGAACAGTTGTATCTTAGAAATGATTAAAGATATCTTACTGGAATTCTCCGAGGTTTTTTAT
The DNA here is from genome assembly GCA_964036315.1 of Acanthosepion esculentum. NCBI lineage: Eukaryota > Metazoa > Mollusca > Cephalopoda > Sepiida > Sepiidae > Acanthosepion > Acanthosepion esculentum. The sequence continues at coordinate 36,440,269 of OZ038516.1, forward strand.
AACACTATTAGACACTACTTTAAACAATAATTAAAGAAGAATTATTTTTTCTCTAACCTGAAATGAGAATCCATCTCCCCCTTGTGACATTCTGATCGAGTTTCCTCTCTACGGGGCCCTCTTTTTTAAACTTATTCACCGTTCTCTTTATGGTTCTCATATGGACTTTGAAGATGGAAGCCAGATTATGTATGTTGGTACCATTGCTGAAGTCCTGGATAATCTTTTTCCTCTCATCATTGCTCAGCTGGAAACACAGAGTGGGGCAGACACAAAACGATTTTAAAAGTGTTGTCTTTCCAGTTGAATAACTCAAAAGGGTTTTTCAGTGATTCTTACGACAAATGATGCCAAGATGGCTAAACGTCTCATCTGAAAACCTGGAAAAAAGATACTCAATTAACTTAGATATTAAACATTTTGTGGGATAGACAATTATCTCATGCTGTTACACGATTTGGACAATTTTGCTGTTACATCCGGTATATATATATATATATATATATATATATATATATATATATATATATATATATATATATATATATATAAATTAATTAATTTAAAATATATTTTTTTCGCTACATAGTGATAACAATCAAAATGGAAGCTAAAGCCCTTGAATTTAATTTTGTTATTAAACGAAATGCATTAGTTCCATTTCCTCGTCAAGCGAATTTTGGAGTAACTTATATTTTTAAAATTTACGTTTGTTAAAGGCACGACAAAGATTCATAATTGAGGGTTTCCAAGGATACCAAGAAATCCATTCATCTAGAAAAGGGGTGGTAGGGGGTTCAATTTTTTAATTTTCGTTGTATCAGTTAATAGTTACATTCGAAAGCGGGGTTATGTTTAGGGATGGGTAGGGATGTATTTTTCAACAAATTCTGACATCCGCTAAATTCAGGTCGTCTGGGTTTTTTTTTTTATATAAATACATTTTTTTTTATATAAATATATTTTTTTTATATAAATATATATATATATATATATATGAATATATATATATATGTGAATATATATATATATGTGAATATATATATATATATATATATATATTCATATATATATATATATATGTATATGTATATAGGTATATATATATATGTGTGTGCGTGTGTGTGTATATATATATATATATATATATATATATATATATATATATATATAAATATATATTTACATCGTTCGGTTTGTTGTCCTCATCTCTATTGCCATATTCACGACGTTTCAGGCGTTGTACGCTCCGACCTTCTTCAGGTGATGTTCACTGGAATTTCGAACTGAATCCTTTATGTAGTCCACGTGCCATGACTTTTTGCGCTATCTCAGTACCAGTTAATTCTATTTAGTCACACAATTCTGATGTGGCCACAAATCTTTGGGTCAAGTCACTTTTTGTATTAGTCAACCAACCCTTTTATTCACTAGGCCATGTATCCTTGGAAACATCAGTAAGTGAATTTTTGGAAATTATGAAATTAAATGATTTTATCTGATCTCATATTACAAATTCTGTTATTGTTCTTTTTCTCTAGCTAGCTGAATTACTGGTTACCATATTGTGTGTGTGTGTGTGTGTGTGTGTGTGTGTGTGTGTGTGTGTGTGTGTGAATAAAGGCAAAAGGAAAACTTCTGAAGGAAAAGGGATATATATATATATATATATATATCTACTAGAGTAAACTTTATATATATATATATATATATATATATATATACTAGAGTAAACTTTATATATATATATATATATATATATATATATATATATATATTATATGTATACAAACACAGAATGCAATATATAAATTGCCGTCTAAATTCAAACAAAACACTGACATATTATTTTAAGAGATATATTTACCAAAATTACTAAAAAATATCTTCAAATATTAAAGGTAAGTTCATTCAATTAACTCGATATTGATTTCAACCTCGGCCTCCAGACGCCTTCAGAAATTCCTGCCACTCTTGTAGAAGGCTTCCTTGTTTAAGTTGGTGAATGCTGCCATAATGCTTGCCTTCATTTTTTTTTGGTGGCGGGTGTTACAAGTTCTGTAGGTCTCTTTCTTAACTGCGCCCCACCCATAATAATCAAGTTGGGGAGTTAGGTGACGATATGTAAGAGGTGATGCGATCGAAGAAATTATCTAACAGCCATGGCTGGGTTATCCTTCTTGTCTGGCATGGTGCAGAAACCTGTTGCCAGACGTCGGGTTTTCCAGCAGCCACTCTCTTGACCAAGGGCAGCACTACTTCCTCAAGGCACTTGAGGTAGTGCTTTGTGTTGAGTCTGAGACCTACACTAACAAATTCGGGAGTTCTTTTCTTATAGAACGATCAGAGTGAGTATTCTCCGAACTGCCGTACATTCGTGATGACCATTAAATTAATTCCGAATCCTCTGCACTGTCCTCAGATCGAGACCCAATTATTCTGAAATGCTCATATTTGATCTTCCGGCGCGAATGCCAAGCAGTACAGCATGCCTTTTCCAAATATCTGGTGGAGTGAATTGCGTCATCGTGTTCTTTTACTCGCAAACGGTGCCCAACTGACTCTACTATAATGTGAAGTCGACAAAACCAAAAGCAAGTAACGCACATACGCGATATTAAAAAGATAAAATGGCAATTTACACATCGCACCCTATAAATATATATATATATATATATATATATATATATATATATATATATATATGAAGAAATATAGTTTTAATGTT
>OZ038516.1:36445496-36487996 GCA_964036315.1 Acanthosepion esculentum
CGACTCGGCTAAAAATAGTGTCACCGATTAAATCAGTGAACAACTTTTGATGAATCAACGACAGTCTTCACTTATCATTATTTTCGTGCTACTATGTTAACTTTCGCGCCAGTGCCCAGTCTATCCATCTCCAGCTAGGCGTTAAATAGCAGAGTAGATTGGGATCTCAAGCATGGTGAACAACCAGTATGAGAGAAGTACATCTCTGAATTTCAAATCCTGGAAAGCGCAAAGGGGAAGTACTCATTTTTATTTCCCAAGAATCGATGGCAATTTATAGATAATATCTTTAGTGTCCAAGAGGTTCTAAGAAAGAGAGTCGTCTCGAAGACCTACCGGCTTCATTCGCTCCAAGCCATTTTTAATTTTAATTTATTTTCTTCAAAATCTCACGGGCTGATTGATTAATAAATTCTCCAATTCTATGAAACATATTTATGAAAATATGGAAGCATGAATGAAATATTGATATAATCTAAATGTATTTTATCTTTACAATCAGGATTTCTCATTGTTAATTTCTCAGCTGATCAAGTCGTCCTGGGTATGACGATAAACTACATCCGCGTCCTGGGTAAGACAATAAACTACATCCGCGTCCTGGGTAAGACAATAAACTACTTCCGCGTCCTGGTTATGACAATAAATTACATCCGCGTCTTGGGTATGACGATAAACTACATCCGCGTCCTGGATAAGACAATAAACTACATCCGCGTCCTGGGTATGACAATAAACTACATCCACGTCTTGGGTATGACGATAAACTACATCCGCGTCCTGGGTATGACGATAAACTACATTCGCGTCCTGGGTATGACGATAAACTACATCCGCGTCCTGGGTATGACGATAAACTACATCCGCGTCCTGGGTATGGCGATAAACTACGCTCAACAGCAAGGCCTCTGATAATACGTTTTTGGAAAAATAATGTTGACAGTTGTACAATTTGAAAAAATATTACCGGCTTAATTTTTTTTTGAAAGAATAGTGTTGCCGGCTATACGTTTTTGAAAAATATTACCAGCTATATGTTTTTTGAAAAAATAATATTACCAGCTACATGTTTTGGAATAAATAATATTACCAGCTATACGTTTTTGAAAAAAATAATATTACTACCTATACATTTTTGAAAAAGAAATATTATCAGCTATACCTTTTTGAAAAAAAAATAATATTACCAGCTATACATATGGAAAATTAATATTACCAGCTGTATGTTTTGGAAAAATATTATTACCAACTATACATTTTTGAAAAAACTAATTTACCAGCTATACGTTTTTTTAAAAAAATAATATTACTACCTATACATTTTTGAAAAAAATAATATTACCAGCTATACCTTTTTGAAAAAAAAAATATTACCAGCTATACATTTTGGAAAAATAATATTACCAGCTGTATGTTTTGTAAAAATATTATTACCAACTATACGTTTTTGAAAAAACTAATATTACCAGCTATACGCTTTTGAAAAATAATATTACCAGCTATACATTTGTGAGGGAAAAAGATGTTACCAGCTAGACATTCCTGAAGGAAATATATTACCAGAAATAAAAAATTTTTCAACATTATATTACCCATTGAGGTTGATTTGCCGTAAAACAAACCAACCCAAACCAATCAGCTGATCAAATCTTTCTTATCAAATAGCGATATGAGAATACACTTGAATGGCCACTCTTCTAGATCGTTTTGCAGAAATACAGGTGTTCTCCAGGGCTCTATCCTTGGACCTACGGCGTTTCTAATTTTCATAAACGACATTCCTGATGTCTTCAGTGTTCAACTCGGTATCTATGCTGATTATACAATTACTTATTCCTGTATTAAATCTGATCGGTCCGAGAGAAGAAAAAAAAGTCAAATTGGCAGTTGATCTCAAAAAATGACCTAGAATTTGTTGTCAAATGGGGCAAAAACGAAACCGCTCTCTCATCTGAGATAAACTTTTTTAAAAATTTTCATCAGCATGGTGGACGCTAACCTCCAGGGGGAGAGACTCGTTGCGCCTCCTCGGACTAACAATTTCAGCTAATATGAAGTGTAAAGTGTATATTGAATCAAAAGCTTAGTCTTCAGCTAAGAAAGTTGATTCACTCTGACATTCTGGACGATTTTTCTTGCCAGAATCTATTTTACATATTTATAAACCTGCCATTCGAACTTGTTTTGAATATACTTCAATATATGGTCTGGTGTTCCTGCTATTTACTGTATTTTGCGGCATATAAGCCCGAATTGATGAAATGGCAAATGATGAAAAAATTAGTAATTAGTGAAATTAGTGAAATTATTAGTAAATGGTACAGTCGAGGCTATATATATGAGGTATTATTTTGGTTAAACAAGCCATGATTACAATTAAACGAAAAATAATAGAAAAAAAACACGAGCCTATAAAAACTTTATTATATCCTTTATATGATCTGTGAAACCGTCTTATTCTGAAAATTAGGATATAAAAATTCTTTTTGTATTCATAACAATGCAACCGGAAGTTATCGCCAGAAAAATATTAACGATACAAATATATAATTTGAATTTATTGCATATAATTTTAGTGAAACAAAATCAGTATGTACCATGCGTGATACATGCTTAGGCTATCATATATCTTTCGATACTTGACTGACGAGACAGATTTTTTTCCCGCAGTAGGTTACAATTTCTTTCTCCGCTAGGTCTGTTGCCATCCGAGTCTATATAACCCGCTATTTACCCATAGCTGGGGGAGAGGAAGAGGATTCATACATTTCCCAAGTGAAATGTAAGTGAATTCGACTGGAATTCGAATTCGGCTCTCCGATTCCTGAATTTCTCGGAGCCGCTATCCATTACTCCACCGTAACGTACTAATATTAAATGTGATAAAATTAATATAATGAATATTACCAATGATTACAATTTTAATCTACATAAAAGCCTTTTATATGATGAAAATATGTATATAAAAGTTATTCTAAAGTCTAAGCTAATAGGAATTGCCAGGTATCTAATTTCGGTCGACTATTTTAAACCTACATATGGCATATACGAAGGGGGAATTTTAAAAGATACTTTTATTTTTAAAAATGCGCCTTATATGCCGTCAAATACGGTATTTAGAGAGTCGGGGAGTCATTGTATTTAGATTTGAATCACCCTAATATTTAAAAATATACTTTAATAATACGAGCGTCATTCAATAAATAAGGTGAATTTTTCGGTATAAGGACTTCTAATGCAGTTAGAAGCTTACTTTTTTAAATTTTTTTCAACGTAGTCTCCCAGCACTGTCGCACACTTTTCCCATCTGTACACAAGCTTCCGTATTCCCTCAGCGTAAAAATCTTTCGACTGATGTATCAGCCAGTCGCTTACAACACTTTTGACTTCATCACAACTTTTAAACTTCGTGCCTCTCGTGAACGCTTTCAAGGGACCAAACAGGTGAAAGTCTGAAGAGGCAATGTCTGGACTGTAAGGGGGATGAGGGAGCAGTTCCCAGTCCAGCTCGTTGATGGTCTGCACCGTTTGGGCTGCTGTGTGAGGCCTTGCGTTGTCATGATGCAAGATTACTCCTTCTGACTGATGACCCCTGCGTTTGTCCCAACAGATAAGCTCAAAGTCCTTGCAATGTCATCCACTGTCACCCTTCTGTCAAACTGAATGAGGTCATTGACTGATTCAATCACCTCAGGAGACCTCACTTCTGTAGGACTCCCAGGCCTGTCTTCATCCTCAACACTGCTCCGTCCTTCTTTAAACAATTTAGCCCACTTGTAGACATTTTTTGGGTGAAACATGTGGCACCATACTCAGTTGACATCCTCCTATGAATTTCAACTGGTTTGCACACTTCAGTAACCAAAAACTTGATAACTGACCGCTGTTCAATCCTGGAGCATGCTTCTTGGTCGGCCATCTTTGTTAATCGCCAAAACTCTCAAAGTTTTTTTTTAATCTGCAAAAGAAATTAAATCCATGTGAAAAAGAAGTAAAACAAAAAAATAAAAAAGAGTAAGCTTCTATCTGTATTAGAAGTCCTTATACCGAAAAATTCACCTTGTTTATTGAATGACCCTTGTACAATGGAGTTAATCTTTCAATTTTGTACATGAAATAAGTTTTGGATTAAAGGCCAGTAAACAAGACAAAAATATCATTTTTAAATGTGTACATCTGTAATAAAACAATGTCTTATTGCATGTTCCCAGGTCAATGTTTTCTGCTGCCATGAAGTGGAAAGATTACGTTGAATCAATTGATAAGTCTTCTGATAGGAAGGTTTGGTTCACTGTATCATGCTAGACAATTTTTCTCTTCAGAATCTATCTTACATAATTATAAGTCTTCCATTCGCCTGAACTTTGAATATTGTTTCCCCATATCGTCTAGAGCTCCTGGTTTATATTAAGAGAATATGCAATATTATTGGTCTTGACTGAAGCCACTTTCTCACTACTGTAATGAAGTTTCCCTCTGCTGTTTCTATAAATATTTTCATGGTAAGTGTCCTGATGAACTTTGCTTTATGGTACCTAGAATTTATGAATGTAACCGCAGTACTACATTGGCGGCAAGTTATCATCACTTTACAGTTGATATTGGCAAGAAGTAACTCTATGTCCTTTTCTGGCAGTTTCTTTTCTAGCACATCTCGCCGCTGGAACTCTCTAGCTAGCCAACTTTGATCTTCAAAAAGTTAAAGGTAATGCCAATCGTTATCAACTGTTTTCTTGATTCCTCATCATTGCGTTTTCTTGAACTCTCGTTTTCAGCTGACACGAGGTGGAAGCAGTGTATTGAATCAGTTGCTAAATCTGCTGTTAAAAAAGTTGGTTCATTGTGTTGTGCTCGACAATTTTTTTCATCAGAATCTATCTTACATGTTTATAAGTTTACCATTCTTTCATGCTTTGAATATTGCTGCCAAATCTGGTCTGATGCCTCTGCTATTTATTTAGAGCTTCTTCATGAAATGCAAAGACGAATCTGCAATGTTATTGGTCATGACCTGTCATCTCAGCTTTAGTTATTTTCCAACCGCCGTAATGTAGCTTCTCTGTGACTTTTCTATATATATAAAAAAAACGTTTATGTTAATTGTTCTGATGTACTTTCCTTTGTTGTATAAGAATTATAATCATTTTAAATATTTACTGTTTTTTTTTTTATATTTTTATTATTTTTATCCATACCCACCCCCGCAAAAAAGATTCTACATATGTAACTAGTTAGGATTTCAAAGAGACTTCCACGCATTATGATGGTTGAATTAAGAAGGGTAAGAATGTTTTGTTTTGATGTAATGAATAATGTGATGTGTTTGGGTCAGTAATTGTGGCGAGCTAAGTTTAAGACAAGCCTTTCCCTATCGCCCCTTCTGGCCTTGTGTCAATATTCCTGTATTTGCAAAATAACTATTTCTTTCCTCTATTGTACCTAGATCTTTAGCATTTAAGCGCGGTACTAGACTGGCGCAAGGTCTTATCATTTTACAGTTGAAATGGTTAAACGTAACCGTAAGTTCTATGCTGACAGTTTCTTCACTTGCATTCCTCGCTCGTGAAACTCTCTTCCAGCTTTTTGCTTTGCAAGTCAGTGTTGATCTTCAAAAGTTTAAATGCAATTGTTTTCTCCTGTCTTCTTAATTTCTAGGAGTTTTTCTCATATTCTCTAACTATCAGTAACCCCTTGAATCCTAGCGGCTTTATTGCATTTGATCTTCAAAAATTTAAATGCAATGTCAATCGTTATCTTCCGTTTTCTTAATTTCTATTCTTTTATTGTTCTCTCTCATTAATAGTTTTTTTTTTTTTTCAAATTCTCTCATACTTAGTGACCCCGCTGCATGTTAGTGGCTTCATTGCCTTTCTTGGGGTGAAATGGCTATAAAGGTGTTGTAAAATGATATGACCTATAAACAAAGAAGATATTGTACGAATCTAATGCTGTGTGAATTTCACATATCTTCTAACCACTAAAGTAAACATGAAATCAAAAATGTTAACAAAGTTTCCACGAAGCCATTAGCCATATTAAGGAACAACCATTTATCATTTTCGCTTAAATGCTGACAAGCGCCAGGTCAGCGTAAATGTAGCATTTTTGTAAAAGAATAAGACGCGGATAATGTAGGTAAAAAGAAAATGGCTGCAAATGAAAAAGGAGAAAATAAATTATTTTTTTGTTTCGTTACTTTTATCTTTATTTATTAGTCTTTCTAAAAAATGATGCCATTGAGGGGGGAAAACAAAACTCATCGCAAAGGTTAATACTTTCTTTATATTCCATTGTTTTCATTGTGTACTTTTCTTGTTTTTCATATTTGCCAAAATAGAACCTTTCTTAGTGATTTCGTTTCATTTTTCTGTCTCTTTTACTCGTTACATTTCTTTTCATTCTTCTGTCAATTCTCGTTTTTCTTTCTTTTTATAATCTTTCTTTGTTTTTTATGTTTTTCTTTCTTTCTGTTCAGTTCTTTTTGTTTTTCTTTCTTTTTATCTGATCGATTAATTTTGTTCTTTCTTTGCCCATTACTATCAGCATGTGTCATTTTTTTCTTTCTTTCATCACAGTTTTCTTTCTTCCATTCTTCCTGTCATCACAATCTACTTTTTATGCTTATCTTTCTACTTCACTTTTTCATCTCACTTTTTCTTTCCTTCCTTCCTTCCTTCCTTCCTTCCTTCCTTCCTTCCTTCCTTCCTTCCTTCACCTCTCTTATTTCATTTCTTTCTTACATTTACTTATTTTTATTTTACCTGTTCTTTCCATATTCCTTTCTTTCATTCTTTATTCTTTCTTCCTTTTTTCTTTCTTTCTTTTTTCTTTCTTCATTTTTTTCTTTCTTTCTCTTTCTTCTTTCTTCCTATTTTCTTTCTTTCTTCTTCCTTTTTTCTTTCATTCTCTTTCTTCCTTTTTACTTTCTTTCTTTTTTCTTTCTTCATTTTTTCTTTCTTTCTCTTTCTTCTTTCTTCCTTTTTTCTTTCTTTCTTTTTTCTTTCTTCATTTTTTCTTTCTTTCTCTTTCTTCTTTCTTCCTTTTTTCTTTCTTTCTTTTTTCTTTCTTCATTTTTTCTTTCTCTTTCTTCTTTCTTCCTTTTTTCTTTCTTTCTTTTTACTTTCTTCATTTTTTCTTTCTTTCTCTTTCTTCTTTCTTACTTTTTTCTTTCTTTCTTTTTTCTTTCTTTCTCTCTCTTCTTTCTTTGTCTACATATTTTCACTTTTTTCTTCATTGAACATTTTTTCTTAGTTTTATTTTTCTATCTTTTTATTCCTTTTCTTTTTCCTTTCTTTTCACATTTCTTTTTTCCTTTTCCCTTCCCTTTCTTTCTATCAAATAATTACATTTTCCTTTCTTTACCCTCCTTATATTTTTCCTTCTTCGTATACCTTTAGCCCTTCTTTCTTTCTTTCTTTCTTTCTTTCTTTCTTTCTTTCACATGTTAGCATCATTATTTCTTTTTCTTTATTTTCTTTCTCAATCTATCTTTTTCTTTCTATCAATCTTCATTCTTTTTTCTTCTTTCTTTCTTTTCTTAATATGTTTATTATTCCATGTTTGTATTAATTTTTTTCCTTCTCGTTTCCTTTCTTTACCCATTTTTCTTTATTTTTTTACTTTTCTTTCTTTCTTTCTGATCTTAGTAGCTTTATTCCGCCATGTTTTCTTCCTTTCTTTTTCTTCCTTTCTTTTTCTTTCTTTTTCTTCCTTTCTTTTTCTTCCTTTCTTACTTTCTTTCTCCTTTTTGCTTCTGTCTTCTCTGAATCCTTCCAAATGAGTTTCTCTCTATTCTTTTTCAAAGAGAAATGGATGAAAAGAGAAAGACCTTGTTTTTCTCTTTTCCGCCATTTTTTTTTTAAGCAGGAACTCTTACTACTTTCCCCTGTATGTATTCTTTTTCGTTCTTCCTTATGTTTCTCTCTCTTTCTCTCTCTCTTTCTCTCTCTCTCTCTCTCTCTCTCTCTCTCTCATTAACTTTCTCTCTTCCTTTTCTTCCCGCATTGACCACTCTCTTTTATTCCTTTTACCGTTTTCCTTTCTTCTTCTATTATGTTTTCTTCTTGGTCCTTTTCCTTTATTTTCTTGCTAATCAATAAGTCACCATGTTCAATATCTTAAATTCCTTTCATTAAGCCTTTCTCTTTCAATTCATTTTCATTCATTTACTAATCTTTTGATTTCTTTCTTTCGCTTTTATTTATTCTCTTACGTTTCTTTCCATTTTTTTAAAAATGTTCTGTTTAATCTTAGAGTCCTTACCCGATCTCTTGAAAATTTGCAATCTCACCCTCTACGATCTTACTATCTCTCCCTTTTTATTTCCCCCTCGTTAGATTTTATTTTTTCCCGCCAAATGTACTTTCTCTGAAACTGTCTTTTGTTTTCTTTATAAGTACCATTTCCAAAATTTTATTGACCGTTTTTTTTTTATCTTGTATACTTTTCTTACCTTTTAAAAATTCCCAATATGTTTCCCCATCATGCGTCCTCTACGCCCAGAAAACTATGTTACCTCTCACTCTCAGTGAATTCTAAGTGCTGAATAAATTGATATTTACGAGCGAGTGTCCCATAGACCCTTCAAGTCGTTTCTCTCTGCGCTTAAAGCGATTAGGACTTTTTTTTTCTTGCCTGAGTTAACCTCCTGCTACGACGGCTTTCGTTAACAATTTAAAAACGTCCTTTAACTTGTTCAGGTGCGTTCTACTTCGATTTTTTTTTAATTTTTTATTTTAAATGCTACACAATGAATTTAAAAAAAGTTATCTGCTCTTAGTTATCTTGTTTCCCTATCCGCGGCGCTACGTTTTGATTCATTTCTGATTTTTTTTTTAACCATATTCAGAATCTTTTTTTTTTCTTTTTAAAGTCTGTAATCTGTTACTGCCAATATTTCTCATGGTTGGGAGTGCACTTAAAAAGAAATCAAAATAAATGTAATCGTGAAAAAAAAATGGCGTTGAAAAGTTTAACTGCGAAATATGTTTCGGAGAAAAGAGAGAATTAGAAGAGAAGCAAGAAAAAGTAAAAAAAGGAAAGATATCATATGAAATAAAGGTGAATATAAAACCTAAGGTGCAAAGGAAAGAATAATTAATCGGAAATAATATGTATGACGTCCATTAACGTTAAAAATAATTTGCTCGTTCGTTAATTATTTTTTATGTAAAAGAATAAATGTGATAATCAAATAAGACGGGCAAATATTTTTTTTCTTTCGTTCATTCTTTTATTTTTTTTCTTGTTACTTTCTAATTGTTCTTTCTTTGTCCATCTTCCGTTTCTTCCTTTATGGCGCTATTTTTTTACATTTATTTATTTATTTTATGTACGTGTTTATTTGTGCCTTCATGTTTTTATTGCTTTTATTTTTCTACTTTTTTCTTTCTTTCTAACTTTCACATCTTACTCTATCTATCTATCTATCTATCTATCTATCTATCTATCACTCTATCTATCTATCTATCTATCTATCTATCTATCTATCTAAATCTGTTCATATCTATCTATCTATCTATCTTAGTATTCACTAACTATCTATCTATCGATCTATCTAATTTTGATTCATATCTATCTATCTACCTATCTCAGTTTGTTCATATCTATCTATCTATCTATCTATTTCATTTTATTCCTGTATCTATCTATCTATCTATCTATCTATCTATCTATCTAAATCTGTTCATATCTATCTATCTATCTATCTATCTATCTATCTATCTATCTAAATCTGTTCATATCTATCTATCTATCTATCTTAGTTTATTCACATCTATCTATCTATCTCAATTTGTTCATAACTATCTATCTATCGATCTATCTAATTTTGATTCATATCTATCTATCTACCTATCTCAGTTTGTTCATATCTATCTATCTATCTATCTATTTCATTTTATTCCTGTCTATCTATGTATGTATCTATCTATCTATCTATCTATCTCAATGTGTACATATCTATCTATCTATGTATCTATGTATCTATGTATCTATTTATCTCAATGTGTACATATCTACCTATCTATCTATCTATCTATCTCAATGTGTATCTATCTATCTATCTATCTATCTATCTATCTATCTATCTATCTCAATGTGTACATTATCTATCTATCTATCTATCTATCTTTCTACATTTGTTCATATCAATCTAAGTTTCTTCACATCTAACTCAATCTGTTATGTGTTTATCTATCTCATTTCATTCATATAAATCTGTCTATTTCAGTATATTCATGTCTGTCTATATATCTATCTCAATATGTTCATATCTATCTGTATATATATATATATATATATATATATATATATATATATATATATATATATATATATATATATATATATATATATATATGCATACACAAGCGGCCAATGAAGGACTGAAAGCAAAGTGGTTATTTATTGCCCAGTCGCGTGATTTCGATATTAGTGTAAAATATCCGGTTCTGAAAGGAAACTTTGGCTTTCATGACAGCTGGAGGCGGTGGGGGGGATAACAATCCATTAGAATTTTCTGTTTCCTCTCTTTCACTTTCTCTCTCTCGCTCATTATGACGGATTCTCAGTTCGAAGTTCAATATATGAGCAATCAGCAGTTCAATTTGAGAACGTAACCGTTCGATTAACCACGTAGATGATTTGATATCCATGGATGGGTGCCTGCAGAAAACCCAAGAACACTTTTGGGGTGCACGCTTAACCAAGAAATGGACAGGTATATGCAGTCCATAAATGGATGTAAATTGTCACAGAGTAGTACAACTCCTCGACCCCTAGCGTACGTACCCAACTCAACCCTTGCCTCATAACCATATCCCTAGACATTACGGAAGCAGAGATTGGTCCATGCTTATATAGCCAGAAATTACAGTTATCGTCAACCCGAGACCAAAGGAAACGTCGAAAGCCTGACTAGGCTATACGATGTGGTCAGGTTTAGAGTCGGATTAGGATCATCAAGAGACCGGGTATGGCATTGTGGTTTTAACAGTCATGTTAGTACGTATTCTGAAACTTATACTATGGAAGTTAAAGAACGCTGAATTGCAAGCCAGTTTGTGCAACCGTCGTACCACCTGAGTTGAAAGTGAATGTGACTTGAACTATTTGTCTTTTGAGTGCATACAATTCTGTAGCTAGACACCGACGCGACCGATAATTAAGAGACCGTGTGCGGACAATGGTCTTTTCTGAGCGGGCGGGAGTCAGGTATTCGCGTTGCATGAGACTTGGATACCCGTCTACTAGGACGGCTAGCCGGTCCGTATTGCAAACACGGACTGGCTAGCCGCCCTGCTATATATATAGTATATATTGCATTGTACTGGATTATATATATATATAATCCAGTACTATTACTGATATTACGCACTTTCCACTAAGTACTGCGCATATATATATATATATATATATATATATATATATATATATATAGTTGGATTATGGATTATGTGAGTTTGTCTGACGATCGCATGAAACCGAGGGTCACAAAATCACATCAATGCAACTAAATATGTTAGCTTTATTATCTGTCTATATTTCAGAGATGAGGTATTATGTATAATATTTACATTATTCGGACTATTGTCCTCATCTTTATCGTCATGTTTATTATATGAGCTCTGGTAAAAACATGAAATGATAACAGAAAAATTGCAACATGAGCACTGGTAAAACATGATTGCTGAAGACATTAGGTTTATAATAACCAGAAATTCATACACAGATGTCCTCACGCACACGTAGCACAGTGGATAAAGTCGTTAGTTAGATTCAGTGACAGGACCCAATACCCGGTTAAGGCAGTGGAGAACTTTCAGAGGGAAATTCACAGGAGATAACTGATAACTGACATCCATTAAAACATGGCACGTGGAACTAGAACAGTCTACCCCAGTAAACGAAATAGAGGGTACAGTTCGACATTCCAACCACCTGAAGAAGGCCGGAGCGTACAACTGCCCAAACGTTGTAATAAATATGGCGACAAAGATGAGGACAATAGTCCGAATAATGTAAATAATATTAGCTTTATATTCTGATATTGAGCGCTTTCCAATAAGTACCTCGCATATATAATATATAAATAATATATATAAATATTTCTATTTATATATACACACACTTTTCACACACACACACTTTTCACACACACACACACACACACACACATATATATATATTTATTTATTTATTCATTATAATTTTATCATATAGACAAAACCATTTTACTCACAACAAAGATGCAACTTGGTTTCAGTGCATTTTAACTGCACATCTACGGGTGAGGGTTTAAAATGGTTATGAACGATCCTGTTTGTAGGCAAGCCCGGATGTAAAACGTCACTTCCTATTTTCCATTTTTTTGAGAAGAAAAATGTACATACAAAATATACGTAAAGTATCTGAGTGAAACAATAGTGGTTGTTGATAGCAGTTTGGTGGTGGGTGGATCGGGTGGTTAATGTTGATTGGTGTGTGGACATTTTTTTCTTTGATAAACATCGGTCAAATTTTAGGCACGTCAACTCACAAGCGTCCTAAGTTTAGCGATAGGGGATAATATTACATTTGAGTAGTTAAAAAGATTTTCGAGTTATCTTTTGTAATAATTGGGAGTGTTATTTTTTGGTTTTCCTATAAGAATTCTAAAGTTGGATTGCATTTCTTTATGTTGGGGTTATCACTATTTATTTTGTAATCAAAAGAAACTTTTTTGTGGATATATAATTATAAAAGGTTCATAGTTGGAATTTATATATTACTTTCGTTCTCATCGCATCGGATATATATATATATATATATATATATATATATATATATATATATATATATATATATATATAACCTGGCAAAATCTATATATATTTGACTTCTAAATTGTTCACCATATAATTACATACATATACTTAGTAGCACACACGTTCTCTGTTGTGCATATTTACACGGGACCTCACTTAGCGACATGTAATGACTTCGTTGTGTCCTGTCATATTATCGAATATGTGAGACCTGTCATTCGATTAGGCTATCCATGGTACGCCCTGTGTTGCTGAATATATATAAAACATTTCGCTGTGTCCTTCTAGATAATTGAGACATCTCAAAGTGTCAATCATTTAAGACACAGGATGTTCAATTTTCCCTCTATTACTCCATTCGGTTTTTCATACGTCTCAAGGAGAAGAACGAAAAAGTAAAACGTCTTCCAGGGAGATAAAAAAATGTAAAGAATTCTCAGATAAAATAGAACATTTTCGAAGCGTATGTTTCGTTCCGACCTTGGCTCAGTGATCTTTTTATTTCTGTGTTTAAATGAAACTGGTATTGTGTGTTTTGATTTATGTATTACGGGAGTATGTTCTTTCTTTCGGACAATCTTACACGAAAGCATTTACAGTTTGGGGATTGTATAACATATTTGGGGATTGTATAACATAAATGGGGTTAATGAGTGTGAAAGAATGAGAAAAAAAGAACATTATTGAGAAGCAAGAACACTAAAAGCGTAATCAAGAAGACAGTAAATAAACATTGGCGTTGCACTACAAATTTTTACGATAACAATTATCTGTAAAGAATCATGCTGGAGGAGAGTTGCACAAGTGAGAAGTGCGAGAGAGGAAATTCTTACCCTATAACTTACGATTACATCTATCCATTTCAACTATAAATTGATGAGACCTATTTGCCAATCTAGTACTGCGCTTAAATTCATAATGTATAGGTACCATAACGGAAAGTTATATTTATTTTTGATGTTTGTTTGGTTAGTTTTGTTTTAGGGGATATCAACCACAATGGTTTATTTAATGCCGACAAATTTTGTTGCTGGTAATATATTCCTTAATAAATATATTGCTGGTAATATTTTTTCCTTCAAAAATTTATTTCTGATAATAGTTTTCCTCCAAAATGTATCGCAGGTAATATTTAAAAAAACAATTCTATAATACAGGTATTTTTTCCAAAAAAATGTATAGCTGGTAATTATTTTTTCCAAAAATGTTTGTTTTGCTTTGTTTTACGGCACATCAACCTCAATGAGTTATTTAATGCCAACAAGATGTTTTATTGCTGGTAATATATATATATATATATATATATATATATATATATATATATATATATATATATATATATATATATATATATATATATATATATAAATTCATTGCTGGTATTAAATCTTTACAAAGTATTTCTGAAATTTAAACCTATTTTTAAACTTTGACCCCAGTTTGGGAGTTAACTATTTACCCATAGCTGGGACCCTAACAGGTGCTACCACCCCGAGTCAGGGTAGACCTGGGAATATCAGCAATTAAGAGATGATTCCACGCTCCTCAAAACTTCCTGATCAGTCGCTTTGTTGTTGAAAGTAGTTTATTGTCTTACGCAGAAAGGTTTCTGTTATTTACAGAAAATGTGATACGAGGTCTTTTGGAGGATGGGGAAAACCGGTCTTTATCTGTCTTATATTTAAACTTAGCTAGCCTCAGCCACTGACGCAAGAATACCACAATAACACTTACACCAAAACAATACATTCTTATTTACCATTCTTACTTCAATCACCATAATACCTCAGGTCTCTATAAAGTCCTAAATCGTCCCAGTATGTAAAATTTGTCTACGGCAGGATAAAAGAATATTGCTGAATGTTAATCAAAACAACTGCTATAAAAGTACTTATAGAAAAGGCAGAGAAGGTACATTACGATGGTTGGAAAATGATTGATGGCAAGATACCAAGTTAAGACCAATAACATTGCAGCTTCTTGGTTGGATTTTTAACAAGAATCTCTAAATATAGAGCAGCAGCACAGGACCATATGTGGCATCAATTTTTACAACTTGGATGAATGGTAGACTTATAAATATATACGATAGACATTGTTTCCTCCAGAATCTATCACGACACAGTGAAGCAACCTTCTCCAACGCATACCTAGCAATTGATTCAACATATTTCCACTTCAGGTCAGCGGAGAAAGTTAGCCGAAACAGATATGACGAGCCACACTCCTGGGGAGTATCATCAGCATTAGCCGATGGTAGGCTGAAAGGCACAAGTGATTAATGGTGAGCGGTTTCGTTTTGGAGGCGTTAAATGCAGCACGCCCAGAATTATCATGGGATGAACTTAAAAGAAGAGCGAAAAACTAATATAGAAGTTCTCTTAGAGTCATTGAAAAAGGATAGAATCAATTATCAAACTTGAGATTTGCGAAAAGTTTTGAAATGAATGTCAAAAAATTGTATTGCAGTAATCAAAGATAAAGGTGGATATTAACAAAATGCCTTTGTTTTATTTTTCATAATAAAATTTAAAATAAAAAGTCATGTATCACTATTTAAACCATGCATAATAATTTTGTCTTATTTAAAGTAGAAAATAACTACTTTGGTGGCCAATTTAATAAGAAATACCAGGTGTATCCTCAAACTTGTGAACAATACCCCTCTATATAGATCACAGGTCCCCCACACTCTCACACATACTCTCACCAATTTTTCCCGGAGTTGTTTTTCTGTTTTCTCTTTGGATCTGTAGGTCTGATGAATTGAATCGTTCTTACGATTCCAATGGAATAAATTATGACCATGGAATATTAGTGTTTAAGTCTTTTTATTATATCCTTACTCTGTCCTGGACATTGAGTTCTACCTGGATCATATCCTCTTGGAATTATTTTTATGCATATATGTATGTGTATATATAATTGCATATGTATGTGTATATTCACCACTAATATTGTCTCTATATATATATATATATATATATATATATATATATATATATATATATATATATTCAATTTTATAATATGATCTTATAACATGCATATGACTGATCTTATAACATGCCTATGTTATAAATTTGAATAAATATTATTAGGTCTACACGGTATTGAATACAATTTTAAGAATAATGTTTTGGGTTACTGTAATTTTATTCCATGTGTACCAACATTGTAATTGGTTATATATATATATATATATATATATATATATATATATATATATATATATATATATATATATATATATATATGTATGTATATATATATATATATATATATATATATATATATATATATATATATATATATATATATGCCGCAATCCTTCGTTTATGCATGTTTCATTAAAAACGACAGAGAAGGTACTACGGTTAAGCCGTTGTTGATTAGTGTTTGTTTTCCATTATTAATTTCTTTAAGGAAGAGTAGTCGATATGATGAATTCTGGTGTGCTCTTATTACGAAGTTTTTTTTATTAATGCTAGTTTGTACCTAAGTGGGCATTCGCTTTTAAAGTTAAGGTGGCATGAGTTTTTGTTCGTGTTTTATATATATATATATATCTATATATATATCTATATATATATATATATATATATATATATATATATATATATATAATGAGCTGATAAAATCATAAAATATTTGGACAGTTTTTACACACTCATTGTCCATAAAAGAAAGCTCTTTTTGGAACACAAAAAAATTAAATAAAAAGCTTAACCGTGTTACCTTGTATGTCGTTTTTAATAAAACAGGCATATATATATATATATATATATATATATATATATATATATATATATATATATATATATATATATATATATATATATATATATATAGTACAGGTAATAAATCTGTTGCTATATATTCCATGAGGGTCCTAGTACTATCAGATATTAAAACTGATCCAGAGAGAGCTCAATGTATTTATTATAACAGAGCATATATAGGGTGACCCAAAAAACGGGAACTTTTTAACAATCAAATAAAACCAAGAGTGAGGGAAGAAAAATATTTACTTCATAGTAATTGAAACCTTAAAACATGCCATTTAAGAAACAATGATGGAATTTTTCATTTTTTTCAAAAATGACGTCCTGTAGATGGCGTCCTCCTGTACGAATGCATTCTTGAGATCTGCTGTTGAGATTCCTCATTGACTGCTGCAACATCTCAGCTGGGATACTGTGAATTTCATTCTCGTTACTAAAATGGCGAAATGTTTACTTGCTCAAGGTCACTGTCTCGCAGTGTTGCCACTTACTCATGTCTGGCTATACGCTAAAATTCCCGTTTTTTGGGGTCACCCTGTATATTATACAGCAAAAATCTAAAATTATGTATTTTTTTGATTTTTGGCTGTATATATATATATATATATATATATATATATATATATATATATATATATGTATATATATATATATATATATATATATATATATATATATATATATATATATATATATATATATATATATATATATATATATATATATGACAGGTAAAAAAAGTCCGTGGGTAAGTAATGCAAGTAGACCCTATTAATATAGGATATTTAAACTGATCCACAAAAGAGAGCTTAATATAATTTTTATTATAGAGAATATAAGTGAATTACAATTAATAAACAATTTACCTCATACAGATGACCAGTTCGTCCATGGGAAAGAAGTTTTTCCCTGGACTTATCAACGCAAATATATATACTAAAAATGTAAAAAAAATAGTAAATGTATTTGCATTGATAAGTCCAGGGAAATAAACTAATTTCCCAGGGACGAAAATATCATCTGTATGATGTTCATGTATTTACACATCGTACCCTATATATATATATATATATATATATATATATATATATATATGTGTGTGTGTGTGTGCGTGTGTGTGTGTGTTTGTGCGTGTGTGTGTGCGTGTTTGTGTGTGTATTGGTGATAATAGACGATTAATTGAATGCATGTATACAATATTGAAAATTTCCCGAAATAACAAAATTTTTCATATTGTTAATATTTATAAAGGTGAGAATTGGTATCAATCTTGTGTTGAAATATTACAGCCTAAGCTCGCCATCGTCTTTGAAACTATTTACTTAAAATATAATATAAACGTTCATACTTTTTTGTTTTTTGTTTTTTTAAATAGAACAATGAAGATATTAGATATACATAAAAAAAGTGCGAATCTTCATATGAAATGTACAACTTTTCAAATCCATCCATGAAATCTACAGAATATTCAACATGTTAAGATGTAACAGAAGTAAATTCCGTTTGGGGGAATCAGTTGCAATGTAACTTCCTAACTCAATCTTCCTTAACCCTTTCCACGTCCTCCGCATCATATGCAATGCACAGGACATGTGATTTGCACGACCGTGCATCATATGTGGTGCACAAGTGCCATTGATTTAAAAGAGTGCTAAAATTAAGGAAGAAAGAGACTACTCCTGAGGAAAGTGTCTATTCCTGAGGAAAGAGACTACTCCTGAGCAAAGTGTCTACTCCTGAGGAAAGAGTCTACTCCTGAGGAAAATGTCTACTCCCGAGGAAAGAGACTACTCCTGAGGAAAGTGTCTACTCCTGAGGAAAGAGTCTACTCCTGAGGAAAGTGTCTACTCCGGAGGAAAGTGTCTACTCCTGAGGAAAGTGTCTACTCCGGAGGAAAGTGTCTACTCCTGAGGAAAGAGTCTACTCCTGAGGAAAGAGTCTACTACTAAGGAAAGGGTCTACTCCTGAGGAAAGAGTCAACTCCTGAGGAAAGAGTCTACTATAGAGGAACGTGTCTACTCCTGAGGAAAGTGTCTACTCCTGAGGAAAGTGTCTACTCCTGAGGAAAGTGTCTACTCCTGAGGAAAGAGACTACTCCTGAGGAAAGTGTCTACTCCAGAAGAAAGTGTCTACTCCTGAGGAAAGAATCTACTCCTGAGGAAAGAGTCTACTACTGAGGAAAGTGTCTACTCCTGAGGAAAGAGTCTACTCCTGAGGAAAGAGTCTACTCCTGTGGAAAGAGTCTACTACTGAGGAAAGTGTCTACTCCTGAGGAAAGTGTCTACTCCTGAGGAAAGTGTCTACTCCTGAGGAAAGTGTCTACTACTGAGGAAAGTGTCTACTCCTCAGGAAAGAGTCTACTACTGAGGAAAGAGTCTACTACTGAGGAAAGAGTCTACTCCAGAGGAAAGTGTCTACTCCTGAGGAAAGAGTCTACTCCTGAGGAAAGAGTCTACTCCTGAGGAATGTGTCTACTCCTTTGGAAAGTGTCTACACCTGAGGAAAAAATCTACTCCTGAGGAAAGAATCTACTCCTGAAGAAAGAGTCTACTACTGAGGAAAGTGTCTACTCCTCAGGAAAGTATCTACTCCTCAGGAAAGAATCTACTCCTGAGGAAAGTGTCTACTGCTGAGGAAGAGTCTACTACAGAGTAAAGTGTCAACTCCTGAGGAAAGAGTCTACTGCTGAGGAAAGAGTCTACTCCTGAGGAAAGAGTCTATTCCTGAGGAAAGAGTCTACTCCTGAGGAAAGTGTCTGCTCCTGAGGAAAGAGTCTACTCCTGAGGAAAGAGTCTATTCCTGAGGAAAGAGTCTACTCCTGAGGAAAGTGTCTGCTCCTGAGGAAAGTGTCTACTCCGTTGGAAAGACTCTACTACTGAGAAAAGTGTCTACTCCTGAGGAAAGAGACTACTCCTGAGCAAAGAGTCTACTCCTGAGGAAAGAGTCTACTCCTGAGGAAAGAGTCTACTACTGAGGAAAGAATCTACTCCTGAGGAAAGAGTCTACTACCGAGGAAAGTATCTACTCCCCAGGAAAGAGTCTACTCCTGAGGAAAGTGTCTACTCCTGAGGAAGAGTCTATTACAGAGGAAAGTGTCAACTCCTGAGGAAAGAGACTACTCCTGAGGAAAGTGTCTACTCCACAGGAAAGAGTCTACTGATGAGGAAAGTGTCTACTCCTGAGGAAAGTGTCTACTCTTGAGGAAAGTGTCTACTCCTCTGGAAAGAGCCTACTCCTGAGGAAAGAGTCTACTACTGAGGAAAGTGTCTACTCCTTAGGAGAGAGTCTACTCCTGAGGAAAGACTCTACTCCTCAGGAAAGAGTCGACTCCTCAGGAAAGTGTCTACTCCTGAGGAAAGACTCTACTACTGATGAAAGTGTCTACTCCTCAGGAAAGAGACTACTCCAGAGGAAAGTGTCTACTCCTCAGGAAAGTGTCTACTCCTTTAGATAGACTCTACTACTGAGGAAAGAGTCTACTCCTGAGGAAAGTGTCTACTCCTGAGGAAAGAGACTACTCCTGAGGAAAGTGTCTACTCCAGAGGAAAGTGTCTACTCCTGAGGAAAGAATCTACGCCTGAGGAAAGAGTCTACTACTGAGGAAAGTGTCTACTCCTGAGGAAAGAGTCTACTCCTGTGGAAAGAGTCTACTACTGAGGAAAGTGTCTACTCCTGAGGAAAGAGTCTACTCCTGAGGAAAGTGTCTACTCCTGAGGAAAGTGTCTACTCCTGAGGAAAGTGTCTACTCCTGAGGAAAGAGTCTACTACTGAGGAAAGAGTCTACTACTGAGGAAAGAGTCTACTCCAGAGGAAAGTGTCTACTCCTGAGGAAAGATTCTACTCCTGAGGAAAGAGTCTACTCCTGAGGAAAGAGTCTACTCCTGAGGAATGTGTCTACTCCTTTGGAAAGTGTCTACTCCTGAAGAAAGAGTCTACTACTGAGGAAAGTGTCTACTCCTCAGAAAAGTATCTACTCCTCAGGAAAGAATCTACTCCCGAGGAAAGTGTCTACTGCTGAGGAAGAGTCTACTACAGAGGAAAGTGTCAACTCCTGAGGAAAGAGTCTACTGCTGAGGAAAGAGTCTACTCCTGAGGAAAGAGTCTATTCCTGAGGAAAGAGTCTACTCCTGATGAAAGTGTCTGCTTCTGAGGAAAGTGTCTACTCCGTTGGAAAGACTCTACTACTGAGAAAAGTGTCTACTCCTGAGGAAAGAGACTACTCCTGAGCAAAGAGTCTACTCCTGAGGAAAGAGTCTATTCCTGAGGAAAGAGTCTACTCCTGAGGAAAGTGTCTACTCCTGAGGAAAGTGTCTACTCCGTTGGAAAGACTCTACTACTGAGGAAAGTGTCTACTCCTGAGGAAAGAGACTACTCCTGAGGAAAGTGTCTACTCCTGAAGAAAGTGTCTACTCCTCAGGAAAGAGTCTACTACTGAGGAAAGAATCTACTCCTGAGGAAAGAGTCTACTACCGAGGAAAGTATCTACTCCCCAGGAAAGAGTCTACTCCTGAGGAAAGTGTCTACTCCTGAGGAAGAGTCTATTACAGAGGAAAGTGTCAACTCCTGAGGAAAGAGACTACTCCTGAGGAAAGTGTCTACTCCACAGGAAAGAGTCTACTCCTGAGGAAAGTGTCTACTCCTGAGGAAAGTGTCTACTCTTGAGGAAAGTGTCTACTCCTCTGGAAAGAGCCTACTCCTGAGGAAAGAGTCTACTACTGAGGAAAGTGTCTACTCCTTAGGAGAGAGTCTACTCCTGAGGAAAGACTCTACTCCTCAGGAAAGAGTCGACTCCTCAGGAAAGTGTCTACTCCTCAGGAAAGAGACTACTCCTGAGGAAAGTGTCTACTCCTGAGGAAAGTGTCTACTCCTTTGGAAAGTCTCTACTACTGAGGAAAGTGTCTACTCCTGAGGAAAGTGTCTACTCCTCAGGAAAGTGTCTACTCCTCAGGAAAGAATCTACGCTTGAGGAATGAGTCTACTCCTGAGGAAAGTGTCTACTCCTGAGGAAAGTGTCTACTCCTCAGGAAAGTATCTACTCCTCAGGAAAGAATCTACTCCTCAGGAAAGAGTCTACTCCTGAGGAAAGACTCTACTACTGATGAAAGTGTCTATTCCTCAGGAAAGAGACTACTCCTGAGGAAAGTGTCTACTCCTGAGGAAAGAGTCTACTCCTGAGGAAAGTGTCTACTCCTGAGGAAGCGTCTACTACAGAGGAAAGTGTCAACTCCTGAGGAAAGAGACTAAACCTGAGGAAAGTGTTTACTCCACAGGAAAGAGTCTACTCCTGAGGAAAGAGTCTACTCCTGAGCAAACAATCTACTCCTGAGGAAAGTGTCTACTCCTCAGGAAAGTGTCTACTCCTGAGGAAAGAGTCTACTACTGAGGAAAGTATCTACTCCTGAGGAAAGTGACTACGCCTGCGGAAAGAATCTCCGCCTGAGGAAAGTGTCTACTAGTAAGGAAAGAGTCTACAGCTGAGGAAACAGTCTACTCATAAGGAATGTGTCTACGTCTGAAGAAAGTCTCTACTAGTGAGTAAAGAGTCTACGTCGGAGGAAAGATTCTACGTCTGAAGAAATAGTCTACGCCTGAGGAAAAATTCTACGTCTGAGGAAAGAGTCTACACCCGAGGAAAGTGTCTACCAGTGAGGAAAGAGTCGACTCCTTTGGAAAGAGTCTACTCCTGAGGAATGAGTTTACAACTGAGGAAAGATTCGATTCCAGAGAAAAGTGTCTACGCCTGAGGAAAAAGTCTACTCGTGAAGAAAGAGTCTACGCCTAAGGAAAGTCCCTACTAGTGAGGAAAGAGTCTACGCCAGAGGAAAGAGTCCACGCCTTAGGAAAGATTCCACCCCTGAGGAAAGAGACTATGCCTGAGGAAAGTGTCTACGCCTGAGGAAAGAGACTACGCCTGAGGAAAGAGTCTGCGCCCGAGGAAAGAGTGCATGTCTGACGAAAGAGACTACTCTTGAGGAAAGAGTCTACGCCTGAGGAAAGAGACTACGCGCGAGGAAAGTGTCCACGCCTGAGGAAAGAGTCTGCGCCTGAGGAAAGAGTCCACGCCTGATGAAAGAGACTACGCCTGAGGAAAGAGTATACGCCTGAGGAAAGAGTATACGCCTGATGAAAGACCTAACTGAATATTCTGTGCATCATACAGGACCACGGAACGCTTGCTTGTTTTCAGATTTATAACTACTCCAACACAACACAACTTATTTGGCAAATAGAATGCACTGGTATATATATATATATATATATATATATATATATATATATATATATATATATATATATATATAGTGTTTCACATAATAAAAACCTGTGAATCGCATGTGATGTACAGAACGTAGTGTAAATAACATAATTTGCAAAGACTGTTATTATGTGAAACATTATATATAAACACATTCTATTTGCCAAATAAACTGAGTTGCCTTGCAATATTTATAAATCGGGAAACAAGCATGAACGTTTAAACAGTACACACGAAAATGAAGTGAGTCATATATCAAAATCTCTGACCCGAATTCTGACGAATAAAGCATGTAGAAGATTTAGATCAGAAATAAGTCAAAATATATACATATACATATATATATATATATATACATATACATATACATATATATATATACATATATATATATATATACATATACATATATATATATATATATATATACATATACATATATATATATACATATATATATATATACATATATATATACATATATATATATATACATATACATATATATATATACATATATATATATACATATATATATATATATACATATACATATATATATATATATACATATACATATATATATATACATATATATATATATATACATATATATATATATATACATATATATATATACATATACATATATATATATACATATATATATATACATATATACATATACATATACATATATGCCAGTGATGAGCAACATATACATATTTCGAGGATCGTTAACTGTAAAATGCAGTGTGACTTTTATTTTTTTAAACATTTCCCCACTAGCAAGACGGTAGTGCAACTAGTACACAGAGTTTTCCAGGCGTTGACAGGGAAAGAGAAAACTGAGAATAGAGGGGACTAAGGAAGGACAAAACATGAATTAGATTCAAGAACGCAGAAGATGGCTATTGACGTTGTTGTTAAGTTTTTGAAGTTATCAGGGGAGCAAAGAAACGGAAGGACGTTTCACAGATGGAAAGTGCGAGAAGTTGGGGTAGAAGAGACGGTTGCATTTAACTATTTAAAAGGTAGAACGTTTGGATGTAGTTGCCAATCTAGTTGCACGTTGAAATTCATATAATCGGGGCACCAAAGAAAAACGTCTGTCAGCGCCGTTTCCATGAAAATATTGATAGAAAAGACGAAAGGAACCCAAATCAAGTCGGCGAGAAAAGGACTGAAATCGTGATGCCAATTCAACATCGATTACAGTACAAATCATTCTTTGTATTTTGTCAAGAATCTCGAGATGTATAGCTGAAGCACCAAACCAGATATGGCAGAAATATTCAATAAACGGACAAAGAGTAAATTTATAAATGTACAAGACGGATTCTGACGAGACAAAATTTCTGGCATGATACAGTTACCTAACTTTCCTTGCAGTAGATTCAGCTATTGATTCGATATAGTCGCTCTACTTCATGTCAGTGGAAAACGTGAAGCCAAGAAACATATTATTTAGGTAAGAAAATCAGGTAGTGAATATTGTCATTAAAAATAGGAAAATTTGCGCTGGATACTATATACCCATGGTTAGTATTCTAGGGTTAAAAGGTGCTGAATTTACTGAAGAGTTATCAAAATGCAACCGGATAAATGGCAAGAAGTCAATACAAATAACTGTGAATGTCCTGTCTCCTGTGGATGGGACAGATTTAAATGCGAGCATCTTGGATTATATAAATGACATATTTGGTACTCTATACAATTTTTAGAATAAAAGATACTTGCATTTAAAATGGGTCCTTTCATTACGGAACACACTGTGTAATTGAATAAAAATTCTAATTGTATTTTTATTTCTTGAAGAATCAAAGTTGATAAAGAAAAACAGAAATTATTTATGACTCAACCTGTTAAGGAAGGAAGGAAAATGAAGGAAAGAAAGAGAATGAAGGAAGGGAAAGAAAGAAAAGGAGGGTAGGAAAGAAAAGGGAGTGAAGAAATAAAAGGAAATGGAACAAAGGAAGGAAGGAAGGAAGATGGGAAGGAAAGAAAAGAAAAGAAAAGGGAGGAAAGTAAAGAAAAGAAAAGGAAGGAAAGTAAACCAAAAAAAAGGTTAGAGATAAAATCCCGAAAGGCAAAAGAGATAGATAGATAGATAGATAGAGAGAGACAGAGAGACAGAGACAGAGGCAGAGACAGAGAGAAGGAGAAATATAATTACCAAAAAACGAAAGTAAGGAAAGAAAGAATATGGATAATTAGTAAATAACTAAAGAGGAGGAGATAAAAAAAATCAACGGCGAAAGGCAGAAGAGAGAGAGGGGGGAGAGAGAAAGAGATAGAAGGAGAAATATAATTGCCAAAAAAAGAAAGGAAGGAAAGATAGAATGTGGATATGTAATAAATACATAAAGAAAAGGAAAGAAGAGAATGAAGGAAGGGAAAGAAAGAAAAGGAGCGTAGGAAAGAAAAGGGAGTGGAAAAATAAAAGGAAAAAGAACAAAGGAAAGAAAGGAAGGAAGGAAAGAGAAGGAAGGAAGAGAAGGAAAGTAAAGAAAAGACAAGGAAAGAAAGTAAACGAAAAAAAGGTTAGAAACAAAATCCGGTAAAGCAAAAGAGATAGATAGATAGATAGATAGATAGATAGATAGAGAGAGACGGAGAAATATAATTACCAAAAACCGAAAGTAAAGAAAGAATGTGGATAATTAGTAAATAACTGAAAAGGAGGAGATAAAAAAAAAGCAACAGCGAAAAGGAAAAATAAGAAAATGTAATAATGCAAATTCGAGTTAAGAATCGCAAAGAAAATAAAAAAAAAAAGTCGATATCCAATATGGAAATTTCCGCCAATCAAATTGTGTTACGTATGAATATATTGTATTCGCTTAGCCGCAGGATGTCCAATCAACGAGATGCTCAATCATATATTTTTGACCAATCCGAATAAAGCGCAAACAGATCGCTCTAATATGATTTCCCACCAATTTTCCGTCGTAGGGTTTGAAATCTCCATGATTTTCTATATTAGTTGCCAACACGCCCACCCCTCGATTTGTTGTGTCGAATATTGGCTCATGTTCAGATGAAACTGTTTTATTGGGGAGCTATTTCGAGATCTACCGGCCTTCTGATAGATTAGCGATTAATTGCTACTTTATTTCGTTGAAGTAGATATACCCGATCTAATAATGATATAAAAACAGGATATTTTCAATGGCATAAACGAAATAGTAATTTAATAATGGCGTATCAAAAAGGACACTTACACTTACAACCAAAAAAAAAACGACTGCTGAAACTTCTACGGCACAGAATGAGGAAAGAGGGATTGGAAATTGTGACACTCACAGGACACATTGGAGCTAAGATGTACAGAGAAAACCGGCGAATAATCTATGTAACGTGATTGGATAAATAGTTGGTAGAACAGTGATAAGGAGAGATAGCAAAAAGATATACATTGCTAAGCGTTACAAAGAGGGAGACGTTATGGATGAACATTATTGTCCACGTCCCGAAGACGCACGGCATATTGCTGACGAAGAAGTTAACACTGGTTCCTTCGTATGACGCATTTCATACTTTAGAAATTCATAGGACTAAATTGTTATGCTGGGGCAACTACACATGCGCATTTATATATTCCCCTCTTTTGTCATACATTTTCCCCAATATATATATATATATATATATATATATATATATATATATATATATATATATATATATATGTATATATATATATACACAGATATATATATTACGCAAATCATTCACATGAAAAGCAGATAATGAAGTTAATGATATGGCAAGAATCTCTCTCGTAAACAATTTTTAATAATAAAATACATTAACCTCGAATCCGTTAATGAATGGTATGATCCTTGTTTATAAATTCCGGTTTTATCAGGTCTTAAACCGGAATTTATAAACAAGTATCATACCATTCTTTAACGGATTCGAGGTTAATGTATTTTATTATTAAAAATTGTTTGCAAGAGTGATTCTTGCCATATCATTAACTTCATTATCTGCTTTTCGTATGAATGATTCGCGTAATATAAATTGAACCCGCACCACATAATTGATATATATATATATATATATATATATATATATATATATATATATATATATATATATATAATGTTAAGTAATGAAATGTTTGGTAATTCTTATTGATAATCCCAAGGACGATGTAATCCATAGAGCTCAATATAAAAACAGAGCGAATATTAGTTTAATTAAAAAACAGACAGTCTTAAGTGTCCATTGATTATATTTAATTTCCCCAGGAATGTGATTTTTTTCCTGGTTCCTCAGATCACATTTCCAAGTATAAAAGAAAATGATTTAAAACTTACATATTATTACATATAATATGTAAGTTTTATTTATATATATATATTTATTGCCATTTATATGTAGCGTCTCTTTCAGAACAGGTATGTGGAAGAAACCAGACAGGTTCTCAGCGGCCCAACGACCCTGCGTCCACGGACATTCAGCGGATTGACGATGATAATGATGACAAATTCGCCCCCTATTTTGGGCTGTGGGGCATTCTTTCCTTTATATATATTTTGCTTTCATGCGTTGTTTTATCTCACTTCAAATAAGTTTTCTTTTATCTATGTAAATATTTACAAACGTTAGCCTGGAAAAGTATAGCGTCCAGTAAACATCGAACGTACTATTACGGGTAATAGACTTGCACAAACCCACAAATTAAATTAAGCTTTGACGATAGAAAATACTGCAATAATCCTTGAGGACACATGACACAGTGGATAAAGGGGTTAGTTAGATCTAGTGACAGGACCCAAAGAGTGTGAGTTCAATACCTGGCTAAGGCAGTGGAGAACTTTCAAAGTGAAATTAACAGGAGATAACTGATAACTGACATTAAACATGTCAAGTGGAACTAGAACAGTCTACCCCAGTGAGCGAAATAAAGGGTTCAGTTCGACATTCGAACCACCTGAAGAAGGCCGGAGCCTACAACAGTCGAAACGTTGTAATAAATATGGCGACAAAGATGAGAACAATAGTCCGAATAATGTAAATAATGTACATAATAGTTGTATTGAATTATAGTCTTTTCTAGCCAGTCTTTCCACCATTGAGCTTTGAGAGTTTGATCCGAAGAGAGATCAGGTGTGAGGCAGTGCCCACAAACATATAGGGAGGTATACCCATACACTGCATAGATATATCTACTAAGGATCTGAAATAGCTCATGGGTGATCATTGATAAAACAAATCAGAAAGAGCAGAGGGCCTTGCAGGACGTCACTATTGATCTGATGGGCCTCAAGTGACTGTCCATTAACTGATCGAAAATATTCAACTAGAAATTATATATTAAATATAGCTTCAATGTGATTGCATTACAGCAAAGCGCTCGCGCCCCGGGTAAGACGATAAACTACATCTGACAGCAAGGCCTCTAATCGGGTAGGTTTTGAGGAGCGTGGAACCACGTCTAAATTGCTAGTGTAGCACCTGTTATGATCCCAGCTATGGGCAACTACTTAACCCCCAAACTGGGGTCAAAACACTATGGACGTGTAAACATCGGTTTTAATACCAGCAATACATTTTTGAAGGAAAATATATTACCAGCAATACATTATTACCAGCAATACGTTTTATGGAAAAGAGAAAGTATTACCAGCAAAAATCTTGTAGGGATTTAATAATTCATTGAGGTTGATATACCGTAAAACCAACAAAAAAAAAAACAGATACTTACATTATTTATATTACTCGGACTTCATCTTCATTGCTATATTCCAAACCTCGAGAACACATGGCCCAGTGGATAAAGAGATACGTCACGAGACCCAAATAGTTGAGGGTTCAATACCAGGCCACGGCAATGGTGAATCAAAAAACTTGGAGGGTTGAGTTAAAGGAGAAATAACTGAGAGATCCCTAAGTGGGGTGGCACGTGGAACTACAACAACCTACCCCGGTGGACGAAAAAAAGGGTTCAGTTCTAAATTCCAGTCACCTGAAGAAGGCCGAAACGTTGTGAATATGGCAATGAACATGAGGATAACAGTTCTAATAATGTAAATAATGTAAGTAATCATAATACCTCATATCAGTGATGTAAACAGAAACAGATACTTACTAATACTAGCGTTGTGTGGCACAAAGCTATGAATATACGGCGCTCGGTGAGAACTGATATCATTACTGTAGTAGTGGGCAACCAGAAGAATTTGCACACTCGTTCTCAAAACTGATTTTTTTTTCGTACGTTTTTATTTCAATTGGGATTTTTAAATTTATTCAAATTACTCGCTATTATTCGTTATTTTGGGGTGCATTATTTATTTATTATTTTATCATTATCGTTATAATCTTTTTACTTTGTTTTAAAACGTGTATTTCTTTTCTTTTTTTTCCTTTTATATTCCCACTCTTACTTATCGTCTGCTTTCGTGCATTCCCCTCTATATCTTTACTACTCCCGCCACTATCATTTATTCAGTTTCTTTATCAGCAGCCATTTTGAATCCGTTTCTACAAAGTTTTTTTCTTTCCATTAATTTTAATTTCAATCTCACTGCACATTTTCAGTATTTATTTATTTATTCATTTAATTATTTATATTTCTTTCTTACGTCGTTCTTTCCTTCTATTTATTTTAATTCAATCTTCTCTGAGAGGTTCACCCACTTCCTACACATCGACGTAGCGTTGCCATCCTTCCATGTTCCTCCATTTTCCGTCTCGTCTATTTGCAATGCTAGCAAAAGAAATACGGACGAATATATTTGGAATGTTATAGAATTTTCCAATCCGCGGAGTAGAAAGATTTTACGCGCATCGCATGTAGAGTCATCACTGGTTCAGAATTGAACAGTTCCAGATTCTCGGCTATGAGCGCGGTTTATTATTTGGGCGCATGCGTAGTTGCGTGCAGTAACTATAGGTACGGAGAGCGGGAATTCCAGTTTGCAAAATACACTATAATTTAACATGAACATATTCTGCACGAATCAAATACGTTGAAGACTTCTGCGCTTCTATAACTGACTGTTGTAGATTTGAAGGGTTATGAATTCGGAAACTCTCTCTCGATATATATATATATAAATATATATATATAGCTTCATTTTTACATCGTTAACTGTATCTATCTATCTATATATCACTAATTCTCTCTTCCATATATATATATATATATATATATATATATATATATATATATATATATATATATATATATATACATATATATATATATATATATGTATACATCGCTTCATTGTTTATGGAGATCAATCTATCTAACTATCTGTCTATCTATCTATCTATCTATCTATCTATCTATCTATCTATATATATATATATATATATATATATATATATATATATATATATATATATATATTAATGAGATAAGGATATATTTTGTATATATCAAGAACAGTACTGGAGAAATTGTAAGACAATTGTGCGTGTGTATCATATTTTCTGTATTTAAAAAATATAACAGCCTATTCATATCTCCATCACGCTATCTCTCTTCCTATATATATATATATATATATATATATATATATATATATATATATATATATATATATATGAAGAAATATAGTCTTAAAGTGTGGTATATTTAAGGGATAAAGTGCTCAATATCAGTGATAGAGCGTGTGTAAATATAAAAGTGGACATGGACGTCAGCACTTAGAGGCGACCGTCTGTTTCATGCTAGTGCAATCGTCAGGCAACTAGTGCTGTTATTTTTCTCGGCTATTTGTATATAAGGGTCAGTGGTGCATTATGGGTAGTCTATTTTGGCGGTTACTTTTACCGGAAGTCGCTTATTTGTTTATTTATTTATGTCAAATTATTTTGCTTGTTTTTTTGTTTGTTTTTTAAATTTTATTTTTATTTTTTGTCTTATATATTTATTTATTTTTTTTATTTTGATCGGTGTTTTTTGTTAACGTAGTAAAAATTTGTTTATATAGCTTATTGTTGGTAGTCTATTATGGCGGTCATTTACCGGAAGTCGGATGTTTGCTTATTTATTTGGGTTAAATTGTTTTGCTTGTTTTTATTTATTTTCATTTTTATTTTTTATCTTATATATTTGTTTATTTGTCATTGATTAAATCTATTTGTTGAATTTTGGGGTGGGATGTTGTGGTTTGTTCTTACTATTATTTTGGTTGGAACAGTTTTTAATTTATCTATTTAGGTTGATTATCTTTATTTGTTTTTCTAAACGGCTAGTTTATCGTAATCGGTTGTTAGTTTATTTATATATTTGGATGTATTTAGATCAATTTATTATACTTGTTGTTATTTATTTGTTACACTATATATTTTTGGCTTTCGATTTTTAAGTAACGTAGTATATCATCTTTTATTAATTTTTTTATTTTTTTTTTATTTTTTATCGTTATATAACAGTTATAACTTTCGTCCGTTCTTTTGTTTTGATTTTATTTCGCATATTCTAACAGGTGTGATTTTGTAATTTGTTTGGAGTAATTTATTTTGCTTATTTTATTGTTGTTTTGTTTGTTTATATATTTATTTATTTTTATATTTTAAGTTACGTAGTAAAAATTGGTTTTCATGTCTGCATTTTGAGATTAACTCGGATCTTTTATTTAATAATTTATTTTGATCTGGGAAGGTAATGATAGATATTTTTTCCTCCAAGCAAAGTTTGCAAGTTTTTGATAGGTTGTTGTAGGCTGATGATTTTTTCCTTATTTTCCAAGATATTTTTGGTGTGGTGTGTGATTTGTTTTTTATTTCCCAGATATACATAGAAAGCATTGTGCTGTTCGCATATTTACTATTTGTGAAAGACATTTTGTGTACATAATTTCTTTGTTTCCATGGTCCTTCGGTTACTCCTATGTATACTTTTTCTTCATTATCTGCTGATTTTATCGTGGCTTGGTAGATTACGTTGTTTTGTAAACAATTACCGTTTAAGGGACATTCGTTTTTTATTCTGCAGTTGCACATGGGTTTAATTTGTTCGTGTGGTTTGTTAATAATTTTCCTGTTGTGCTTTTTTATTATTTGTGCCATGTTCTCGGTGCAACTGTAGCTGATTTTTACTGTGTTTTTGTTGAATATTTTGTGTAGGGTGCTTGATTCCGGGTAGTGTTTGTGTAAAAGTTTGAAGAATATTTTTCCTATGTTTGCTTTTACGTTTTTGCTGTACGGTGGGTTGAACCATATGATATTTCTTTTCCTGTTGTTTTTTTGTGTTCTGTGGTGAGTATATATATAAATATATATATATATATATATATATATATATATATATATATATATATATATATATACGTAAGTGTTGACTTCAGTGAACACTTTATATATATATATATATATATGTGTGTATATATATATATATATTTACATACATATATATACATATATATATATAGCAGTGTACATTAAAGTCAACACTAAATATATAGTGTTGACTTCAATGTACACTTATATATATATATACATATATATATATATATATATATATATATATATATATATATATATATATATATATATGTATGTATGTATGTAGATATATATACGTTTACATATATACGCATATATATAATATATATATACACTCCTGATCAAAAATTTATGACCAGTTGAAAAATTCTTTGTAAGAGACTGTCGTGGATACATTATAAACTTGTTCTTACTTAAGGTTACTAATTCTATAATCTAAAAGGTTATGTAGACAAAAAATATAATCCGATCGATTTATTCAGAGATGAACATTTTCATAAAATGAGGCGTTTTACACTTGATCAAAATTATAAGACCAGAGGGTATAAATTGTTAGAACTAGGGTAATTCCAATGTTTTTAGTTCAGTTAGAGATTAGCAATCACTGCGTAAACGTGTCACCATGCCTAAAGCAAGCAAACTTACTGAAGTTGAGCGTGCTCGAATTCTAGATTTCCATAATCAAGGTTTGTCACAGCGGGCGATCGCAGCTAAGGAAAATCGCAGTAAAACTGTGATTTGCAACTTTCTAAAGGACAGTGCGAATTATGGAAACGCAAAGTTACTGATAGACCCCCCCCCCAAATTCTGATGGCTTATCGGACTTTGTCCATTTCATAATGTAGGGCGTTATTTGTTTATATTTGGATACGCTTTGAGCAGTTATGAATGTACGTGAGAGATTCATGGAAGTTTGAAGTTTAAAAACAGTAAAATCGACCTTCCTAACCGAACGTTCCTCAGTGACTCGATCGGTTAAGGCACGTCAAACTAAATGACGGTTCCGTATAGGACACCGGTTCGATTCCTGTCGGAGGACGTATATTTTCTAAGAAAAATTCTCGGACATTCAGGCCGGTAAATGTTATTAATACGGTTTATTATAAAACAGAGCATTTACTTAAATATTTAAATCGATAAAAAGAATGTATAAATATAAAAGTTTCTTAAATACATATATATATATATATATATATATATATATATATATATATATATATATATATATATATATATATAAGGGAAAGAGTTATTTGTGTGTATATATATATACCTATTCTATATTCATATTCTATGTGTAATCATATTCTATCTATCTGTCTAGCTAGCTAACTATTCATGTGTGGATGTGTGTGTGTCTGTGTGTGTGATGCTAATCAAAGTTGTCTATGTTTACTCGACAACTATCTTTGGATCTATTTGCCTATGTGAGTGTTCTTATATTTATCTCAAATTCATTCTGTCTTATTTATTCACTGACTCATTCGACCTCATTGCATCAGTGACAAATTCAGCCCCCCCTCACTCACTGTATCCCAACTTATTTATTATTTATCTTTCTCTCCTCAATCTACCTACATAAAGCTCCAGCTAATGCGTTCAATAGTCACACCTAACTAGCTATTTGGTTGTCTGTACATATCTATCTATCTATCTATCTATCTATCTATCTATCTATCTATCTATCTCAGTTTGTTCATATCTATCTATCTATCTATCTATCTATCTATTTGTTGTGGTAGGATCCACCTAATTTCCATTGTTGAAACTTGACTAATGCATGGAATAATAATGCAACACAAAATGTACTTAGAACAAAATGTATTGAAACAAGAAAGTGTACACAATATTTACATATAGTCTTTTGTATATTCCTGGGAAGACCGTTCCTGGAGAATGTGTTGACTAAGTCGCAGTCGGGCAGAGTCTCTAGTTGAATCTCTTGATTCGCCTCCCCTGTCTTCCCCGTACCAACCATATTTATATCGTCGGTACTCCACTATGCAAATTAGGTGGATCCTACCACAACACTATCTATCTCAGTTTGTTCATATCTATCTATCTATCTATCTATCTATCTATCTATCTATCTATCTCAGTTTGTTCATATCCGATCAACGCAATTAAGCAACGTTGAACCTGGTCTGCACCTGGATGAGTATCCAATCGGGAATACCAGGTGCTGTAAGATTGGATGTGCGGGCGGTTTAATTAAATGAGAAATGGTAGTACCGAGTTCGAATTCTAGTCGGTTTCGTTATTTTCACTTACGCGCAAATACATTGGGAAAGGTGTGAAAACGCCTCTTCTCCCCTAGGTATGGATTAATCACTGGGACTTGTATTAGTAAATCATTATTAACTAAAAATAAAACAATTTAAAAATATTTTCTGGCTTTAAATAACCTGCAAAAGGTTTAAAAGCCGTAAAAGAAAAATCAATCGACAAGTCGACTCTCAATAAATGAGCATAGCATTCAATAAGATTTACAAATATAATAAGAAAGATAGTTTTTATTTATTACATAAGTTTGTTTAATACAGTATGGCACTAAATGAAAACAAAGAAAAATAGAAAGATTATGTTGCGCCGAGTGTACATACAATTCATTAAAAATTTTAAGATTTGAAGGCAAGAGTGACAGTGGATGGAATAAATTGATGGTCGAGCAGGGTTCAGGAGATAAAAGCAAAAAGTCGAAAGTTATTAAGAGCTACAGTAGACAATAAATATGTAAATAAACTTGGGAAAGATATGTATCTAACTCTTCTCCTCAAAGGTACCGGTTAAATAGTAAGGCTTGTATCAGAAACACAATTTTATCCAAAATATCCCACAATCCAAAAATATGTTTCGGCATTAAACGACCCCAAAAAGGTTGATAAACCGGAAAAAACAAATCAATCGGCCAGTAAAAGCAGAGAAGTAATCTGAACAGTGTTAGCTTAGAATTAAAAATAATCAGAAAGAAAATATAAAAATGTCTTTTTGCCTCAATAGCATGGGTTAGCGCAGATTCATCCTTCATTCGGATCCGTTTAGGGTAGTGTAGTTGTCCTGGACATAGAAATCGGAGAGCTAATAACGGGTTCTGTTAAATCCACTTACACGCACTTACCCTTCGGAAAGGCATGAACCTATCATAACCACTAGGATATGGATTGAAATTGGTTCTATAGCCTTGGTTGGTAACCAGTCTATCGCAGTAAGTAATGACAACCTATTGCAGGGAAATTCTTTTGCCTCGTCATTCATGAATCGAAAAAGACATGACCGCTCCAAGGGTGCATCACATATGCTACTTAATTACTGACTGAATCATATTTAACAATATTTTTGATTATTAAAATCCGGGATATTTTCCAAACGTTTGTTGGTGTTATCGCCACGTTTCAGGAGTTGTGGCCTCCGCCCTTCTTCGGGCGCTTCTCAATCCGGGTAACCTGAAGATAATTTAGAACTGAACACTTTATATAATTTACGGAGATGAAGGTTCTTCCTCAGTTATGCATGTTGACGGATATTGTTGTGTTTTATATTAAGCAATGCTCGGTTATTGCTGGCTCGCTTTTGCCCGCATCACCCACCTTATTGACTGATCTCGCAATTACTATGTTATCAAATACACGCTTTCCGTCCTGGGTATGACGATAAACTACATCCGCCAACGGAGCCTTTTATCGGGACGTTTTAAGGAGCATGGAGCAACCTTTTAATGGCTGGTGTTCCCAGGTCCACCCTGACCCGGAGTGATAGCACTTGTCAGGGTCACATCTATGGGCAAATAGTTACCTTCTGCCTCAAAAGGGGTCAAAACAATATGAAAGTATTAAAACAGGTTTTAATACCAGCAATACTTTTTTGGAAAAATTATTACTAGCAAGATATTTTTGAAAAAGAAAAATATTACCAGCAATAAAATATTGTCAGCATTAAATATCTCATTGAACAAAAACACGCCAAATAAACAAACCAAATAAACGCTTTAAACCACAGTTGGACAAAAATAGCGTTAGACATTGTCAGTGGAAGGAGAACAATTTATTCCCTTTTATGAGCGTACATTGGAACAATGGTGTGATCAGCGTTTCTTTAGTACTTTCTCCTTTACTTTCACTTTTCCCTTCTTTTCCCCCAACCAAATTGTAAGAAAGCAGACGTTATTATTAGTTTGGGCCAGAAAGTCCTGACTCACCTAAAAAGCAGAAAGAAAATAACAAAATTTTATGAAGCAACAACATTTATTTTTCAAAATTAATTCCATCATTCACGACGACCTTCTGCCAGCGATCAGCGAGAACTCAAATCTGTCCCAGATACCAGAAAAAATAACTGCAAAGAAGCTTCCTTCACTAAGTGGGCTATTGAGCGGAATAGGCCATAGTCACTCGGAGCAGCATCGGGCCTGAATGGTGGATGTGGAAGAGTCTCAACACAGTTGAACTTCTCCTTAGTCAACCTGGCAGTGAGTGGACTTGAATTGTCTTTCTGAAACAAAGCTCGACCTTGATTGACCAAATCAGGATACACATTCTTTAGTTTGTTGTAAACGGGGTCTAGCGACTGGCAGTAGAGTTTAGCGTTGACGACGAGACCGTGTGGGACAATCTCGAAATGCAGTACTCCTTGGAATTTCCACCAGACTGAAATTAAGATTTGTTGTTTTCTTTCCGCAACGTAATTGAGTCAGGATTTTCTGGCCAACCTAATTTTTTTATATCGAAATCAGTGTACTCACATTTTTCTATATAGGATTTTTCAAATCAAATTTAAATTTAATATCTAATTTAAACCGTTAATCTTCTTTTTAAGTCAATATAATTTAATATTTCTTAAAATTAATTATCGGTCTTTTATGTAAGTCAATAAACACATTTAAAGTGTGAGTACGTATTTTTGGATATCCTGTATAATATCAGTATTTTAACAGAGAGCGGACAGTGTGGCACTGAAATCCGAAGGCGCATTGGGATAGCGAAAGATGCCTTCGAAATGGCGTTTACGTACTAGCGGGGCATTACCGACTTGGGGCGGAATGATTAAAAGAAATCCACGTGCAGCGGGATATGTGTTGATCACACATGCATTGGTGATAATAGAGTCCCAAGACTTGAGGGTCGTAAATTCGTAATGCGGTTCTAGAGAGAGAGAGAGAGAGATAGAATTAGAGAGAGAGAGAAAATTGACACTCTTCTGGCTATAAGAGAGAATTATATATAAGAGAGAGAGAGAGAGAGAGAGAATTGACACTTTTCTGGATATAAGACAGAATTATATATAAGAGAGAGAGAGAGAAAGAGAGAGAGAGAGAATAGACAATCTTCAGGCTATAAGAGAGAATTATATATACGAGAGAGAGAATTAGAGAGAGAGAGAGAATTGACACACTTCTGGCTATAAGAGAGAATTATATATAAGAGTGAGAGAGAGAGAATTGACACTCTTCTGGCTATAAGACAGAATTATATATAAGAGAGAGAGAGAGAAAGAGAGAGAGAGAGAATTGACACACTTCTGGCTATAAGAGAGAATAATATATAAGAGAGAGAGAGAGAATTGACTTTCTACTGGCTATAAGAGAGAATTATATTTAACAGAGAGAGAGAGAGAATTGACACTCATCTGGCTATAAGAGAGAATTATATATAAGAGAGAGAATTGACACTCTTCTGGCTATAAGAGAGAATTATATATAAGAGAGAGAGAGAGAGAATTGACACTCTTCTGGCTATAAGAGAGAA
The DNA here is from genome assembly GCA_964036315.1 of Acanthosepion esculentum. Classification (NCBI taxonomy): domain Eukaryota; kingdom Metazoa; phylum Mollusca; class Cephalopoda; order Sepiida; family Sepiidae; genus Acanthosepion; species Acanthosepion esculentum. Next base: position 36,483,334 of record OZ038516.1, read on the forward strand.
TTATATATATGAGAGAGAATTGACACTCTTCTGGCTATAAGAGAGAATTATATATTAGAGAGAGAGAGAGAATTGACACTCTTCTGGCTATAAGAGAGAATTATATATAAGAGAGAGAGAGAGAATTGACACTCTTCTGGCTATAAGAGAGAATTATATATAAGAGAGAGAATTGACACTCTTCTGGCTATAAGAGAGAATTATATATAAGAGAGAGAGAGAGAATTGACACTCTTCTGGCTATAAGAGAGAATTATATATAAGAGAGAGAGAGAGAATTGACACTCTTCTGGCTATAAGAGAGAATTATATTTAAGAGAGAGAATTGACACTCTTCTGGCTATAAGAGAGAATTATATATAAGAGAGAGAGAGAGAGAGAATTGACACTCATCTGGCTATAAGAGAGAATTATATATAAGAGAGAATTGACACTCTTCTGGCTATAAGAGAGAATTATATATAAGAGAGAGAATTGACACTCTTCTGGCTATAAGAGAGAATTATATATAAGAGAGAGAGAGAATTGACACTCTTCTGGCTATAAGAGAGAATTATATATAAGAGAGAGAGAGAGAATTGACACTCTTCTGGCTATAAGAGAGAATTATATATAAGAGAGAGAGAGAGAATTGACACTCTTCTGGCTATAAGAGAGAATTATATATATGAGAGAGAGAGAGACAATTGGCACTCTTCTGGCTATAAGAGATAATTATATATAAGAGAGAGAGAGAGAGAATTGGCACTCTTCTGGCTATGAGACAGAATTATATATAAGAGAGAGAGAAAGAGAGAGAGAATTGACACTCTTCTGGCTATAAGAGAGAATAATATATGAGAGAGTGAGAGAGAGAGAGAGAGAATTGACTCTCTACTGGCTATAAGAGAGAATTATATTTAACAGAGAGAGAGAGAATTGACACTCATCTGGCTATAAGAGAAAATTATATATGAGAGAGAGAGTGATTGAGAGAGAATTGACACTGTTCTAGCTATAAGAGATAATTATATATGAGAGAGAGAGCGAGAGAGAGAGAGAGAGAGAATTGACACTCTTCTGGCTGTGAGAGAGAATAATATATATATGGGACAGAGAGAGAATTGACTCTCTACTGGCTATAAGAGAGAATTATATTTAACAGAGAGAGAGAATTGTCACTCTTCTGGCCATAAGAGAGAATTATATATAAGAGAGAGAGAGAATTGACACTCTTCTGGCTATAAGAGAGAATTATATTTAACAGCGAGAGATAGAATTGACACTCTTCTGGCTATAAGAGAGAATTATATATAAGACAGAGAGAGAGAGAGAGAATTGACACTCTTCTGGCTATGAGAGAGAATTATATATATAAGAGAGAGAGAGAGAGAGAGAGAATTGACACTCTTGTGGCTATAAGAGAAAATTATATATAAGAGAGAGAGAGAGAGAGGGAATTGATACTCTCTGGCTATAAGAGAGAATTATGTATAAGAGAGAGAGAGACAGAGAGAATTGACACTCTTCTGGCTATAAGAAAGAATTATATATAAGAGAGAGAGAGAGAGAGAGAGAGAGAGAGAGAGAGAGAGAATTAACTCTCCTCTGGATATAAGAGAGAATTATATATAAGAGAGAGAGAGAAAGAGAGAGAGAGAGAGAATTGACACTCTTCTGGCTATGAGAGAATTATATATAAGAGAGAGAGAATTGACACTCTTCTGACTATAAGAGAAAATTATATATGAGAGAGAGAGAGAGTGAGAGAGAATTGACAATGTTCTAGCTATAAGAGATAATTATATATGAGAGAGAGAGAGCGAGAGAGAGAGAATTGACACTCTTCTGGCTATAAGAGAGAATAATATATATATGAGAGAGAGAGAGAGAATTGACTCTCTACTGGCTATAAGAGAGAATTATATTTAACAGAGAGAGATAATTGTCACTCTTCTGGCTATAAGAGAGAATTATATATGAGAGTGAGAGAATTGACATTCTTCTGGCTATAAGAGAGAATAATATATAAGAGAGAGAATTGACACTCTTCTGGCTATAAGAGAGAATTATATTTAAAAGAGAGAGAGAGAGAATTGACATTCTTCTGGCCATAAGAGAGAATTATATATAAATATATGTAGTCGGTGATTATCTTTTTAAATTCCTTGAGGAACATAGGACCGCAAGATATCGTTGCAGTTTCTATAACAAGAAAGTGAGCAGTCGGTAGTTTTTTTAGCTTACTGTACAACCCACAATCTGGAGGATCAGGCTTTGAATTCACAGTTGTCCTCCTCTTAGACCAGTTGCCATCCATGGCTATAGAACCCATTCTGTCCTGCTCTTTACCCATAGCCGGGGTAGGGGGAGAAGAAGAGGATTCATAACTTTCCCAAGGCTATTAGCACCTAAGTGATTTTCAGTCAGTTATGTGTCATGCGTGATACAAGCTTTGGCGAAAATATATCTTTCGATACATGAGTGACCAGACAGATTTTTTTCCCGGAGTTGGTTGCCATTTCTTTGTGCGGTAGACCAGTTGCCATCCAAGGCTGTAGAACCCGGTCCGTCCTGCTATTTACCCATAACTGGGGGAGGAGATGAAGATTCATACTTTTCCCAAGAAAACGTAATGGATTCGACTGGAATTCGAACTCGGCTCTACGATTCCTCAGCCCGAGCGGCTACTCCACCATGATTCCTCAGCCTACCAAATAAATGGTGATAAATAATGCTAATATCAAAGGAAATACGAAATAAAATTGCGAATTTTTCAACTCCTTTTGAAAAATAGTAGATTTTGATTAGTGTTTGATTTACCCAAGGGAATTACTTTCAGGTCAATTAAAGCCCTATTAATATTGCTATGAGAAGATCATAGACCTGTTATGTAATATCGGTCCTCTTATATGGCAATGTATGCTGGAAAATTTCCTCAAAGATGAAGAAGTGACTTGAGTCCACAGAAATTTTATTCTACAGAAAATTGCTAAGAATACAATAAAAGGAGTAGAAATTTCTAAGGCGGTGAGGAAAGGCGGTTCAGAAAATGTGACACTCACAGGACATATTGAAAGCAAGAAGGAAGTAATGCATAACCTACCTAACGTGCTCATATAAATGGTTGGCAGAATAGGGATTCATGCTTGATACATGCTTAGGCGATCATGTATCTGTCGATACATGACTGACGAGGCAAATTTGTTCCCGCAATAGGTTGTCATTTCTTTCTGCGGTAGACAAGTTGCCATCGAAGTCTATAGAAACCGGTCTGTCCTACTATTTACCCATAGCGGGTGGGGGAGAGTAGAAGAGGATTCAAACGTTTCCCAAGCGTATTAGCACGTAAGTGAATGTAATTAATCCGACCAGAATTCGAACTCGGCTCTCCGATCCCTCCTGAATATTTTCGGCATTCACAGATAAGATTTGTCACGTAACATACGCCAGAACAAATTATTCTCTCTCCCTTTGTGTTTGGATAATTAAAAGGGATTCCCAGCTAGACAGCGTCTTTCTATTAAACGCTATTTTTACTGAAAAGACTCCCGAGATGGTGCTTTCCTTAAACACTATAATCTTCATCTCTTCATATCTATGATTAACCCTTATCTTCGATTTTTGATTGATTACTTGTTTTTTACGGCTTTTTTTTTTCAATTTTTTTTTTTTAAGCGTATCACCCCAAGCAAGGCTGGAGGCCACTATCACGCAAGGGGTTAAAGAAGGGTTGGAGGAAGAGCAGATAGGAGTGGTAAAGGAGAGGATGTGGAGAAAGAGAAAGACAGTGGGTCGATCAAGGCAAGGGGGTTACAGAAGATTTGGAGCGAGAGCCGACAGGAATGAAAAATGAAATGATGTGGAGAAGGGAAGTGGATAGATCAAGGCAACTGGAGATGTCGATTGACGCTACACTTAAACCGTTGGAGATTGTATTTGTCAGGGAAACAGTAATAGGGAAGGGAGTTCCATAGGCGAGATGTGCGAGTATTGGAGTAGAAGAGACGTCTACATCTAACAGTTTCCACGGTGTAGGGGTGGGAGCGGGATGCCAGCCTCGTGGGACGTTTAAATTCACGAGGCCTAGGGACAAGCGAAAGCAGCTATCAACGTTTTTCAAGTTATTTAAAGACGGATAATTTTTTTAGATTGTAAGAATTTTTTGGGAATAATAATGATTGACTGATACAATTTCTACTAATTAACCCATAGCTGGGAGAAAGGTGGATTCATATCTTTCCCAAGGATATTTACGCGTAAGTGAATATAACGAACCCGACTGGAATTGAAACTCGGATCTGCGATTTCCATTTTGGAGCGTTCATCCATTGCACCACCCATGCATCCAAGCTTACCAGCACCTGGTATTCTCAAGCGATCAACAATCTAGCTACTGAGCCCGTTATCTTTCTTATGCGGGGGGGGGGTCCTCAATTTACGTCGGAGATCCGTTCCTGCGGCGCGAGGTAACCTGATTTTCGACGTTGGTCGAAACTCACCTACATAAGCGTCCACGAGTCTGCCTTACGTTTGGGAGCCATAACAAAGAGCAAATATCACCCCCCCTACACACACACAGAAATGACACAAACGAGAGATAGCGAATGTAACACAATACAAAGGGCTAAGAAACAAGGCTGTCTTCCTGTTATAGCGCCGCGTGACGACGTATTATATTACG
>OZ038516.1:36492996-36507996 GCA_964036315.1 Acanthosepion esculentum
ATGCCTGATGACAGAATACCCAAGATCCTAATGTACAGTCAGTTAGATCAGGGATACAGGAATGTAGGACGCCAATGGTTAAGATGCAAAAACAAGCTAAAGAGCAACTTGTCAGAAGTCAATATACCTCATAACACCCTCTAGCGCTTGGCCTTGGAGCGGGTAGAATGCAGATCAACGTGTTTTAGTGGACTCAATCTGCTAGTCTGAATCGTCTTCAAGAAGCGAGAGCAAGTTCTAAAAGGTCAGTCAATCTAACGGTCATCTCATCCCACAATCCTCACTCTTGCTCCATATGTACGTTGATGTGAAGAGTCAGTGTTATCCCGAAGGTGCTGACCAATTACTAAATCCTGCACTGCTTGTGCCGTCCTAGAAACCGACTAAAGTTACCTGTTCTTGTTCTTGAAGAAACGTGTTGACCGAAATGGGTCTCCAGTCTCTGATTGGTTCATCCTGTGTATAGAGCATCACACTGACATTTAAATTTATATACCACGGAATTATTTTGTAAATAGAACAGACATTCATTAAGGAAAGAGAGGAACATTGAACAGGTTTCAAAAATAACACTTAACTTCACAGCCGAAAAAATTGATGTCATAGACGCCGATACATTGTCAGCGAGTACTTGACTATTTCGATCTGTCAGTGGTAGTTTTAAATATAGTGCACACAATGAATGACTAAAAACTACTCACTCACTGAGATGCTTAATTTCCCGTTCAACAGTGCGTTTGATGACACTAATAGTTAAATACTACGGATTTTTTCTAGTTCCTGGTAAAGGGTATTTTTGTTCCCCATGTACACTTCACCAGGAAATTCTTTGTTTTATATATATATATATATATATATATATATATATATACAGAGTAACCCGGATATAAGAGAGTTGTCGGAACCGGATAAGTCTCTTATATCCGGGTTTCTCTTATATCCGGGTTTGGTCTATTATACATTAACACAGGCTCTAATTTGGGACCAGATAAAATCTATCTTATATCCGGGTTTCTCTTATATCCGGGTTACACTGTATATATATATATATATATATATATATATATATATATATATATAAAGAACAGTAAGATATATAATCTGGTGTTTTTATTGATATTTTTTTTTATTTTTACAAACGACTGCTCAATGTAAATTTACTGCGCATGCATATGATAAATTAACTGATTTAAAATGTCTTTTTCGCTACACAGTAATAACCATGTTTAAAAAACTGAAGGTAAAATCTTCAAATTTAATTATATAATTAAATTAAAATCATTAGTTCTGTTTCATCTTCAAGCGAATTTTGCAATAACTTATTTTTAAATTTACGGAGTTTTAAACGCACATATAAATTAATAATTTCCTGTTACCAAGGATACAGAGAAATCCGATCATTCAGACAGGGGCGGTAGCGTGTTCATTTTTATTAACTATTGTTGTATCAATTATAGGTTACGTTCGAAAAAGAGGTTAAGTTTAGAGAGGGTAGGTGTGTATTTTGCAACGAATTCTGACATCCGTTAAATGCATGTAGTCTGTTTTTTTTTGGTGGGGGGGTCGAACTATATTTAAAGATTCTTTCTACTGCCCCTATCTGAATGATGAGGGAAGAAGGAGTAAGAGGAGTAGAATAAGGAGGAGGAGTAGGATAAGGAGGAGGAGTAGGATTAGGAGGAGGAATAGAAGAGGGAGAATGAAAAAGAGAAAAGTTGGCGTGAAGGTCATAGAGCGGAGGTTAAGCTAAAAAGGAAGAAAACTGCAAGAAGAAAAGAAAAGGGAATATAGAATGAAGAATATTATGAGAAGACAAAGAAAAATATAACAAAATAGCAAGACGTAAGTCAAAAGAAAAAATAAAGAAGAAAACATAATAAAATATGAAAACCTAAATGAAGAAGAAAAAGAACAAAACAAAGTAAAATGAAGAAAGGATAGTAAAATATGAAAACCAAAAGAGAAGAAAATAAAGAAAAAAGAAGAAAACGATATCAAAATATGAATACATAAGGCAAAAGAAGGAAAAAAAGAAGAAATATAATAAATTATGACAACATAGAGAAAATGAAGAAAATAAAGAAGAGAGCAAAAGAAGGAAAAAGATATCAAAATATGAATACATAAAACAAAAGAAGAAAAAGAAGAAAATATGGTAAAATATTAAAACTTAAATAAAAAAGAAAAAAAGAAAAAGATACCATAATGTGAAGACATAAGGCAAAATAAGGAAAAGATAGTTAAATATGAAAAAGAGAAGAAAATAAAGAAGAAAGAAAAAGAAAGAAAAACACAAGAAAATATAAGCACATAAAGCAAACGTAGAAATGAAGAACGAATAACCAATATATAAAAAAAATAAGTAAAACAAAATAAAAACAATAACACTGTAAGAAATACGCAGGATATTCGCTTTAAATTCATTTCTTGAGAAACGGTTTTGAAATAGTCATCTAAGAACTGTTTCAGAAATTCATTTAGATCTTATTGTTGCAGTGCGTCTTAGCAGATAGGACGTAATACGTTGCTTTTAAAAAGGCAGCTGTCTTCAGTTCCATGGTCTGAGAAGATTAAACGAAAAAGACAGGTGAACGAAATTTAGACACGGCTGAACCTGAGTGTAAAAATCAACAGATAGGAAAATATCGAAACAGAGAGGTCTAATCAAGATGCCCGTCCGCATCATTCACGCTTGTTTGTCATGACTTGCTGTTGACTCATCTTTACATCGTCATCGATAAATAGAGGAAATTCTTTAAATGATGATGCAGAAGAGAAATAGCTGCCAAACCTTATCAAATGCCTTCGAGATATCCAAAATAAAAGCCCGGGCTTCAACATTCATAATGTAAAGCTTGACAGACTCTTTCCGCTATAATCGTTAATACATCAGAAGTTGACCTAGAGAAACGAATGCCATATTGCTAGTCCGAACGAAGACTCTGCGCGTTGAAATGCATAACCAATAACAGAATTGATTACAACACCGTGTTCTTTGCCAAAAAGAGATAGCAGGCAAACAGGACCATAGTTAGTAGGATCAAACTGCTCGCCTGAGGTCTTAAAGACTGTAATTACAGAGGAGGAGTTCCAAGTACGAAAAACAAGAACTAGCAAGGCATTGATTGTAGAATTTAGAGATAATAAGAGGTAGTTCACTGGCACAGTTTTATATGTTTAGAAATGATAGTAGCAACTATGAACGGATATATATATATATATATATATATATTAGAATAAAGAGAAAGAACAGTAAGATTTATAATCTAGTGTTCTTATTATTTTTTTTTTTAAACGGTTCTCAATAGAATACTTCAGAGCATAAATATTATAAATTTACTGATTTAAAAATATGGTCCCAAACGCTACATAGCAAAGGAAAAAATACTAGGGATTTTAATTTAATTCTATAATTAATTTTGAAGTTTATAGTTTCTCTTTTTGAAACATGGTAATTCCTGTGTAGCGATGGAACCATATTTTTAAATTAGTAAATTTACAAAATTTACATATATATATATATATATATATATATATATATATACGTATACATACGTATACACACACACAGGCATATATATATATATATACAGTGTAACCCGGATATAAGAGACCCTGATATAAGAGAAACACGGATATAAGAGAGATTTTTTGAGGACCCAAATTAGAGCCTGTGTTTATGTATATAAAATCGACCAAACTCGGATATAAGAGAAACTCGGATATAAGAGACTTCGGCGGTCCCGACAACTCTCTTATATCCGGGTTACACAGTATACATATATATATATATATATATATATATATATATATATACATACGTATACACACACAGACATATATATATATATATATATATATATATATATATATATATATATATATATATATATATATATATATAGATAAACTACAATTAAAATGTTATAGGCCATCACTTTCAATTTTTTAAATTGACCCAAGAATTAGATGTACCCAAAAAGGATTTGCTTTAAATAAGAGAAAATTATTTATTATATATGGTTTAAAAAAGGTGCGACACGATTTTTATTAGAAATTTAATTGTTACAAAAATAAAAATAAATTTTTATGATTAAACTTTGCTCTCGTCAAAATATCCTCCTTCAATTTTGATTACTACAATATTTTTGGTATTTGTTGCAAAAGTTTTAGAAAGTATAAGTTTTCTAATTGATTTAATTTTTTTTTCAATGACTCTAAGAAATTTAAAAAAATTTTTTTTCACTCTTCTGGCAAATGCTAATTCTGGGGGTGGCTTCAAACTTTTGGACTGCAATATATCTGTGCCCAATAAACACCACATCTATTGCGGATGCTGTATATATTGTGACCCTATGACCTTCATGGTTCACGGGATTCGCTATCGCCACACACACACACACACACACACACACACACATATATATATATATATATATATATATATATATACGTATGTAAATTAGTGTTTAAATTAAAACAATAACATGTTTTCTTTTATTATTTTGTATTTCTTTCAAGTATCTTGGCTTAGTAGTAATTCTTTCTCTGATTTTGAGCACTTTATCCCTAAATATAGCAAAACTTAAGAGTAGATTTCTTCATATATATATATATATATATATAGAGAGAGAGAGAGAGAGAGAGAGAGAAAGCGAGAGAGGACTTTACCGTCGTATATGATGTCAAATTTATTTCTGTGTATAACTCATGCATTTGATGGATTATTGTGTATAAGGTCCCTTTTATATTCATTAATACTTTTTTTTTTAAATTGCTACAAGCTTTTCCAGTCTATTTTGAGGAATAGTGCTGGCAATTTATTTTGTATATACTGCTTCAGAATGATTATCGTTGTGGACATTTTTGTTTCTGATAATATCCATAATAGTTTACTGTTGTTAATAACGTTGTTATGTTTTTATTGTCTTATTTTTGTGCGCCTTTCTTTTGGTTTTGTGGATGAAAGGATAAGGATATTGGAGATTTTTTAAAAATGTTTTCTATGTAAATTTATTATTTGGGTAAGTACTGGGGTGTAGATTCTTTGCGCTTTTAAACAGAACCCTATCATTATTCCTAGCTTGATATATTTACATTGATTGTAGAAAAAACTGACTAGTGTATAATTATATATATATATATATATATATATATATATATATGTGGAGGGTGAACTCATTTGGAAAAATTCCTTATCGCAAAGTTAAATCGTCTTCATAAGAACTAATGCTTTATTTCAATGAAACTTAATAGAAAAAAGAAAGGCAGAAAACGAGATCGATTGTTTTGTTTAACGACATATCGCCTTAAGGGTCATTTAATGCCGAAATCGAATTATCTTGGAAGAATGATTAATTTTTTCCATAAAAATGCACTGCTGGTAATATTTATTTTTTATAAAAATTATTGATTGTATTAACTATTTCTTTTTACAAAATGTGTTGATGGCAACATTTTTTTTATAAAAAGTTATTACTTGTAATATTTTTTTCTTTTCAAAAAATGAATAGGTAGGAATATTTATATTTTGTAAAATAAAATATTACTGATAATAATTTTTTCTTTAACAAAAATGTTTGCTGATAATATTTTTATTTTGTTTTCGAAAAATGCATTTCTGTTAATTTTTCTTTTACAAACATATATTGCTAGTAATATTTAGTTTTTAATTAAGCTATTGCTGGTAATATTTTTTTATTTTCGAAAATACATTTCTGGTAATTTTTTTCTTTTACAAACATATATTGCTAGTAATATTTAGTTTTAAAAAAGGTATTGATGGTAATATTTTTTTATTTTAAAATAATATTTTCTGGTATTTTTTTCATTTACAAACATATATTGCTAGTAATATTTAGCTTTTAAAAAAAGGTATTGATGGTAATATTTTCAAATAATATGTTCTGGTATTTTTTTCATTTACAGACATAAATTGCTAGTAATATTTAGTTTTTGACAAAAGGTATTGCTGGTAAAATTTCTATTATTTTCGATTTTCGAAAAATGCATTTCTGGTAATTTTTCCTTTTACAAACATATATTGCTAGTAATATTTAGTTTTTTAAAAAAGGTATTGCTGGATAATATTTTTATTTATTTTCAAATAATGTTTTTCTGCTAATTTTTTTACGAAAATATATTGCTAGAAATATATAATTTATAAAAAATGTGTATTGCTGTTAATATTTTTTTTTATTTTCGAAAAATGCATTTCTGTTTTTTTTTTCATTTACAAAAATATATTGCTAGTAATATTTACTTTTTACAAAAATGTAATGTTGGTAATATTTTTACTATGAAAATGTATTGCTGGTATTTTTACTACAAAACGAATTTTCATACTTTTATAGTGTTTGACCCTAGTTTTGTGGGCTAGATATCTGCCTATAGCTGGGACCCTAACAGGTGTTACCACCCCGGATCAGGGTAAAACTGGAAACAACAATAATTAATAGGTTGTTCCACACTCCTCAAAACTTCCAGATCAAAGGCCCTGCTGTCGAATACAGTTTATTGTCATACCCAGGACGACGGATCGATAGAACTTTGGCATATAAATACTTGGTATTTAATTTGCTTCTATTGTTTGAAGAAGTTCTGTCTTAATCTTTTGGCGTAGATGGTATTATTATAATCGTTCTTCTTATTATTAAACATTTCTTCCATTTAAAACTTTTCTTGTGTTTTTCAAATGTTCATCTCTCTGTAGATATCCCCAGAGAATATAATTCCAGCGAACTTAGCATAGTGAAAAACGGAACTTTAGAAATATGTCTTGAAGAAAATGTTGTTTCTACAAAATCTTTTAAAGCACCTTAATGGCAACTTTGTTTATCTCATAGTATTAATGGGACAGGTATTTGTTTAGTTATGTAATTAAAACTAAAACTGTGTTAAAATTAATTACATTAACACTTCTTTAAATGTCCTGTGAGTATCAGATTTTCCAAGCACTCCTTTCTAATTATGCTGTCCTAAAAATTTCAGCTGTCTCTTCCTGATGTTAAGTATAAGCTTCCTCCTTGTCTGCATTCTCTCCAAAAATTCTTCGTTGCTCTCACGCTCGGTCCGTGATATCCTTAGCATCCTTCTGTAGAGCCATACCCCAGTTGCCTCGAGTTTCTTCTTCATCTTTGAGGATACCGTCCAACATTCGCTGCCGTAAAGGAGGATAGATATCACTGTAGAAGTTCAGTACTATTTTGTTTGTTACCAACGAAATCCTCGTACTAATTTTGGAATTGGTCTTTCGCCATACCAATATTGTCGATTTCCAGAATCAGATGTGAAGCGTCCTTCTCGTTATAGAGGATTTAAAACGAGTGGGAATAGGGATGTAGTTCCTATGCTACTTGTAATGAAAACAGGACAAGAGATTCTGTCTAGTAATCTTACTACTCGTCTACTTGACAAGCGGAAATGTACAGCTTTTATAGCTTGGATTGTCAAAGGGGAGATAATCCATATTCCCAACACTACTGTTACATCTCCCTAAACCAATGAACCAAAACCAGTTGTACTTATGCCTGCAAATTTAAGGTTCAATTGTTAATTTTGTATCTAGGCGACATGTGGATTTCACGAACACCTCCAGTTGTTTTAAGTGTTATATGTTTTGGTGTTCTGTGATCTGGAGTGTTGTTCGTGTTGCCGTGTGTTGGTATTTTATTTTGTTAGTGGGGTGATGCCATCATTGAACCGAACACGTTTATCAATCGTCACGCAACTAAGTGTTGACTTCTATGTTCACTTATATATATATATATATATATATATATATATATATATATATATATATATATATATATATTCCAGGATCATTTTCTAACTTATTAAAGATGATCTTCGACTTCTGTAATCTGTTAACTTTCTGTCCTGGAGTAACACTATGTCTCACAGGTTTCAAATACGATTTTCAAGACGTTTTTCACTGCTCTTTGAACTGTCATAGCTAAAACTCCTCTCTCACGTGCGTCTTGAGTTGGATCTTTCCTATTTGATCTCTTTAGCTTTAAGTTTCTGACTCTCTTATTTGAACACTGTTTCGATTCTTGGAAGATCCGTCTGAAACTTAAAGAATGGAGGATCTTTATTCTGCGAATTAAGTCATTACCGATGCTGGATTCCATTGATCTAATACACGCACATATTGTCCTGGTGCCAAATGTGATAGGGGATGCGAGGTTTTTCATAACATCCTTTTTGTTTGTTCTGTCGGTGTTTTAACTGTTCGCGAACATGAGCAATTGGACTCAACTTTGAGCAATAAGAATGTATAATTACTCTCCAAGCTTGTGGGCAGTACCGTGATGAATTTGATCATGAACAGAAATGACATGTTTATCATTAATTAATCATAGCGAGGGATCGGAAGCTCATGATGGATTGAAATTAAGTTCAAATATACATACACATCTATATATATATATTGGTTGAGGGGTGAATTTGTAAACAGTGATTATTTAAGCTAATATTGCACGACTCTTCGGCAGAATTGAGTCACTGTCAGTCACTGTGTGTTTATCTAAATCTAAAAATAAACACGCTAAAATTCACTTTCATCCCTGCTATGCGCCGACGGCTTGGTGGGAGAAGTTCCGACTGACGCAAATTCAGTCGGGTTTCGATCCTAGCTAGAGGCAACCGGACGTCAAGCCACACTCATGAGCTGTGAATTACAAATATATATATATATATATATATGAAGAAATATAGTTTTAAAGTGTGCTATATTTATGGGATAAAGTGCTCAATATCAAAGATAGAGCGTCTGTAAATATAAAAGTGAACATAGAAGTCAACACTTAGAGGCGACAGTCTGTTTCATGCTAGATGCAATCGTCACGCAACTAAGTGTTGACTTCTATGTTCACTTATATATATATATATATATATATATATATATATATATATTCCAGGATCATTTTCTAACTTATTAAAGATGATCTTCGACTTCTGTAATCTGTTAACTTTCTGTCCTGGAGTAACACTATGTCTCACAGGTTTCAAATACGATTTTCAAGACGTTTTTCACTGCTCTTTGAACTGTCATAGCTAAAAATCCTCTCTCACGTGCGTCTTGAGTTAGATCTTTCCTATTTGATCTCTTTAGATTTAAGTTGAAATGATGATCTTTCCTTTTGCTCTGACCCCCTGATTCAGTTTTCCTCTCTACTGTTCCATCATCTTTAAACTTATTCATCGTTCGCTAGATGGCTCTTTGAAGATGGAAGCCAGAGTATCAATACTGGTACAATTACTGAAGGCCTTAATGATCTTTTTCCTCTCACCATTGCTCAGTGGGGCTGACACAAAACGATTTTAAACTATTCTCTTTCTAGCTGAATAACTCAACGGTTTTTCAGTGATTCTGACGATAAATGGTGTCAAGATGGCTAAACGTTTTACCTCTTTCCTATTAAGTTTATGTCTCACTCCTTTGTGGAACCGATTCGCAAGAGCACGTTTCCCTGATCTCTACAATTGTCTAATGGTTAACCGTATTCTTCCCCACGTGCCCGCATAAACTGTGATTATAAGTCAATAACACTCTACCTCAAGTGCACTACCCGTCGGGCCTTGTACAGGATGAATCTCACTGTAATAAAAAAATAAATGTTGTATTTTCTACTAATCCACTTGTTACAGCATGTTCTAAATATTACCTGTTTATTCTTATTCGTCTTGCGTCCTGGGTATGACGATAAACTACATCCGCGTCCTGGGTGTGACATATAACAACAAGATTTATTTGATTTACATAGCGAGTTGATCTTAAGCGACCTGGAGTCTTTCCGGGTGGTAATATTGGTGAGTAGAACCTCAACAAGATAAAACAAAGAAAAATGTTTTTTCCATCGCTATTCGTCTTCTGATGGACTTGTATCAAGGCAAATGTAAGGATTTTATTTTACAAGCTTTTATAAACAGTATTAAAAATTATCGTTCTTTTTCAAAAGATATTGCATAAATTTAAATTAAATTTAAGGACGCTGAAATGTATCCATATCCCTGCGTTAGTCACACTGTGTGTTTTGTTAACCCAAAATTTTTCAAGTACTCGTAAGTTGGCACCTAATGTTTTTACTCTACCTCTTATTCTCCTGGCGTCCTGGGTATGATGATAATACCCGCGTCCTGGGTATGACGATAAACAACATCCGCGTCCTGGGTATGACAATAAACTACATCCGCGTCCTGGGTATGACGATAAACTACATCCGCGTCCTGGGTATGACAATAAACTACGTCCGTGTCCTGGGTATGACGATAAACAACATCCGCGTCCTGGGTATGATGATAAACTACGTCTGCGTCCTGAGTATGACGATAAACTACATCCGCGTCCTGAGTATGACAATAAACTACGTCCGCGTCCTGGGTATGACGATGAACTACATCCGCGTCTTGGGTATGACGATAATCTACATCCGCGTCCTGAGTATGACGATAAATTACATCCGAGTCCTGGGTAAAACGATAAACTACATCCAACAGGAAGGCCTCTGATAATACGTTTTTGAAAAAATAATGTTGCCAGCTATACGTTTTTAAAAAAATAACATTACTAGCTATAAGTTTTTGGAAAAATATTATTACCAGCTATACATTTTTGAGGAAAAATTATTAACAGAAATAGATTTTTGATAAAACAAAAATATTACCAGTAAAAAAAAGGTTGTCGGCATTAAATGACCCATTGAGGTTGATATGCCGTAAAACAAACCAAAACAAACCAAACCAAACCTTATTCGTCTTGTTATTCTGTTTATTCTTATAAGCGTTCACCTTCAGTTTAAAAAAAAAAAGGTGAACATCTTATTCAAACACTTGGTTAATTTCTGATGGTGTTAATAATTACATCTCATTCGGGCGAAATGCCAATCTGGCACCTTATAGCCCCGTTAATATGGTTGGAAAAAAAATGCGTGCATTGAATATGCCTACTTCAGCTGTATGCCCTTCCCTACCCCCAATCGTGACTGTATGCAAACCACGTCATTTGGATCCAATGATTTTCAGCGTAAAACATCCTTTCGCTTCTTATTCTGAGGCCGAGAAACCATCCTTTCCCCGAAAAACAACTTCCTCCACCGAATTCCTTTCCGTTAGATAAAGACAAAAATATTTCCCAACAGTTGCTAAAAATTGAGTTAAAAGGATACTTTAGTATTAATGATGCCTGCTGCACGACAAGATGGTCTTTAAATGGACAACATTACGCAGCGAGCAATACCTTCCTTAAACCAGTGATATTCCAATTAGATTATTTCAATTTCTTTTTATTAATATACGAGATTTATTTCAATAAATCTGCTATATTCGCTATAACAATATTCGGTACAATAACCGTGGGAGACCCGGGTTCGAATCTCACAGTGGTTCATTTTTCAGGAAGATATTTTCTTGATGTTATTTACGTGGAGAGACTAGCCTGAAAACTATACCACGGATTGACCCAACGGAACTATGTGCTAGCCGTCAATGTTTGTCCCGGAACTATGTGGGAGCCGTTAAAGTTTGTCCCGGAACTATGTGGGAGCCGTTAAAGTTTGTCCCAGAACTATGTGGGAGCCGTTAAGGTTTGTCCCGGAACTATGTGGGATCCGTCAGTGTTTGTCCCGGAACTATGTGGGAGCCGTTAAAGTTTGTCCCGGAACTATGTGGGAGCCGTCAGTGTTTGTCCCGGAACTATGTGGGATCCGTCAGTGTTTGTACCGAAACTATGTGGGAGCCGTCAGTGGTTGTCCCGGAACTATGTGGGAGCCGTCAATGTTTGCCCGGAACTATGTGGGAGCCGTCAGTGTTTGTCCGGGAACTATGTGGGGGCCGTCGATGTTTACCCGGAACTATGTGGGAGCCGTCAGTGTTTGTCCCGGAACTATGTGGGAGCCGTCAGTGTTTGTCCCGGAACTATGTGGGAGCCGTCAATGTTTACCCGGAACTACGTGGGAGCCGTCAGTGTTTGTCCCGGAACTATGTGGGAGCCGTCAGTGTTTGTCCCGGAACTATGTGGGAGCCGTCAGTGTTTGTCCCGGAACTATGTGGGAGCCGTCAATGTTTACCCGGAACTACGTGGGAGCCGTCAGTGGTTGTCCCGGAACTATGTGGGAGCCGTCAATGTTTGCCCGGAACTATGTGGGAGCCGTCAGTGTTTGTCCGGGAACTATGTGGGGGCCGTCGATGTTTACCCGGAACTATGTGGGAGCCGTCAGTGTTTGTCCCGGAACTATGTGGGAGCCGTCAGTGTTTGTCCCGGAACTATGTGGGAGCCGTCAGTGTTTGTCCCGGAACTATGTGGGAGCCGTCAGTGTTTGTCCCAAAACTATCTGGGAGCCGTCACTGGTTGTCGCAAGTCATCGTGAGTTTAAGATTATTTGTTCAAACTGTTGACCACGCCAGATACTGTGCTCTTTTCCGGAAATTGTATCTAAGGTATAAACCACAGGTGGTTTAAACGAGCGCAAAATTTGCCTGTGTAGTCGTCTGTTTCAGGCATTGGCGAGCCGCCGCATTTATGGATACGGACGGCCAGCCAGCACCATTACAATTTAGAATATCGTCGATCATTACAAGGTATTAGTATATGGAACGACTATCACTGCAAAATCTTATAACATTATCATATTAAGGGATTTTTACATTGTAATTGTCTTGATTTGGTGAACTGAATTGGTGTGATTCTCCTGCATGTTTATGTAATAAGGCACTTTGGAAAACAAAGGCAAGAAAATTAAATTATTTAGGATGGGATGTACTTTAAACAAAATTTTTAATTCCCAAATGAAGCATCTGCAGATATTCATTTATTTGAATCCCAAGAAAATATTATAAGTGCCAAAACATATGCAAAGAAAGAATTTGAAGCCAGTGTTCCATGTTTTTGCCCAGAGAAAAACCGCTATTTCTTCAAATGGCTAATTTTAAATTCGTTTTCCCGTTCGTCTGGACAGTTGTTGAAAATGACGTTGATTATTATTTTTTTAAATAATATTTAACAAAATTTAACTTCTGTTTTTATATGCTTTTTCGCGAGCATAATTACCGTAATCCTGTGTGTACAAGACATAAGTGTTATTAATCCAAAAGCGTATCCAAAAATCTACTGCGTCTTATATTTTAGTTTAGAACCCAATTCCTATTTTTTCAGAACTCAAAACGGACAAACTCGGGGCAAATTCGATTTATCTGTTCACCGGTGTTATATATCTAATGGCGTATTGCAACAAAGGGAGATAAATCTTTCATAATGTTTCTCTGTGTCTCGTACGGTGCCGTGTTTGTTACCGGATTTCGTTGAGACTAGACACTGACATGAATTTGTAAAATTAATCAAAGGCAAAACTATTTATTCAGTTTTATTTCTATTTTATTTTCTCAGTTTGTATTGCGTATTTAATGGCTTTATACACCAAGACTAGAGTCAGTATCCCGTTTGTGTAATACTTCAGACAGTGCAGTGCCATGCATTTGGGCGATCTTTACGTTTTCTCACAGTAGGTTATCATTTCATTATTGATGGACATTTGACCAACCAAGGCTAAAGCGATCCAGACTGTTCTGCTATTCAGCTTATAGTTGGGAGGAGTAGAGGGTATTTGCGCTTAAGTGATTGTAAAGAACCCGACTGGAATTCGAACTCATTTCTCCGATTATCTTATTCCCAGCTTCTATGCATTACGAATCAGGGCATCCGCATCAGTAAGGCGTCTGGTCGGGAGATAGGAAGTTTCGGAGCGTGAAACCACCTCTTAATTGTGTTGTTCTCAGGTCCAGCCTAACTCAGGATGGTAGCAGATTTAGGGTCCCAGCTATGGACAAATAAGGAACCTCATTAGTATAGAAGTATAAAAGAATAATTCAATCCACTCTGTTCTGCTTTTCAGCCCATAGCTGGCAGGATTAGAAGGTATTTGCGCGTAATTGATTGTAAAGAACACGACTGGAATTCGAACTCATCTCTCCGATTTTCTCATTCCCAGCTCTTATCTATTCCGAATCAGGGCATCCGGCAGTAAGGCGTCTGATCGGGAGCTAGGAGGTTTGAAGCGTGAAACAACATCTTAATTGTAGTTGTTTCCAGGTCCACCCTCATTCAGGATGATAACGCATTTTATCGTCCCAGCTATGGGCAAATAATGAACCTCCAAACAAAACGATATGAAAAAATTAAACTATCGTAAAAATATAAGCAATAAGTTTTATATAAAAAAATAACCCAACAATACATTTTTAAAGTAAATGACCAACAATCCATTTTATAGCAGAATTACTAACAATAGATTTTTATAGCAAAATGACCACCAATACATTTTATCTGTAGTATACTATAGCGTTCAAAATATACTTATTTGAAGCCGTAAAATCTTGCTCAAAATATTTAGATTTTGGCATTCATTTTTAATATAATTTATGCCTTTAAATAGGGGCCGGAGGAAGTCATCAGTGATGTCAATTGACTAGATTCATCAGGGTTTTTCGGGTCTTTCAACATTATACACCCCACTACCAAGTCGACTCAAGCAGGGGAGATCAATCTCTGATTCCCCATTCAAAATCAAACGCTAGCAGAGACTCTGGCTTTTATAATAAATTGGACGAAAACAAACCACGTTTTCAGCGCACCCGATTGGATGTTTGTAACAACCAATCCACTGCGCTAGCTGATTTTTAAATGGTCCACGGTAGGGACTGGTTACTTTTCTTTCTTTTTTATTCGGTGGATAATAGCTTCAGTGGATAACCGAGTAGCTAATTTAACATTCTTCGAATTAGCCATCTAAGTTATTTCCAAAACAAGGTTTAGTGAATTACTCTTAAAATTTACGGATTTGATTTGTTTAACAAATCAAATCCGTAAATCTTTCTGCTATAAGATTCTATAACTTAAAACTACTTCTAAACATTATATCATTTGAATGCTAACCCAATGAGGTTGATATGCCGCAAAATCAACCAATCAAACAACCAACATGAAAGAACTCTCATATAATAACC
>OZ038516.1:36512996-36515496 GCA_964036315.1 Acanthosepion esculentum
ATGAAAATGGCTCTATCTTTTTTCTGACCGAAGCAAATCAATTTACTTTTACTGCCGATATAGGCCGTAATTTCACAGTCAGTTACAATTAGATAGGTGTCGTAATTATTTTTGTATAATGCATACTCTTGTATAATACGCAATCGTAATTTTGCGCCAAGACATTCTGGAAGAAAGTATATCTCTATTCTAACATGCACTGACGTCTGGAATGTATACTCATGTATAATACGCAATCGTAATTTTGCGCCAAGACATTCTGGAAGAAAGTATATCTCTATTCTAACATGCACTGACGTCTAGAATGTACACTCATGTATAATACGCAATCGTAATTTTGCGCCAAGACATTCTGGAAGAAAGTATATCTCTATTCTAACATGCACTGACGTCTGGAATGTACACTCATGTATAATACGCAATCGTAATTTTGCGCCAAGACATTTTGGAAGAAAGTATATCTCTATTCTAACATGCACTGACGTATAGAATGTACACTCATGTATAATACGCAATCGTAATTTTGCGCCAAGACATTTTGGAAGAAAGTATATCTCTATTCTAACATGCACTGGCGTCTAGAATTTACACTCATGTATAATACGCAATCGTAATTTTGCGCCAAGACATTTTGGAAGAAAGTATATCTGTATTCTAACATGCACTGACGTATAGAATGTACACTCATGTATAATACGCAATCGTAATTTTGCGCCAAGACATTTTGGAAGAAAGTATATCTCTATTCTAACATGCACTGGCGTCTAGAATTTACACTCATGTATAATACGCAATCGTAATTTTGCGCCAAGACATTTTGGAAGAAAGTATATCTGTATTCTAACATGCACTGACGTATAGAATGTACACTCATGTATAATACGCAATCGTAATTTTGCGCCAAGACATTTTGGAAGAAAGTATATCTCTATTCTAACATGCACTGACGTCTGGAATGTACACTCATGTATAATACGCAATCGTAATTTTGCGCCAAGACATTTTGGAAGAAAGTATATCTCTATTCTAACATGCACTGGCGTCTAGAATGTACACTCGTGTATAATACGCAATCGTAATTTTGTGGTAAGACATTCTGGCAGAACATACATCGCGGCTAACGAGCGAGAACAAAAGAAGAGTAATCAGCGGAGACAGTAGTTAGCGATTGACATTGCATAAAATTCTTTGTAGATTAAAGCTGGTTGGAAAGCATGGAGGCGGAAGCGAGTTCTGCCAGCGAGAAATGTTAGAAAAGGGAAACCTTTAGCATTAAATTTACAGGAATCCAATTCAATTGTCAATTGATGAGACCTTGTTGCCAAGGACTGCGGTTAAACTGATAGTTTAGTTACCATAGCGAAGAATCCATGTGAAAAATTACCATGAAAATACTTATAGAAAAGATAAAGGTAGACAACCCGATGGCGGTGGGAAAGTGAGTGAAATCGAAACACCAGATCAGGACCAATCATATTTACGATTCTTCTTTGGAGTTTATCAAGTATCTCTAGCTATAAAACAACAGCTCCGGACCATATGTGGCAGAAATAATTTAGGTATGGACGAATGGTAGACTTATAAATATGTAAGATAGATTCTGGAGAGAAAATTTGTCTATCTTTCTTAGCAGTCGACCTATCACTAGGTCTAATGTAGTCTTTCTACTTCATGTCAGCCGAGAATGTTAGCACAAGTATATATATATAAACCCTTGGGCAAATTAATTGAAAGAAAACGAATAATTCCATTGTTATTTAACTTTTTCGTATTTTTCCAATGAAACATGACACAGTGCATATGTTAGTACTTCGTATGTGCATTCCAGGAAGTCGTTCCTTGCAGATTGACCACAGATTCTCAATTGGATTTAAATCAGGAGAGTTCCAGGACCAGTCTATAGTATTTCGATTTGCTCAGTGGTAAGGCTAGTCAGCGTGTTCGTGCAGCTTTACAATTTTCATACGCTTCCTTGGAGTAAACGTCTATCGCAGACAATAGCCGTAGGACAACTAATCGACAGTCGAGATAATAGTGTCTGGGCGTGATGAAAATCAGATACAATCAGGGATGTCGCAATATTTTTAAATGCCAAACAATTCTTCTGATACACCCCGATTCATATAACTGTGCACCATTGCAAAGGACCTAATCGGAGTAAAAATTAGTTACTCCAGTGGGTCTCAATTTGACCGAATGGGAAAAAAAAAAAGAAAATAAAGCGATTGTTTCAATTAATTTGCACAAGGGTGTATATTATAAAACTTGTTGATATATTTAAGAATCATGTAATTTAAAGCTTGTCATGGCAAATATAATTTTTTCGCAATAATATGCGCAAAAGCGAACTGGAGCGATAATGATTGCGTCAAATATATTTAAAGATCAGCATACTTACCGAAGTTACAATTGCTATATTTATAGAGAAAAATCCACATTATTGGAGATATAGCATTTACAGATATCGGTTGTGATGACATAGAATTAATCCTATTTGCTG
>OZ038516.1:36520496-36542996 GCA_964036315.1 Acanthosepion esculentum
ATAGAAAAACAAAGGATATCGGCGGTGGGAAAGTGACTGAAGCCGAGATGCCAGATCAAGGCTGACAATAATGTAGATTATTCTTTGTATTTTATGAAGAATCTCTAGATTTACAGCAGAAGCAGAAGTAATATCCGATGGTAGAACGAATAGAAGACTTCTCAAAATTTATCAGATAGATTCTGGCGAGGAAAAAATGTCTTGCACAAACAATAGACCAAATCTCATCGTAACTTTGCTTCTTCTCTTTTCTGTTTTTTTCGGACTTTTTCTTTTTCTTTCTGCTCTCGTGCTTTCCTCTTTCTCTTGTACTTCTTCTCAGGATTCTCCTTCACTTATTTTATTTCACTCTTCCTCGTCTTCATTTACGTTCTCGTCGTCTATTTTCTCCCTTTCTGTTGTAACCTAGGGAAGGTTACAAAATCGAATAATCGCACAAAGGTTGGTAATGAACAATAATACTTAGGGCAAGAAAACACACATAATATTCGCCAGTGATGCGTAGAAGTAGTCAACTGCTAGACGTGAGTCAAGTGAATTCCACAATGAATCTCCAACTGCAGATCAACATACAGTATTTACTATTGTATTTATGAATGGAGGCATACACATTATGGTCTGTATTTATTCTACAACACTATCTATCTATCTATCTATCTATCTATTGTAACCTAGGGAAGGTTACTGAATAGAATAATCACACGAAGGTTGGTAATGAACGATAATACTTGGGACAACACGTATAAGATTCGCCAGCAGTGCTTAGACTGAAGTAGTCAACTGGAAGAAGTGAGTCAAGTGAATTCCACAATGAATCTCCAACTGAAGACCAACATACAGTATTTACTACGGTATTTATGTGAATGGGATCTATCTATCTATCTATCTATCTATCTATCTATGTTATTGTACGCTTCATTAATCTGTCTATCTTTTTTAATCTAGGGAAAGTTATTGAATAGAATAATTAAACGAAGGTTTGTAATGAATGATAATACTTAGGACAGGAACAACACATATAAGATTCACCAGCGGCGCGTAGTAGCCAACTGCTAGAAGTGAATCAAGTGAATTCCACAATAAATATCCGACCGGAGGATATCTACTAACCGCCCCACGCGGTCAGATGTGGCACAAGGCCAAACCTACTGTGGGAAATCTGAGCCCGTAGGCTAGGCCAAAATTTCCCCGTAGACCCCGTATAAAACGGGGTCGAGGACCTGTTTCCTGATAGGAGAATGCCCTCGTCTGGGGATCCTGAATCTCCAACTGCAGACCAACATAGAGTATTTACTACTATATCTATGTGAATGGGGACGAATTATCGTCCGTAGATATGCTACAACACTTTCTCACGTTGATTTTCTTTACCATGGTCTTTCATTTCGTTTATTCTCCAAGTCTTTCCCGGGACGCGGATGTAGTTTATGGTCTTAGCCAGGACGCAGATGTAGTTTATCGTCTTAGCCAGGACACGGATGTAGTTTATCGTCTTAGCCAGGATGCGGATGTAGTTTATCGTCTTAGCCAGGACACGGATGTAGTTTATCGTCTTAGCCTGGACGCAGATGTAGTTTATCGTCTTAGCCAGGATGCGGATGTAGTTTATCGTCTTAGCCAGGGCACGGATGTAGTTTATCGTCTTAGCCAGGACGCAGATGTAGTTTATCGTCTTAGCCAGGACACGGATGTAGTTTATCGTCCTAGCCAGGACGCGGATGTAGATTATCGTCTTAGCCAGGACGCGGATGTAGTTTATCGTCTTAGCCAGGACGCGGATGTAGTTTATCGTCTTAGCCAGGATGCGGATGTAGTTTATCGTATTAGCCTGGACGCGGATGTAGTTTATCGTCTTAGTCAGGACACGGATGTAGTTTATCGTCCTAGCCAGGACGCGGATGTAGATTATCGTCTTAGCCAGGACGCGGATGTAGTTTATCGTCTTAGCCAGGACGCGGATGTAGTTTATCGTATTAGCCTGGACGCGGATGTAGTTTATCGTCTTAGCCAGGACACGGATGTAGTTTATCGTCCTAGCCAGGACGCGGATGTAGATTATCGTCTTAGCCAGGACGCGGATGTAGTTTATCGTCTTAGCCAGGACGCGGATGTAGTTTATCGTCTTAGCCAGGATGCAGATGTAGTTTATCGTATTAGCCTGGACGCGGATGTAGTTTATCGTCTTAGCCAGGACACGGATGTAGTTTATCGTCCTAGCCAGGACGCGGATGTAGATTATCGTCCTAGCCAGGACGCGGATGTAGTTTATCGTCTTAGCCAGGACGCGGATGTAGTTTATCGTCTTAGCCAGGACGCGGATGTAGTTTATCGTCTTAGCCAGGACGCGGATGTAGTTTATCGTCTTAGCCAGGACGCGGATGTAGTTTATCGTCTTAGCCAGGATGCGGATGTAGTTTATCGTCTTAGCCAGGACGCGGATGTAGTTTATCGTCCTAGCCAGGACGCGGATGTAGATTATCGTCTTAGCCAGGACGCGGATGTAGTTTATCGTCTTAGCCAGGACGCGGATGTAGTTTATCGTCTTAGCCAGGATGCGGATGTAGTTTATCGTATTAGCCTGGACGCGGATGTAGTTTATCGTCTTACCCAGGACGCGGATGTAGTTTATCGTCTTAACCAGAGGCTATATTGAAAATAATAGAAGCAGAAGAGAAACAATGAGTAAAGAACCATAACGAATCTATTGATTGATTGATTTTTTTATATCTTATGAACCCCTGTTTTTCACCTTGTACAAAGCCAAGCGTCCACTCGAAGTGCCGGGTTACAGAGTAAGAGGCATAGTTTGAACGGATAGGTGGGTAAGATAACGTTAATTGGAGTGATCGGGAAAACATCTCCTTAGGAATCGGTTACACAGAGCAGTCGGTCCCCGAGAAGTTACTCGAGTGGAACTTACTTTTTCGCCAGTGTAATACCGAGTGTAGTTTACTACAATGTTTTCCTGCGTGTTGTGGCTGTAAGTCCATTATACCAGTCACAGATCCATGCTTACGGCAGACAGTATTCCCAAGCGGTCACCAATATAGGTGCTGACCAGACTCGACGTTGCTTAATTTCGGTGATCCTACGAGAAACGACGTTTCAACATGACATGGCCGTAAAGATTTTGTATGAATAGATGGCAGAGATTAAAAAAAAAAGAGATCCTAATGATTAAAACAAGCGAACGGAACTTATGGAATGCCATGACCACCCAAAATATGAAGGAGGGTGTTTCTTTTCGTTGCTTGATTTCTCGCGGACTTTTCATTCCATGTCAATGTCTTTCCAAAGATTAAACCTCATTTTACGAAATTCTCTAGTAAATCCTTAATGACCTTAAAGAAATGATTTCCTTTTGATCTTCCAACCAGTATTGTTTGTTTATTTGAAAATAACTCTCCCTAAAATAATTTATTTCAAGTTTTGTCATCTTTCTACTTTTATGCTTCTGCATTCAACACATTTTCATGAGTGGAATAAAGGGGTCTCTATCCAGCCACGCATATATTCTTCTTTATTTCTATTGCTCGTTTTGCTAATCATCGTTTAGTCCTTTTGATGTGTAAGCTCTGTGGGTGATAGACAAACACAAAAAATGCGCCTAAGCAGGCGTCTGCAATAGGGATTAGTTAGCCGCCCGAGTCGACGGGTATCCTCGAATATTAGTGGCCAGCCATGAAGATAATATTTTTATTATCTATCTATCTATCTATCAATCTATCTATCTATCTATCTATCTGAACGTACCGCCTATCTATCTATCTATCTATCTATCTATCTATCTATCTATCTATCTATCTAAACGTACCGCCTATCTATCTATCTATCTATCTATCTATCTATCTATCTATCTATCTATCTATGTAAACGTACCGCCTATCTATCTATCTATCTATCTATCTATCTATCTATCTATCTATCTATCTATCTATCTATGTAAACGTACCGCCTATCTATCTATCTATCTATCTATCTATCTAAACGTACCGCCTATCTATCTATCTATCTATCTATCTATCTATCTATCTATCTATCTATCTATCTATCTATCTATCTACGTCCTTCTTTCTCTTGTATCTATCTATCTATCTATCTATCTAATTAACTGTCTTTAATTCTGTTCGTATCTATCTATCTATCTATCTATCTATCTATCTATCTATGTCTTTCTTTCTGTATCTATCCAAACTCAACATCTATCTATCTATCTATCTATCTATCTATCTATCTAAACTTAACATCTATCTATCTATCTATCTATCTATCTATCTATCTACGTCTTTCTTTCTGTTGTATCTATCTATCTATCTATCTATCTATCTATCTATCTACCTATCTATCTAACTAACTGTCTCTTTAATTCTGTTCGTATCTATCTATCTATCTATCGAAACGTAATATCTATCTATCTATCTATCTATCTATCTATCTCTTTCTTTCTGTATCTATCTATCTATGTCTTTCTTTCTGTATCTATCTATCTATCTATCTATCTATCTATCTATCTATCTAAACTTAACATCTATCTATCTATCTATCTATCTATCTATATATATATATATATATATATATATATATATATATATATATATATATATATATACGTCTTTCTTTCTGTTGTATCTATCTATCTATCTATCTAACTAACTGTGTCTTTAATTCTGTACGTATCTATCTATCTATCTAAACGTAATATCTATCTATCTATCTATCTATCTATGTCTTTCTTTCTGTATCTATCTATCTATGTTTTTCTTTCTGTATCTATCTATCTATCTATCTATCTATCTATCTATCTATCTATCTACGTCTTTCTTTCTGTTGTATCTATCTATCTATCTATCTATCTAACTAAATGTGTCTTTAATTCTGTTCGTATCTATCTAAACGTAATATCTATCTATCTATCTATCTATCTATCTATCTATCTATCTATCTATCTATGTCTTTCTTTCTGTATCTATCTATCTATGTCTTTTTTTCTGTATCTATCTATCTATCTATCTATCTAAACTTAACATCTATCTATCTATCTATCTATCTATCTATCATTGACACGTTATATAAATATGTCTCTCTCTCTCTCACTCTTGATTACAATCATATAATTCTAATCATCTCTTTCGCCGATGTTTACATTTACATTTCATCATCAATAATGATATGAGGACATACTTCCTTCTAGAAATATATGTATTTTCCTAATTCTTTTTTGTTTTGAATAATTTTCAAAATTTCAGTGTGTAATATTGGAAATGCCTAAATCTTTCCGGCTAAATTGAAAATAATTCCCTAAATTGGCCACACCAATTATCTCTTCTTTTTGACGTCATTGTATATTTTTGCTATTTGTTTTATATATTCTTATCATCATCATTTTTCTCATCTCTACAATGCTAAACAAGAGAATTGTCATTATTCTTACTGACAGCATTAACGATGGTTACCGTGAATACTTCTTGGCTAAGAGAAGAAGACAGTGACCTGCAGCCATGAAATGAACATGTTCTTCAGCATATTCACTCGATGCTTCATTACTGTTAACGCATAGTTTCACAAGTGTTTATCGTTCTTTTCGCTCGCTAAAATTATAGGATCCTGCCATCGGAAATTTTATACTTTCTCAACGCTTTTGGCAAGAAAATCATAGTCAGGTAACATACGATTCATGTCTGGAATCACCATAGGCCTGAAGCGAATCTAATAAAAAAACAAACTTTCTTCTAAAAGATGCTAAGAATACCATAGTTGGAATATGTGAATAATGGGAGGCTTTAAGAAAAATGCAAATAGAAAGGACTTGTGTTTAAGATCGAAAAAAAAAACAGAGTTGAACTTTCTGTGAAGTAATGAGGATTGAAGGCTTGGAGAATGTCAGATTCTTGCTTGGAGAATGTCAAATGTTGCCAATGTGCTCATAAGACGATTTGGCTACAATTACAAGGAGATAAAAGGCGTGGTAGCAGATCTTCATGAGACAGCACAAAAAGCACCGCTCTTCTTCTGGTTAAAGCGTGATGATGGCAGTTGGTTGGAGAATAATTGACGGCGGTTAGCACCGATCCAAAAGAAGCCTAGCGGTGGGGCCCAGCCATAGCAGAATGCAGTACAGGAAAGGGGGTTGAAACTGGCTGTTATGGTTCCTCCTGGAGATTAAATTTGGATTGGTTAGCAAGACCATGTTTACTTTTCCTTCCTTAGCAAACTTGTTTAAATTGATAGCGGGGATTGTAAAATGAAAATCATTGTAAAGAGCTACAAAATACAGGGAAGTTGTGGAGAGGCACGAACCTCCGGAAAATACACTGCATATTAAAGAAACAGAATGCTTCTGCTTCCTGCTTCCAATTTGATTTTCCTACTTCCATTTTGATTATCTTTGTAAAATTGCTTCCTGTTTAGTACTGAGTTTCCGGATCCCTCTAAAGCTTATTCATTCTCCTTCATTTCTTGTGGCCATCTCGGTACCATTATAACATTGCTATGATTGGTGTCAATTACTCTTTAATCTCTACATTGACTGGCTCTTGGTCCATGTACATGGTGAACATCGTTAGTTGATTGATGTTATATTCAACACTTCGACTTGAAACTTTTGAAATTTTACCGTTCACAATCTGACTGCCGATTTTCTCAGTTTCGTTATTTAAAAAATATAAATAAAAAAAACTGCAGCATTGCACGAAGCAAAAAACTTCTGCGTATGATGACTGGGGACAGGAAGGGTATCAGGAGCGTAGCGTCATTACTGTTAAACAGGAATCCGCTCTTAAATTGAATAAACTCAGTGTGTGTAGTTTTGTAGGGAACTTGTATAATATGAAACTAAAATCTATTCTTTCACTTCTCTCGGCTTCCAGTGCACTGAAACTGCTTTTTTTACTAAATGAACTTAAACTGCTTTCTTCATTAAATGCTATGAAACTGCCTACTTCATTAAATGCACTGAAACTGCCTTCTTCACTAAATGCACAAACTGCATTCTTCACGAAATGCATTGAAACTGCCTTCTTCACTAAATGCATTGGAAATGCATTCTTCACTAAATGCACTGAAAATACCTTCTTCACTAAATGCACAGAAACCGCCTTCTTCCCTAAATGCATTGAAACTGCATTCGTCACTAAATGCATTTAAACTGCCTTCTTCATTAAATGCACTGAAACTGCCTTCTTCACTAAATGCACGGAAATTGCCTTTCCTAAATGCATTGAAACTGCCTTCTTCACTAAATGCACTGAAATTGCCTTCTTCACTAAATGTACTGAAAGTGCCTTCTTCACTAAATGCATTGGAACTGCCTTCTTCACTAAATGCACTGAAACTGCCTCTTTCCCTAAATGCACAGAAATTGCCTTCTTCACTAAATGTACTGAAACTGCCTTATTCTCTAAATACACTGAAACTGCCTCATTCTCTAAATACACTGAAACTGCCTTATTCTCTAAATACACTGAAATTGCCTTCTTCACTAAATGCACTAAAACTGCCTTTTTCACTAAATGCATTGAAACTGCCTTCTTCACTAAATGCACTGAAATTGCCTTTTTCACTAAATGCATTGATACTGTCTTCCCTAAATGCATTGAAATAGCCTTCTTCACTAAATGCACTGAAATTGCCTTCCCTAAATGAATTGAAACTGCCTTCTCCACTAAATGCACTGAAACTGCCTTCTTCACTAAATGCATTTAAACTGCCTTCTTCACTAAATGCACTGAAATTGGCTTCTTCACTAAATGTACTGAAACTGCCTTATTCTCTAAATACACTGAAACTGCCTTTTTCACTAAATGCATGAAACTGCCTTCTTCACTAAATGCACTGAAACTGCCTTCCCTAAATGCATTGAAACTGCCTTCTTCACTAAATGCACTGAAATAGCCTTCTTCACTAAATGTACTGAAAGTGCCTTCTTCACTAAATGCATTGGAACTACCTTCTTCACTAAATGCACTGAAACTGCCTTCTTCACTAAATTAACTGAAACTACCTTCACGAAATGCACTGAAACTACCTTCTTCACTAAATGCAATGAAACTACCTTCTCCACTAAGCTACAACGATTAAACTGGCTATCTTTTCTCCTTCATCGTCGAGTTATTTCTACTCTGCAGACAGAACAAAACTAAGATCAAGTTATAATTGACCCAAGCCTTAGGTGAACACTAGGATTGAGCTGAGATAACGCGATCAAAGGCTTTCACTCTATTCGTCTGGTGCTCGACTCAAAATATGGCTGAACGATTAGAGATGCGAGGATTTCCAAGATACCACTATTCAAGATAAGCTCTCCTCCCTCGACTATTATGCTACACCTGTAAGAGTTTACTTTCTGATATTCCGCCAGGAATTAGTTATCAAACGCATTTTTGATGGATGCTGGCTTCTTGTAGATCTCTTTGTCTCGATACGGGATTCGGGGTCTCTGATATTCTATTCCGGCTCTGCTGGTATTAGATTGGAAGGTTAACCTTTGATTATCATTTAATGACTTTTATTGAATTTTTATTTCGTTCTTTCTGTTTAGTATTTTGATTTGTAGAGGGGAGGGTACCATCTTTTCTTTTCATCATATTTGATTTTTTTTCTCTTGTATCATTTTTCTTAATTCTTTCATAAAATTTGTTTTTGTTTTTTTAAATAATTTTTTTTTCGATTTTCATTTTTCTTTCCCTTTTTCTTTCAATTTTAATTCGTTATTTTAAGACCGCAGTATCTTCTTTGGAGAGAAGAAAAAAAACAAATAAAAGAAAACTTAGATGTTAAAATAAAGAAATAAAAAATTAAACACGACCGATTAAAGAAAGAATGGTAAAAAAGAAAAAAATATTTATTTATTCCTCTAAAATATTTTTGTTATCTGTGTATATTTCTTATATTTTTTATTCACATATTATTTCTTCTGAGTCTTTTACTTACATTCTTTTTTTCTTTCATTATTTCTTTTTTTTAAATCACAGTTGCCATTCTCATTAATTCGTCCATCCTGATTCCTTTCGCCCAGACGTTGATCTTCATTCCTTTCGCCCAGACGTCGATCTTCATTCCTTTCGCCCAGACGTCGATCTTCATTCCTTTCGCCCAGACGTCGATCTTCATTCCTTTCGCCCTGACGTCGATTTTCATTCCTTTCGCCCAGACGTCGATTTTCATTCCTTTCGCCCGGACGTCGATTTTCATTCCTTTCGCCCAGACGTCGATCTTCATTCCTTTCGCACTGACGTCGATCTTCATTCCTTCCCCCCTGACGTCGATTTTCATTCCTTTTGACCTGACCTTGATCTTCATTCCTTTCGCCCAGACGTCGATCTTCATTCCTTTCGCCCAGACTTCGATATCCATTCCTTTCGCCCAGACTTCGATATCCATTCCTTTCCCCTGACGTCGATTTTCATTCCTTTTGCCCAGACCTTGATATTCATTCCTTTCGCCCAGACGTCGATTTTCATTCCTTTCGCCCAGACGTCGATTTTCATTACTTTCGCCCTGTCGTCGATTTTCATTCCTTTCGCCCAGACGTCGATCTTCATTCCTTTCGTCCAGACGTCGATCTTCATTCCTTTCGCCCAGACGTCGATCTTCATTCCTTTCGTCCAGACGTCGATCTTCATTCCTTTCGCCCAGACGTCGATCTTCATTCCTTTCGCCCAGACGTCGATCTTCATTCCTTTCGCCCAGACGTCGATATCCATTCCTTTCCCCTACGTCGATTTTCATTCCTTTCGCCCAGACGTCGATTTTCATTCCTTTCGCCCAGACGTCGATCTTCATTCCTTTCGCACTGACGTCGATCTTCATTCCTTCCCCACTGACGTCGATTTTCATTCCTTTTGCCCAGACCTTGATCTTCATTCCTTTCGCCCAGACGTCGATCTTCATTCCTTTCGTCCAGACGTCGATCTTCATTCCTTTCGCCCAGACGTCGATCTTCATTCCTTTCGTCCAGACGTCGATCTTCATTCCTTTCGCCCAGACGTCGATCTTCATTCCTTTCGCCCAGACGTCGATATCCATTCCTTTCCCCTGACGTCGATCTTCATTCCTTTCGCCCAGACGTCGATTTTCATTCCTTTCGCCCAAACGTCGATTTTCATTCCTTTCGCCCAGACGTCGATCTTCCTTCCTTTCGCACTGTGATCGATCTTCATTCCTTCCCCCCTGACGTCGATTTTCATTCCTTTTGCCCAGACCTTGATCTTCATTCCTTTCGCCCAGACGTCGATCTTCATTCCTTTCGCACTGACGTCGATCTTCATTCCTTTCGCCCAGACGTCCTTCTTCATTCCTTTCGCCCAGACTTCGATATCTATTCCTTTCGCCTAGACTTCGATCTTCATTCCTTTCCCCTGACGTCGATTTTCATTCCTTTTGCCCAGACCTTGATCTTCATTCCTTTCGCACTGACGTCGATCTTCATTCCTTCCCACCTGACGTCAATTTTCATTCCTTCTGCCCAGACCTTGATCTTCATTCCTTTCGCCCAGACGTCGATCTTCATTCCTTTCGCACTGACGTCGATCTTCATTCCTTTCACCCAGACGTCCTCCTTCATTCCTTTCGCCCAGACGTCGATATCCATTCCTTTCGCCCAGACTTCGATATCCATTCCTTTCCCCTGACGTCGATTTTCATTCCTGTTGCCCAGACCTTGATCCTCATTCCTTTCGCCCAGACGTCGATTTTCATTCCATTCGCCCAGACGTCGATTTTCATTCCTTTCGCCCAGACGTCGATCTTCATTCCTTTCGCACTGACATCGATCTTCATTCCTTCCCCCCTGACGTCGATTTTCATTCCTTTTGCTCAGACCTTGATCTTCATTCCTTTCGCCCAGACGTCGATCTTCATTCCTTTCGCACTGACGTCGATCTTCATTCCTTTCGCCCAGACGTCGATCTTCATTCCTTTCGCCCAGACGTCGATTTTCATTCCTTTCGCCCAGATCTCAATCTTCATCCCTTTCGCCCAGACGTCGATCCTCATTCCTTTCTTCCAGACCTCGATCCTCAATCCTTTCGCCTAGGCATTTACTGTTTTGTTATGATTCTTTATATAACCATTTATTTACTGTGGTATATTTCAGCAATTCTGTCTTTCTTTCATTTTTTCTATCTTTCTCCTATCTATTTTTCAATCATTTCTTCTTTCTTGTATCATTGTTTCTTCGTTTAATTTGTTTTCTTTCTTTATTTGATCCTTGAGCGATGTCTCAGAGAGGATGCAAACAAGG
This sequence comes from Acanthosepion esculentum, assembly GCA_964036315.1. Taxonomy (NCBI): domain Eukaryota; kingdom Metazoa; phylum Mollusca; class Cephalopoda; order Sepiida; family Sepiidae; genus Acanthosepion; species Acanthosepion esculentum. The sequence continues at coordinate 36,531,736 of OZ038516.1, forward strand.
AGGGGGCTTATATTTAACATCAGGAAGAAGCAGCTGCAGTTTCTGGGACACATAATGAGGAAGGAGGGCCTGGATAATCTGATACTCGCGGGTCGAATATAGGGAAAGAGAGACAAAGGAAAACAACGCGTGACATACCTGGCGGCCTTAAGCAAGTGGATGACAGAACGTGGTCTGGGGGAGGAAACAGGGGGAAGGAACTTGTTGAGAGCTCCAAGGGATAGAGGGAGGTGGAGTGCCATGATCGCCTACGTCCTGAAAGGACATGGCAGATAAAAAGCAAGAAAAGCTTCTGTCATTCCTGTACTGCGGTCCTTTGCATTACGCTTCCCTTCTTTCTTTCTTTCTTTCTTTCTTTCTTTCTTTCTTTCTTCATTAATTTTTATGTTTCTTTCTTTGATACTTGATTCTGTCATTCTTATTCCTTTCAATTGTGTTTCCTTTCTTTCTATCTTTCTTTCTTTCCTTTCTGTCTTTCCTTTCTTCTTTCTTTTCTTCTTTCTTTCTTTCTTTCTTTCCTTCTTTCATTCTATCTTTGTTTATTTACTTCCTTCTTTCTTTTATTTGTTCTTTCTTTCCTTCCTTCTTTCTTTATTTCCTTCTTTCTCTCCTTCCTTCTTTATTTCTTTCTCTCCTTCCGTCTTTATTTCTTTCCTTCTTTCTTTCTTTCTCTCTTTCTTTCTTCATTAATTTTGATGTTTCTTTCTTTAATCCTTGATTCTGTCATTCTTGTACCTTTCAATTGTGTTTCCTTTCTTTCTTTCTATCCTTCCTTCTTTCTTTCTTTCCTTTCTTTCCTTTTCGTCCTTCCTTCTTTCTTTACTTCCTTCTTTCTTTCTTTCTATCTTTCTTTCCTTCTTTCTTTCTTTCATTTGTTCTTTCTTTCCTTACTTATTTCTTTCCTTCTTTCTCTCCTTACTTTTTACTTTCTTTCTTTCCTTCCTTCCTTCTTTATTTTCTTTCTTCTTTCTTTTTTTCTTTACTCCCTTCTTTCATTTGTTCTTTCTTTCCTTCTTTCTTTCGTTCGGTCTTTCTTCTTTCTGCTTCTGAATCATTCTTTCTTTACTGTATTTGTGTTCTTTTCTGTTATTTTTTCCCTTCGTCTATTTACTATTTCTTTATTTTCATTCCTTATTGAAACTTGTTTTTACCTGTATTTCTACTGATCCCTCATCAGCAGGAACCTGTCTTAACTTTAACACTTCTGCAAACGTTTCCTTCCTTGCTAAAACTCGACCGGCAAACGACGACAAAAACAGGATCAACACGCGCGCTCACACTCAATTCAATTCTTTCAACGTGTAGGCGTATACTTAAACAGAATTCATGATTAGGAGGTCATATAACCACGTAATCAAATTATCCGAATTTATTTCTCAGTGGCCCTATTCTTGCACCTCTGAGAGAGAATTAAAAAAAAACAAAAGTCGCTAATTCAAAGTCTATAGCAGTTCTTTAGTCCATTGCTCGTCAACAAAGAAATACCAATACATATTTTGGACATGAGGCATTGTAATTATTTACACTATTTACATTGTTCAGATTGTTGTCCTTATTTTTAATATATTCACAACGTTTCGGCTGTTGTCTGCACTGCCTTTCTTCAGTATCTATCTATATACCTGAGATGAGGCATTGTATTTATTTACACTATTTACATTGTTCAAACTGTTGTGCTCGTCTTTGTCGTCATATTCACAACGTTTCGACCGTTATACGTTCTGACCTTCTTCAGTATCTATCTATATCCCTGAGATGAGACACTGTATTTTTGTACACTATTTACCTTATTCAAACTGTGGTGCTCATCTTTGTCGGCATATTCACAACGTTTCGACCGTTGACACGGTCTGGCCTTCTTCAGGATCTATCTATATTTCAGAGACGGTGTATTGTAATTACTGAATATTAACTTTATTTACATCGTTCGAACTGTTGCCTAATCTTTGTTGCCATATTCACGACGTTTCGACCGTTGTACGCTCTGGCCATCTTCAGTACATGTCTATATTTGTGAGATGAGGCATAGTAATTATTTACACTATTTACATTGTTCAGATTGTTGTCCTTATTTTTATTATATTCACAACGTTTCAGATGTTGTCTGCTCTGCCTTTCTTCAGTATCTATCTATATCCCTGAAATGAGGCATTGTATTTATTTACACTATTTACATTGTTCAAACTGTTGTGCTCGTCTTTGTCGTCATATTCACAACGTTTCTACCGTTATACACTCTGGTTTTCTTCAGTATCTATCTATATCCCTGAGCTGAGACACTGTATTTATGTACACTATTTACCTTATTCAAACTGTTGTGCTCATCTTTGTCGGCATATTCACAACGTTTCGACCGTTGTACGCTCTGACCTTCTTCAGGATCTATCTATATTTCAGAGACGGTGTATTGTAATTACTGAATATTAACTTTATTTACATCGTTCGAACTGTTGCCTAATCTCTGTTGCCATATTCACGACGTTTCGACCGTTGTACGCTCTGGCCATCTTCAGTACATGTCTATATTTGTGAGATGAGGCATTGTAATTATTTACACCATTTACATTGTTCAGACTGTTGTGTTCATCGTTGTTGTCATATTCACGACGTTTCGACCGTTGTACGCTCTGGCCATCTTCAGTACATGTCTATATTTGTGAGATGAGGCATTGTAATTATTTACACTATTTACATTCTTCAGACTGTTGTGTTCATCGTTGTTGTCATATTCACGACGTTTCGACCGTTGTACGCTCTGGCCATCTTCAGTACATGTCTATATTTGTGAGATGAGGCATTGTAATTTTTTACACTATTTACATTGTTCAGACTGTTGTGTTCATCTTTGTTGTCATATTCACGACGTTTCGACCGTTGTACGCTCTGGCCATCTTCAGTACATGTCTATATTTGTGAGATGAGGCATTGTAATTATTTACACTATTTACATTGTTCAGACTGTTGTGTTCATCGTTGTTGTCATATTCACGACGTTTCGACCGTTGTACGCTCTGGCCATCTTCAGTACATGTCTATATTTGTGAGATGAGGCATTGTAATTATTTACACTATTTACATTGTTCCGACTGTTGTGTTCATCGTTGTTGTCATATTCACGACGTTTCGGACGTTGTACGCCCTGGCCGTTCTCCGGAACTGTCTATATTTCTGAGATACGGTATTGTAACTAACTTCACCATTTACATTTTTCAGAGATTTGTCTACATCTTTATTGCCATATCTACGACGCTTCGGTCGTTGTACGGCCTGGTTTTCTTCAAAGTCTATATATATTTCTAAGATGAGGTATTCTAATTATTCAATATTTACCTTATTTAAGTTGTTCGAACTATTGTCCCAATCGTTGTTGCTATATTTAGGACACTCAGGTCTTCTTCAGGTTATGTCTATATTTCTGATATGAGCTGCCAGAACGAGTTCCATTTCGTTCTAGTAACTCCTGTGATGACCATGGTGCCAAGGTACATTAGCATTTGATATTAACTTGGACAACATCGATGGCGTAGAAAGGCGTGACATGTTGCATGTGCAACTGCCGATCTCTCATAGAAGACGTCTGTCCAGGCTCTGCTTCCTGTAGAGAGTATAACTCTTCAGGCGGAGATTGTTGGCCTCTCGAGATAGTGCTATCATATAATAATAATAATATCTGGTTTGTTTCGAAAACGTTCGTCGCCGGAACTCTGAAATTGGGATACGGAGAATAACATCCATCGGTTAAGTGTCAAATTTTATATATATATATATTGTTAAATACAACAGACAATATATATATATATATATATATATATATATATATATATATATATATATATATATATATATATATATATATATATATATATATATATATATATATATATAAAGACATTTTTATGTTTATACATTCTTTTTATAGATAAAAATAATTAGGTAAATGCTCTGTTTTATAATAAACAACATTTACCGGCCTGAATATCCGAGAAATTTTCATAGAAAACTTTTGATCCTCCGATATGAATCGAACCTGTATCCTACACGCAACTGTCATATAGCCTAACGTCCCTTAACCGTTTCGGCCACAGAGGAGCGTTCGGTTAGCAAGGTCGATTTTACTGTCTTTAAACTTTAATCTTCCATGATTCTCTCACGTACATTCATATGTGCTCAATGCGTATCCAAATGTAAACAAATGACGTCACACATTATGAAATGGACAAAGTCCGAGAATTATTTACATTTGATACGCCATGATTTAAATTTGATTTGCAATTATTTACATTTGATACGCCATGTGTGTGTGTATTTCAATCGTAGCTAGTGGCAACCGGACGTCTAGCCACACTGATGAGCTGTGATACAGCGAAACAATCTGTCTGGGGATGACAATATATATGCTCCCGAAAAATTTATTTCGGTTGAACTCTCTGGCGGAGGAAGTGTGAGTTTTTAAACAGCCACTATTACGGCTAATATAGCAAGACTCTTTGGTAAAGCGAATCGAGTCCTCTCGGTCACTGTGTGTTTATCTAAAATTAAATACGCTTAAATTCACCTCCATCCCTGCCGTGCGCCAACGGCTTAGTGGTAGAATCGATTGACGAAAATTCAGCCGCGTTTCGATCCTAGGTAGACGCAAAACAGACGTCTATTCCCAATGATGAGCTGTGATACAGCGAAACAGTCTATCTGGGGATGACAATATATATGCTCCCGAAAAATTTATTTCGGTTGAACTCTCTGGCGGAGGAAGTGTGAGTTTGTAAACAGCCACTATTACGGCTAATATAGCAAGACTCTTTGGTAAAGCGAATCGAGTCCTCTCGGTCACTGTGTGTTTATCTAAAATTAAATACGCTTAAATTCACCTCCATCCCTGTCGTGCGCCAACGGCTTAGTGGTAGAATCCATTGACGACAATTCAGCCGCGTTTCGATCCTAGCTAGAGGCAAAACAGACGTCTATTCCCAATGATGAGCTGTGATACAGCGAAACAGTCTATCTGGGGATGACAATATATATGCTCCCGAAAAATGTATTTCGGTTGAACTCTCTGGCGGAGGAAGTGTGAGTTTTTAAACAGCCACTATTACGGCTAATATAGCAAGACTCTTTGGTAAAGCGAATCGAGTCCTCTCGGTCACTGTGTGTTTATCTAAAATTAAATACGCTTAAATTTACCTCCATCCCTGCTGTGCGCCAACGGCTTAGTGGTAGAATCGATTGACGACAATTCAGCCGCGTTTCGATCCTAGCTAGAGGCAAAACAGACGTCTATTCCCAATGATGAGCTGTGATACAGCGAAACAGTCTATCTGGGGATGACAATATATATGCTCCCGAAAAATTTATTTCGGTTGAACTCTCTGGCGGAGGAAGTGTGAGTTTGTAAACAGCCACTATTACGGCTAATATAGCAAGACTCTTTGGTAAAGCGAATCGAGTCCTCTCGGTCACTCTGTGTTTATCTAAAATTAAATACGCTTAAATTCACCTCCATCCTTGCTGTGCGCCAACGGTAGAATCGAATGACGTCAATTCAGCCGCGTTTCGATCCTAGCTAGATGCAAAACGGATGTCTGGGGATGACAATATATATATATATATATATATATATATATATATATATATATATATATTCATGCTTATGAAACACACATTTAAACTTTATTATTATCTATTGTTATTTTTCATTTTTTTTATTTTATACCCTGTGTTATGAAATGTGACTAAGGCTCAATTATAATAAGCAACAAATGCTTAAAGACGATACACTCAAAATGATGTTAAGCAGAAGATCAACGGATAAACACCGGATGTACAATCCTGTTGTGTTGGTTTCTGGGTAGAATATCTTCCACTGGAGTTGCCACCGAAATCTCTTGGAATTCTAAGCCCCCGGTGTTTTTGATACGATGCCAAGTCCCTTTCGCCTACTTGCTGGCCTATAAAAATATGGATGCACCCAAGTATCAACTGGAGTTCATAACCGAGTAAGTTACCTGAAGAAAAGAAAAATCTTCGTGACTGCCTGAGAAGAAAAAAATATATAATTAAAAGCTTATGTTACAGATGGAAACTACGGGTGTGGAAGATCGCCTTTTACTTAAGTTTGCACAATACAAAGCCCAAGAGGAACTCAAGATGGATGGTTACAGAATGCAAAGTATGAAGTGAAGGATACGAGGATAAGGCGGATAGATAACTATTAGCCTAAGACTTGAAGAATATAAGACAGTCAATATAGAAAAATGAACATATTTATTTAAATATATGTCTATATTTCTCTATATGGCACAGTGTATGAAGGCATTAGTTAGTGACAGGACTCAAAGAGTGTGAGTTCAATACCCGGTTAAGGCAGTGGATAACAGAGGGGAATTAACAGGAGATAACTGACATCCTTTAAACATGACACGTGGAACTAGAACAGTCTACCCCAGCGAGCGAAATAAAGGGTTCAGTTCGACATTCCAACCACCTGAAGAAGGCGGGAGCGTACAACGACCGAAACGTTGTAATAAATATGGCGACAAAGATGGGGACAATAGTCCGAGTAATGTAAATAGTGTTATTTAAATATTTATTTAAATAATTATAACTATTTTATAGTAATGATTTTTTAATATATACAAGTTGTGAATCTTTTTCCGGTTTTCAAGTTTTTTCGGATTTTGGAATATAGGCATCTACAAATTGGGGTAACTTGGGAATGGAACCCAGCATACGCACGATATGCCTTTACATTTCATAACACAGCTTATATATATATATATATATACCCAGAAAGTATTTTTATATGAAACTGAATGAATTGTCCGTACAGCTATGTGTAATCACGATACTGTTGTAATGCTCACACGGATTTTTAAGTGGTGAAATTAAAATTTCGCGTAAACATATTTTTGTACTTTCTGTACGTCCACGCTAGTTGACATGCTCATTCCCAGAATCTGTAACTAAGGTCTGCTTAGCGCACTTTGGACTCTTCTTTTTGCTAACAACCATGAATTCTCTCATCTTGCGGTTGACTACTTTCTGAATGTGTTTTTGTGATTTTCATTCCGTATCTGCTATCAACACTGCGTCATTTGCCTATCTTTTTTTAATGTTATGGCTGTCAAAAGACACATCCTTGCTTTACAACCCTTTCTGTTTTTCTATATCTACTGAACTAGTCTTCTATTCATATTCAGGTAGTTTGTTGCAGCAATTATAGGTTCTTGATTCTTCTTATTTCTTTCCCAAATATGTCAAAATTACTGAGCAGTTCCAACAGATGTGTAGGGATTTTTGTAGTTTTCTTTCCGTATCTGTTATCAAAACTGTCATCTACATATCATATGTCTTTAACATTGTGGCCGCCAATAAATCGTGGTGGACTTTCTAATTCTCTCAGAGTCACCTCACTGTATAGGTTATATAATTCTGGTGAGAAAACACATTCTTGTCTTACAACCTTTGATATTTTTCTACTCCTCTATATGGGCACGTGGCCAAGTGGTTAGAATATTTGCATTCTGGCCATGAGACTCGTGTTCAAATCTCACCATGGTCAATTTGTCAGGAAAGAGACTTCCTGGTGTTATCGGACTGGAGGGTAGACCCCTGTGTGTGGCATCTTTGGTAAGTTCCTGAAAACCATACAATGGGTTGAGACAAGTCTTGTGAGTGAAATTGGATAGATGGAAGCCTTGTGCTATTGCCAATGCTAGCATGACGTCACAATTCATCATGGCCTTGTTCAAATAGTTGATCCTGCTCGATAACATGCTCTTTCCCAGAATCTGTAACTAAGGTCTGCTATGCACACTTTGGACTAGTCCTTTTGCTAACAACCATGCATTCTGTCTTCTTGCAGTTGATGTCAAATCCTTTCTTCTCGCTTTCCTTCACTACTTTCTGAAAGTGTTTTTTGTGGTTTTTTCATTCCGTATCTGCTATCAACACTGTGTCATCTGTCTATCTTTTTTTTAATGTTATGGCTGTCAAAATTGTCGAGGAGACACACCCTTGCCTTACACTCCTTTCTATTCTTTCTATATCTACTGAACTAATCCTCTATTCATATGCAGGTTTCTGCAGCAAGTATAGCTTCTTGATTATTCTAGTTTCTTTCCCAAATATGTCAAAGTTACTGAGCAGTTCCAACAGATCTGGAGAGACTTTTGTAGTTTTCTTTCCGTGTCTGTTATCAAAGCTCTGTCATCTACATATCTTATGTTTGTTAAGATTGTGGCCGCCAATAAATCGTGGTGGATTTTTCTGATTCTCACACAGTTACCTCACTGTATAGGTTATATAATTCTGGTGAGAAAACACATTCTTGTCTTACAACCTTTGCTATTTTTCTATTGAACTACTCCTCTATATGGGCACGTGGCCAAGTGGTTAGAATGTTCTTGTGCTTGTGCCAACGCTACCACGAAGTCACAATTAATCATGACCTTGTTCAAATTGTTGATCACGCTAGATAACATGCCCTTTCCCAGAAACTGTAACTAAGGCTTGCTCAGCATAGTTGCAGTCATAAATCTAAGATGGTTACTGTGGGTGTTGAATAAACACAATTGCACATGAGCAAGCGTCTGCAATAGGGATTGGATGTTAGGGTATCCTTGAATACGAGAGGCCTGCTTTACTGAACTAATCTTCTAGTCATATGAATGTTGTTTGCATCCAGTATACATTCTTGTTCAGTAAGGTTCCAACAGATCTGTAGGGACTTTTGTAGCTTTCTTTCTGTGTTTATTAAGATTGTGGCCGCCAGTAAATCGTGGTGGACTTTCTGATTCTCTCAGAGTCACTTCACTGTATAGGTTATATAATCCTGATGAGAAAACACATTCTTGTCATAAAAACTTTTCTATTTTGCTATATCAACTAAACTATGTGTATTGTTGTCAATTTTGGTTCTGCGTTATTCTACTATCCTCCCCAAATATGCCAAGGATATTAATCAGATCTAACAGTTCTTATTTGGCGTACTTTATCAACCGCTTTTCCAAATTCTTTAAAACTTCACCGTTGGTTAGGTGATCGTTCCATGTTATACTCAGCTTCCTTCCATAGGACTACGTTAATGTTGGTTGAAAGATCTTCATGCTAGACAATCTTTTCGCAGATGAAGAAGAGACATATAGCTCAGTCTTTATTCTGCTTCAGAATGTCCCTGTTTCTAATTTTTTATTTTATTTTCTTATAGCCGTTTTGATCAATTTTAGAAGTATATGTACGTCGTACTCAGAAAGTTACACAAAGTTACATGTTTATTTTTACATATATACACGTTTTCACTTTTGTTTTAGAGATGAGCACACACGTACACACAGACACATACCTAAGTGAATTTTGGTAAGTATCTTGTTGTTTACCGATTTTCTAGTTGTGTTTACGTTGGGCACGAAAGACAAATATGTTAGGACGCTAAAAAGAATGAGGAAGCTGATTTAAAATAGGCAAATAAAACGTATATTAGAAAGGTGGATGTTATAAAGAAATGGTTGGAAAAAAAATAGATGGGAATCAAAGAAATGTTAAAATGAATGAATTAAAAGGTGGTACGAATGAAAGAGTGAACGAACGAAAATAGAATGAAAAAGAAACAAAGATGAATGAATGTATGAAGGAAGATCGATATCAAAAGAGTGAGAAAAAAAACAAAAAAAACAAACAGTCAAAAATGAAGAAAAGCGCAAAGAATACAAAAAAAGATGAAAGAAATCCAGAAAATAACCAGGAAAATAAAAGAAAAGGTTCAAACAAATGGATATGAAAAAAAATAATGCGAGAAAGATATAAAGAAAATTTACAAATCAAACAAAAAAATATCGACAAACAAAAATTGACAAACTTTATTGTTGAAAAAACGGTGATGAAAAAAAAAAACTAAAAAAAAAAAAAAAGTTCCCGCATCCGCTTCTTCTAGCAATAGTGGACGCCATTATAGCGGATGCAGTGGGCGGAGGCGGAAGTCGCAGCGCTGCCATTATCGTGATGAATTTAAAATGAGAGAACTTTGTGATGTATTTGAACAAAGCCTTGTGTTCGTGGTTGCCTGTTTTTTTTCCACCCTCCAAATTTAACTAATTCGTGACGGTCGACTTTTATTCCTATCATCTGAAAGTGCCTTTTGTAGCTTGACTTTTCGGTTGAACAAACTAAGAAATATAGATACTCCGGCTTGGTGGTTTACGGTTAGAAAGTAGGAAGTTTGTATCTGTTGAGTGACAGATATTTTGCAAATTCGCTATTCATAGTTGTTTATCTATCATTATTAAGGAACAAATCGCTTCTTTCTTCAAAAAATAACAATTTATTTAATTAAAAGGATGGGCCGATAAAACCGAGGAGGTTTTATAGAAAATCGAAACAAAAAGGAAAGCTTATATTTTGAAATTTCTACAGAAGGATATTGAGGATACCATGGACCGAACATGTGAGCAACTACGAAATTTTACAGAAAATGGAAACTAAAAAGAAACTTATACTTAACATCAGGAAGAGACAGTTGAAATTTCTACAGAAGGATGCTGAGGATACCATTGAGTGAACATGTGAGCAACTACGAAATTTTACAGAAAATGGAAACTAAAAAGAAACTTATACTTAACATCAGGAAGAAACAGTTGAAATTTCTACAGAAGGATGCTGAGGATACCATAGACCTAACATATGAGCAACGACGAGGTTTTAGAGAAAATGGAAACAAAAAGGAAACATATACTTAACATCAGGAAGAGACAGTTGAAATTTCTACAGAAGGATGCTGAGGATACCATGGACCGAACATGTGAGCAACGACGAGGTTTTAGAGAAAATGGAAACAAAAAGGAAACTTATAATTAACATCAGGAAGAGACAGTTGAAATTTCTACAGAAGGATGCTGAGGATGCCAAGGACCGAACATTTGAGCAACGACGAGGTTTTAGAGAAAATGGAAACAAAAAAGGAAACTTATAATTAACATCAGGATGAGAAACTTGAAATTTCTAGAGAAGGATGCTGAGGATATCATGGACCGAACATGAGGTTTTAGAGAAAATGGAAAACAAAAAGGAAACAAACTTAACATCAGGAAGAGAGAGTTGAAATTTCTTGGGCACATACTGAGGTCTTCGAAAATCATTGTGTGTGTTTGTAAGGGTTCGTCCATACGTGTTTGTACACCTTGGCTTAAAAACAAACAATATTTATCTTGGTCAAACTTACATTTTCATATTTATAACTGCATCGTAAACATTATGCAAACATTATTAAC
>OZ038516.1:36547996-36552996 GCA_964036315.1 Acanthosepion esculentum
ATAAGTTTTCTTTTTGTTTCCATTTTCTCTAAAACCTCGTCGTTGCTCACATGTTCGGTCCATGGTATCCTCAGCATCCTTCTGTAGAAATTTAAACTGTCTCTTCCTGATGTTATGTATAAGTTTCCTTTTTGTTTCCATTTTCTCTAAAACCTCGTCGTTGCTCACATGTTCGGTCCATGGTATCCTCAGCATCCTTCTGTAGAAATTTCAATTGTCTCTTCCTGATGTTAAGTATAAGTTTCCTTTTTACTTCCATTTTCTCTAAAACCTCGTCGTTGCTCACATGTTCGGTCCATGGTATCCTCAGCATCCTTCTGTAAAAATTTCAACTGTCTCTTCCTGATGTTATGTATAAGTTTCCTTTTTGCTTCCATTTTCTCTAAAACCTCGTCGTTGCTCACATGTTCGGTCCATGGTATCCTCAGCATCCTTCTGTAAAAAATTCAACTGTCTCTTCCTGATGTTATGTATAAGTTTACTTTTTGCTTCCATTTTCTCTAAAACCTCGTCGTTGCTCACATGTTCGGTCCATGGTATCCTCAGCATCCTTCTGTAGAAATTTAAACTGTCTCTTCCTGATGTTATGTATAAGTTTCCTTTTTGTTTCCATTTTCTCGAAAACCTCGTCGTTGCTCACATGTTCGGTCCATGGTATCCTCAGCATCCTTCTGTAAAAAATTCAACTGTCTCTTCCTGATGTTATGTATAAGTTTCCTTTTTGCTTCCATTTTCTCTAAAACCTCGTCGTTGCTCACATGTTCGGTCCATGGTATCCTCAGCATCCTTCTGTAAAAATTTCAACTGTCTCTTCCTGATGTTATGTATAAGTTTCCTTTTTGCTTCCATTTTCTCTAAAACCTCGTCGTTGCTCACATGTTCGGTCCATGGTATCCTCAGCATCCTTCTGTAAAAATTTCAACTGTCTCTTCCTGATGTTATGTATAAGTTTCCTTTTTGCTCCCATTTTCTCTAAAACCTCGTCGTTGCTCACATGTTCGGTCCATGGTATCCTCAGCATCCTTCTGTAGAAATTTCAACTGTCTCTTCTTGATGTTAAGTATAAGTTTTCTTTTTGTTTCCATTTTCTCTAAAACCTCGTCGTTGCTCACATGTTCGGTCCACGGTATCCTAAGCATCCTTCTGTAGAAATTTCAACTGTCTTTTCCTGATGTTAAGTATAAGTTTCCTTTTTGTTTTCATTTTCTCTAAAACCTCGTCGTTGCTCACATGTTCCGTCCATGGTATCCTCAGCATCCTTCTGTAGAAATTTCAACTGTCTTTTCCTGATGTTAAGTATAAGTTTCCTTTTTGCTTCCATTTTCTCTAAAACCTCGTCGTTGCTCACATGTTCGGTTCATGGTATCCTCAGCATCCTTCTGTAAAAAATTCAACTGTCTCTTCCTGATGTTATGTATAAGTTTCCTTTTTGTTTCCACTTTCTCTAAAACCTCGTCGTTGCTCACATGTTCGGTCCATGGTATCCTCAGCATCCTTCTGTAGAAATTTCAACTGTCTTTTCCTGATGTTAAGTATAAGTTTCCTTTTTGCTTCCATTTTCTCTAAAACCTCGTCGTTGCTCACATGTTCGGTCCATGGTATCCTCAGCATCCTTCTGTAGAAATTTAAACTGTCTCTTCTTGATGTTAAGTATAGGTTTCCTTTTTGCTTCCATTTTCTCTAAAACCTCGTCGTTGCTCACATGTTCGCTCCATGGTATCCTCAGCATCCTTCTGTAGAAATTTAAACTGTCTCTTCCTGATGTTAAGTATAAGTTTCCTTTTTGTTTCCATTTTCTCTAAAACCTCGTCATTGCTCCCATGTTCGGTCCATGGTATCCTCAGCATCCTTCTGTAGAAATTTAAACTGTCTCTTCCTGATTTTAAGTATAAGTTTCCTTTTTGTTTCCATTTTCTCTAAAACCTCGTCGTTGCTCACATGTTCGGTCCATGGTATCCTCAGCATCCTTCTGTAGAAATTTCATCTGTCTCTTCCTGATGTTATGTATAAGTTTCCTTTTCGTTTCCATTTTCTCTAAAATTTCGTCGTTGCTCACATTTTCGGTTCAGTGTATTCTAAGCATCTTTCTACAGAAACCACATTTCTTTTGATTCAAGTCTCTTTTTCATCTTTGAGGATATTGTCCAGTATTCTCTGCCATACAGGAAAACAGATAATAGATTAATGTTCAGTACTCTTTTCTTTGTTTTTAACATGTAATCTGCGCATTTTATATTGAATTAATTATTGATTAAACTAAGTGATAATAAATCCTGGTAGCATCATTTTTTACCCTTAGGATAGTTTCATTTTGGGTGAAAATTTTCGATTATACGTGACTGTCGAAAAAAGTTAATAATTAATTTTCTTACATAATATGCACCCTTAGGTTGAACAATTTGAAAAAGCAATATGTGTTATACACGATCATCATGGGTATGACGATAAACTACATCCGACAGCAAGGCCTCTCAGGAGCGTGGAACCACCTCCTAAGTGCTGTTGTTCCTAGGTTTGAGGGTAGCTGTTAGGGTTCCAGCTTTGGGCAATTATATAGCGCCCAGTATGGGTTCAAAACACTATGAAAGTATAAAAATACATTTTTTATAGTGAAAATACCAGAAATGCATTTTCATAGTAAAATAATTACCAGCAATTCATTTTTGTAAAGAAAATTACTTATGCTCCCAAGAAACTGAAATGTCGGCATTAAATGACCAATGATAAATTGGTATGCCTCTAAACAAGCAAACCAACAAACAAATTATATATGAATAGTTACGGTAAGCTTTGGAAACGTTAAATAAATATGTACTTTTAGTAAACCTCATTTCAATTTTCAAACATTTTCCTGAATTACATTGGTTGTTAAATAAAAATAAGATTCGAGAAATTTCCATAACAAAACAGTCAAAATTGGTGCAAAAATAGGCTCAACTGACATAAAAAAAAATCTTTCTCAAATTCATTCCTAATTTAAATGTTTCAAGAAATCCTATTGGCTAAAAAATACAACATTCGCTCACGCATTTCTCAGAAAAATTCGCAACAAGATACCAAGCCGCAGGAGCCGATTTTGTTGTTAAAAAACTATAAATAGAAACAGCAAACAAATTTTCATCGCATTTTGAGACTCACACACCCAAAAATACACATGGGAATTATATTGCCACCAAAGAAACAAGCTTTTTTATGAGAGATTAGAAAAATTCATACAACAAACTTTTTCACTTAATATCTTTCATAGAAAAATCTTTTGTCTAAGTTAAATTCAACCTTTCAATCAAAGGCAGACGACGTTTTAGACATTGAACATTTCTGAAACAGCACAGATCTTTTTCTCTACACCTTTAGACACATCATTATAAACAAAGAAATTGTAAATTGTGTATATAAAATTTAATCTGTTGTTTCAAACATGTATTTTTTGTAGTTATTGAATATCGTTACCATTTGGCCATTTCTTATAATTTATGTTTGTGGATATTGCATATTTTATACAGTATTTACATTAGTCGGACTATTGTTCTCATCTTTGTCGCCATATTTGTCACAACGTTTCGGCCGTTGTACGATCCGGCCTCCTTCAGGTGGTTGGAATTTCGATCAGTTATCAGTTGACACTGTGCCATGTGTTCTCAAGGACACATGGCACAGTGGATAAAGGCGTTGGTTAGATCCAGTGACAGACCCAAAGATTGTGAGTTCAATACCCGGTTAAGGCAGTGGAGAACTTTCAGAGGGAAAATTAGCAGGAGATAATTGATAACTGACATCCATCATCGTGGAACTAGAACAGTCTACCACAGTGATCGAAATAAAGGGTTTTAGTTCGAAATTCCAACCACCTGAAGAATGCCGGAGCGTACAACCGCCGAAACGTTATGACAAATATGGCGACAAAGATGAGGACAATAGTCCGAGTAATGTAAATACTGTACATAATACCTCATCTCAGAAATATAGACAGACTCTGCATATTTTATTTGCAGCACAATCTTAAATATTCACGCATCCTTCTTAGATCCACTACACACTTTTATTCGTACACGTTTTTCTCGTGTGTTGTTACGTAAGAGAAGGTCGAAGGGTCCCAAGATCAAAACACATGGACCATATATTTATTTACTACTTTCTTATGTGTTTTTATTAAATTTTATTAAATACAAGGCTCAAGAGTCACTCAGGCTATAACCTTACTGAGTGAGATGTGTTATATGGATGCAAGAGGAGGTTGAATAAAGAGATTGTTTGATTGGTCTGTTTTCTACGGTTTATCAACCCTTTATAGGTTATTTAAAGCCAGAAAAAAATTTTAGGTTGTAAGAATTATTTCGGAAGGATAGAAATAGTTTTAATGATACAGGTTTACTAATTAACCCATAACTGGAGGGAGAAGAGCTAGATTCATATTTTTCCCAAAATTCTTTGCGCGTAAGTGAATATAACGAACCCAACTAGAATTGGAACTCGACACTCAGATTTCCAATCTCCATGCCGTTATCCATGACACCAACGGAACCGCCAAGGTTATAGCCCCTGACATTCTCAAGCGGTCACCCATCAAGGTACTGACCAGGTACAGCGTTGCTCAAGTTGGGTGACGTACAAGAACTGTTGTTACACCCTGATATGGTGGTAAAACCATCTGAAGTTTGGAGTCAACTTGCGAAACATTTTATTGCGAACATTAATAAAAAATATGCATTATTAAATGGACAAGTCAGACAATTATTTTTTTAAGACATTTTTTATGTTTATACGTTCTATTTATAGATACAAATATTTAAGTAATTGCTCTGTTTATAATAAACAGTATTAACAACGGAACGCTCCAGTGTGGCCCAATCGGTTGAAGGCACGTCAGGCTATATGACGGTTCCATATAGGATACAGGTTCGATTCCTGTCGGAGGACGCATACTTTCTATGAAAATTCCTCGGACATTCCAGCCGATAAATGTCGTTAATACTGTTTATTATAAACAGAGCATTTACTTA
>OZ038516.1:36560496-36590496 GCA_964036315.1 Acanthosepion esculentum
CAACAACCAAGAAATATTCAAGACTGAAAGTGTTATTAAACGAATGGTAACCACTTATTAAAATATAACTTATACGGGCAAATATGCATAGATAGAAATGGCCAAATAGAACAGAGAAACAAAGAATATGGAAAGGAAGGACATTAAAACAGATAAATATGTTTAAAAATAACATTATTTAATATATAAAAAACGAAAATTCCAAACACACAAACATATATAAAAGATATATATTTTTAACATATAATTCGATATAAACCTTATTATACATTAGGTGATAGAAAATAAGAACTACCTACAGATATAAGTGTACAGTCACACATATTTTCATATATACACATACACATATACTCACAAGTATACGTCTACAGACACCCACATATGTATATATATGCATACACATATGTATATATACACATACAGAAGTAAGTATAAACATATCAACCCACACAGCGAGGTAAAAAAATAAGCAAACCAAATATAAACATATATACGTACATGCACATATATACAAAAATACATATACATACATATACATATACACACATACATACATATACATACATAAACATATGCATGTATACAGATACGTATATAAACTAAACACACAACTATACATATATACCAACACATATACAAACGCACGTATATACATTAAAGAAACAAAACAAAAAAACAAAAAAGTCAAAAAAGCATACTAATGTAAATTCAGCATACACCTCTATAAACATATATAAGCACATACACATCCATACACACACTTATATATATATATATGCATATATATATATACCTATATACATATATACACACACACACACACATATATATATATATATATATATATATGTATATATATATATATATATACATATAAACATAGGAATATATATACACAGAAACCTACATATATTCTAACAATATTATCTTATTGACGATAAAATAGAGTAAAAGTTCATAATATTCTTTTAAAAAGTAACCACACACAATTGTTGATTAAGTCTATAAGCAATGAAAAAATCCTTATCAAACAAAAGTAGATTTTAATTAGTATCGATGATACATTCCAAGCCACTAAGATATACATACAAATACATATACTAGGACATACGAACATACATCTATATATACAAATATATAATCATGTATAAATACACGTATTGACACATCCACATCTACACATATATAAGTACAATCCCATCCACGTATATACATATAAATACACACATGCACACGTATATACATATATATACACATATACACATATATAAGTACACTCCCAGGCCCTATACAGGATGTTTCTTCGATCACTACAGTCACATACTCTTCAAAACAAGGGTCAGCATTTATCTATCCTAACTATCCTAATAATATACATCTATTTGTACAAATCTGTACGCACTTATAAAAACCTTATTTGGTGACCATCTACTTTGAGCGGATTTAGAGCTTTATATTCTGTGAATAATTTTTTGTTTTTTACAATGATGTCCGCCCTGTACAAGGCCCAAATGCCACTCGAGTTTAAAGGTTTGCAAGAAGTTCAGTTTATAGCCATATGAAAGGAAGGTAGAAGTTTACCATAGACTTGAACAGGTTAGGATTTTGATCAAGGAAGCATCATCTTGGGAGTCGGTTACAGAAGGGAAGAAGTGGCTCGAGTGAAACTTACATCTCACAAAATGGTGATTCGATACAGAGCGAATAGTATTTAAAAAAAAGAAGAAAATGAATGGAAATTTGTAAAAAGCCACGGCTTTCTTATTTCTCTGGGTCAGCTTTCAGTATTCCTTCACCAAGAACAACAATTTGTTCCTTGGTTTGGTTTGGTTTGTTCTACGGCATATCAACCTCAATGGGTTATTTAATGCCGACAAAATTTTTATTGCTGGTAATATTTTTTTCAAAAATTTATTGCTGGTAATAAGTTTTTTTCAAAAACTCATTGATGGTAATAATTTTTTACAAAAATGTATTGCTCCTATCAAAACCTATTTTTCCACTTTCATAGTATTTTGACACCAGTTTTGGGGTTAACTATTGGGGCCCACACTTGTGTTACCGACCCAGGTCAGGGTGGTCTTGGAAACACCAGCAATTAAAATGTCGTTCCACGCTCCTCAAAACCTCCCGATCAAAGGCCTTGCTGTTGGATGAAGTTTATCGTCTTACTCAGGACGCGGATGTAGTTTATCGTCTTACCCAGGACACGCATGTAGTTTATCGTCTTACCCAGGACGCGGATGTAGTTTATCGTCTTACCCAGGACGCTGGTGTAGTTTATCGTCTTACCCAGGACGAGGATGTAGTTTATCGTCTTACCCAGGACGAGGATGTAGTTTATCGTCTTACCCAGGACACGCATGTAGTTTATCGTCTTACCCAGGACGCGGATGTAGTTTATCGTCTTACCCAGGACGCTGGTGTAGTTTATCGTCTTACCCAAGACGCGGATGTAGTTTATCGTCTTACCCAGGACGCGGGTGTAGTTTATCGTCTTACCCAGGACGAGGATGTAGTTTATCGTCTTACCCAGGATGCGGATATAGTTTATCGTCTTACCCAGGACGCACATGTAGTTTATTGTCTTACTCAGGACGCGGATACAGTTTATTGTCTTACCCAGGAGGCGGATGTAGTTTATCGTGTTACTCAGGATGCGGAAGTATTTTATCGTCTTACCGAGGACGCCAATTCGACCCTGTCTCGAAGTCTGGGACGAATGAAATGCACTCGAATAATAAATGATTAGAAAACAATGGAAAGAAAAATACACAACAAATTCTAAATTTGGAAATGAAACAAAAGTTGAAATTAATTAAAAAAAAAAAAAAAAAAAATACAAACCTTGAAAAGAAAAGTTGCGTTGAGCTGATTGCCTACATCAAACGATTTTACGCGATCCACAATCGGAAATGTTTCCCGCCATGATTGCCATCAGCTTAAAAAGTGAACATTACAGACATGGAAGTCAACTTGATTTCAGTTTGCTTTTCTATTATTTTTTGTCTGATTTATTTTTTGGTGGAGGGGGGCGCAAATACTGATAAGGCTGAAATAGATTTTATTAATAATAAGAAATAATTAAAATTCTAACACTTCGAACCAGTATATAAGTCGTTGAGAAGCGTCGCTTCGTCATCTACAGTGCTGTTCGATAAAAGTGACTCACCTGATTTTTTTTTTACTTAAAATGTTTTTTCGCCTATTGTTTGTGGGGGTCAAACTAATTTTTAATCTTACTAATATAAAGAACCCTTCCCGACCACCTAGTAAAAAAAAGTTTACTCACCCTAAGTTATTCTATTGATAATTATAATTTTGGATATAAATGAGATTTAGGGGAAAAACTCTGTGCAAAAAAAATGACTCACTTATTTCCGGCAACTAGTAATCACTAGAAACACAACCGAAAAGCTTTACATAACGAATAATAAAGAGGTATAATTTATTTATAATAGGTAATATAGTTCGAAATATTTAATAATCTATGGGTCCTCCTTTATTTCGAATAACCTTTTTGGCATTGACTTGATTAGGTTCTGGCAATCTCCAAGCATTGAATTCTATTCTGATATGAAATTCACAATCAAATCCTCTTTGTTGCTCAACTGCTTTCTCGAGAGCTTGTACTTTATAATGCTTTATAAGTTTTCTATGGGGTTGAGGTCAGGAGATTGGGGCGGCCATATCATAACACTCACCTGCTACTCATCAAAGTATTTCATTCATCAATTTTGATTTGTGACAGGGAGCATTATCCTGCATAAAAATGAGCTTGGTGGGGTCGATTTGCACCCTTTCAGCAGAAGGGAGCAGACAAGACTCTAAAATTCTCTTGTACTGCTCGCTCCTGAGGGTCTTTTCACTAGGTTTTAAGAAACCAGTTCCATGAAAAGAAAAGCATCCCCAGAACATTATACTGAACGGATGCTTGACAGTACTTACTGCTAAATTCAAAGAGCTTTCAAAGCTTCTTCTTCGGATTTTAGATCGCTTATCCTTTGAATTTAGCTCAACTTTCGTTTCATCGGAGAAGAGAACATCTAGTAAAAAAAAAAAAATCAGTTGAGTCACTTTTATCGAACAGCACTGTATGTGCTGTATTCCGTCAGACCTTGCTTGAACATGGCTCTACACAACATCCCATCCCTTGTAGATTTTTGTAAAGTTTTTTTCGTTTTCCCCATCCTTCCATTTTTCACAGTCTCACCGGGTATCTTATTTGTTGGTATATCCTGTGAGTGTCAAATTTTCTAAACCCTCTTTCCGCGTTATGCCCTAGAAATTCTAATTGTCTTTTACATATTCTAAGACTAAGCGTCCTTTTTGTTTCCCTTTGTCCTTGAAGCTTCGTCGTTACTCACAATCCATGTTACTCTCAGAATTCTCTCAGAATTCTTTTGCAGAATCATGGCTCAATATTCTTCTTCTTCTGTGAGGAAATCGTCCATCATTCACTCTTTAATACGAGGACCGGCATTATACAGAACTCTTTATTTACTCTTTCGTTCTTACAGGGTTTTTCATTTACTTATTACTTAGCGAAGATTTTGGAAAGCCTCTTTTGCTATTAGCAGTCTGTCTTCGGATTTCGGTGTCATATTTTCTGTCCTTTGTTTTGGTCGGCATTTCCTGCCTTTCTTACCGGCACCCACAAAACGGTCTTTGAAATCCTTCGCTGTTCGACTAGACGTTTACGGTTACATAATAAGCAAAGTAATAAAGCAAACCTGGACTGAAATTGGAAAAGCTATTGAAAAGGTTGTCAGTTTTATGGAAAGAAAGCCAGCATTCAGCTATGACAATTGCAATAACTCACGCAGAATTAAAAAGTGTCTTTCGTTTCAAAAAATTCAAGAAGAAAAGCAAAACGAAATGCGGAAAATTTGAGAGTGACATTAGAAGAGAAAGAATTATCATGCAACAGCGATTAAAAAATCCTCGTTACATTATTTGTTTTGCATACGTGGCAGACTCAATTTATTGAATTTTCATTGACATTACATAATTTATTTATTTTTCCTTAAAATCAATTCCGTTATATTTCACTCACCATTAGCTTATTTTCTTCACGATAAAACAATGAAAATAAATGTTTAACGTGATTTCAGTTGTTTTATTTTAATCTAAATATAACCTTTCATATCCGGACTTTGTAACCAATTCCTCATATCCGGAATCCCTCATATCCGGAATCCCTCATATCCGGAATCCCTCATATCCGGAATCCCTCACATCCGGACTTTGTAACTAATTCCTCATATCCGGAAGAACTTGTTGTCCGGTTGTCAGCGCTTCTACTGTATAACACCACATATCTGGACTTTGTAACCAATTCCTCATATCCGGAAGGCTTCCTTAGTCCGGTTGTTAGCGATTCCACTGTATAACCCCTCATACCCGGACTTTGGAACCAATGACTCTTATCCGGAAGGCCTTCTAAGTCCGGTTTTCAGCACTTCTACTGTATAACCCCTCATATCCGGACATTGTGACCAATTCCACATATCTGGATGGCTTTCTTAGTCTTGTTGTCAGTGCTTCTAGTGTATAACCTCTCGTATACGGACTTTGTAACCAATTCCTCATATCCGGAATGTTTTCTTATTCCGGTTGCCAGCGATTCTACAGTATAACCCTTCATATCCGGTCTTTGTATCCAATTCCTCATATCCGGAATGTTTTCTTATTCCGGTTGTCAGCGATTCTACAGAATGTTATTTTGCTATTAACAATATGTCTTCGGATTTCGGTGTCACATTGCAATTTCATTCAGATTTCGAAATGACGCTTATATTTTTGTTTTAATTACCTCTTAATTTAATTTAATTTAATTTCCGTTTTATTTTTGATTGGTCAGCATCTCTGTGTAAGGATTTTTTCTCACCAGCATCCACAAAATTGTCTTGGAAACTCGCACCACCTATACAGTGTAAAGAAAGGGAGCGTTTGCTGCTTACAAGACTGAGCAAAAGTCATAAGTATCTACCCAGAGACATGGGAACAAGAAGTGGTCAGTATAAGCAGTATTCTACCACGTAACAACTACCCCGTGTACATGACAGTAGCTCCGACAATCTGTGATATAAGGGTACAAGAGGATAACAACACTCAGAAAACAGCTTCAGTCAGCCTACCCTCTGTGAAAGAGATTATCGGAGAAAATACAAAGGATTTGTCGTTCATATGACATCAGGAGAATCTTCGAAAGTGTCTCATCTCTTAGCAGACATCTCTTCCGAGTAAGAATCCCTCCCCGTAGAGGAGAACATTACTAAGGACTGTATGTACGCTATCCCATGCAGCTGTGGTAAGATATATAAAGGAGAAACACGCTGCCCCCTTAAGGTAAGACAGCAAGAACATCGTAAAGCGGTAACACGAGGTGAAATAGAAAAATCAGGCGTATAGAGGGATAAAGAAGATCGCCGACTCCTGTGAGATGAGGTTGAAATATTAGGCAGAGAACATCCCTGGAAAATACGAAAACTTAAGGAATCAGCACATATGCTTGGATACAAATATCTCCTGAGCCGACCAAACATAGAAATGAATACAATATAGGAACCAGTAATAAGGAGTGCTAGAGAAAAGCAATGAATAGAGATGAAGAAAATTTACGCATTCGTTTTTGTTTCTGTTATGGTCCAGGTTAGGGCCAAGGAAGAACAACACGAACACAAGAGTAGAAATAACGAAGATATATTACACGGAATAATAATACAAGATGTGGAAGGTGTTAGTATGACTGTCAGTCTGGTTTAGAGTGAACTACTATCAGCTCGACTCGATTCGTCTCTCTCTCTCTTCGGAGGCGTAGTATACATAGTGTTAGGAAGAGTTCATTCTGTAGTTATAGGTAAGGACCCATAACAGTTTCATACACATTAACTTTAAACTTAAGTTTGAATGGAATGGGGTCTCAATTCATACCCTGTAAATAAAGCGTGATTTTTTCTTATTGACCTTTTAAATTAACTGTGACGGAAAAATGAGCTGGGCTAAAATATATCCACGAACAGCATATTAAAGGCCAAAGAGTCGCATGTGGAACTAGAGCCGCGGTCTGGTCTATGATTTACTTATATTTCTGCACAGTAAACATGAGAAGTCATATGTATATCTTCCGATGCGATATCTATATTTAAAGAAAAATGTTTTCAACGTGTTTTTGTGTGGTGGATTTAAAAGTCACTTAATTCTAGCCCCCTGATAAATTATCTTCCATTGACAAGCTTATATCCTTGTGAAAATTGACTGGAACCTAAGACGGCAAAATGATTTAAATCTGTTCTCTTTCTAGATGAATTACTCAAAATACGCATGTAGATTAAACTTACGATTTAATCCAATGGGGTCTCAATTCATAGTAAATAATTATAAAGCCTGACATTTTTCTTGTTTGCCTTCTATATCAACTATGATGAAACAAGGAACTCAGCCAACATATTTCCATTAGCCGCATATTAAAGATCAAAGTGGCGCAGGTGGCATGCGAGCCGCGGTCTGACCACCCCTGCTATATGGTCTAGCCAATTTTAGTTAGCTTCTGGTTATTTATGTTTTTATCAATTTTCTCATTAAATATCTTACACTGTGTCAACAGAAGATCTCTCTCTCTCTCTCTCTCTCTCTCTCTCTCTCTCTCTCTCTCTCTCTCTCTCTGTGCGTGATTTGTTTCGGCATGCGCGTCTTTTCGCAGGTGTGTGAAACGCTTAAAAAAAAGGAGTGACCCCTAGTACTGATTCATAGATGCCATGTCAGCATCAAAACAATTGGAAGAACACGGGGACTAGTAAAACCAGATCGAAGAACGATGGTCGTGTTGCTGGAGTTAGCTCGATTTAATCATAAAAGTACAAATACTTGTAAAATTCTATGCTTTCCCTATTTAAATTTTCTGATGACTTAATTCTTAAGTTAAGGCATCGTAAAATATTTGAGCTTAACCATTTTAACAAAATATTGCAATAACAATCATAAGTAGGAATTCCGTCGTTATTTTAATAAGTAAGTGGGTACAAATGAAAAGATTTGAATTTGACAACATTTTCCATTTCATTGAAACAAATGTTAAACACTCTTTCTTTATTTTTCTCACTGAAACAAAGTAATGTCTCTGATATGTCTTTTCCGTCTTTCGTTGCGATTAAATCATTATTTATGCCGTATTTTCAGGAGATGTTAAACGCTTCTATCGTCCCATATTTCTTTCTTTTTTCTCAAGGAATCCATGTTGTGCCTCTGATATGTATGGGGCGAAACGCTTTAAACAAAAAAGGAGTGACCCCTAGTGCTGATTTATAGATGCAATGTCAGCATCAAAACAATTGAAAGAACACGGTGACTAGTAAAACCAGATCGAAGAACGATGGTCATGCTATTGGAGTTCGCTCGATTTAATCATAAAAGTACAAATACTTGTAAAATTCTATGCTTTCCCTATTTAAATTTTATCATTTTCATTTTACAACAGAGTCATAAACAGACCCCACTCCCTACCACAGTAGATTATATATCAGGGGTGGCCCAACTTGCTTAATGTAAGAACCACATACGATGAAGTTCAGAGGTTTGAGAGCCGCAAGACATGTACAAAATTTACACATCCTTTCGATACATACAAATTAACATTACACTTACGTTTTAAGTCGACGGGGTCTCAATTCATACTCAGTAAATAATTATAAAGCTTGGAATTTTTATTATTTACCTTTTATATTAACTGTGATGAAAAAAGAAGCTCAGCCAACATATTTCCACGAGCCACATGTTAAAGGTCAAAGAGCCACGTATGGCTCACGAGCCACACGGTAAAGGTCAAAGAGCCACATATGGCTCACGAGCCGCGTGTTAAAGGTCAAAGAGCCACATATGGCTCACGAGCCGCATGTTAAATGTCAAAGAGCCACATATGGCTCACGAGCCGCATGTTAAATGTCAAAGAGCCACATATGGCTCACGAGCCGCATGTTAAATGTCAAAGAGCCACATATGGCTCACGAGCCGCATGTTAAAGGTCAAAGAGCCACATATGGCAACGAGCCGCAGTTTCACCCACCCTCGTCTATTCTATACTCATCTTCCTACTCTGATGCCTCATGTCATCTCTACCTATTTGATTATTTGTTACCAACTTCATGATTTGTTACCAAATCAAGCAAGCTGCACGGAGATCAACAGTATTTGATTAACAAACAAATGAATATTAAGTGAGGGATCTCTTTTCTTTTATAAACAAGTCATAAACAGATCAACCACTTTTTTTCATAGTACATTCGATATATTTCTCTGCACTAGTAACACTGCATAATCAATATTTGATTTACAAACAAGTGTATATTAAATGGGGTATCATTTTTATTTTACAACAGAGTCATAAACAGACCCCCACTTCCTGCCACAGTAGATTATATATCATGGGTGACCCAACTTGCTTAATCTAAGAACAACATACGATGAAGTTCAGATGTTTGAAAGCCAAAGACATGAACAAAATTTACACATCCTTTCGATACATACAAATTAACATTACACTTACGTTTTAATTCGACGGGGTCTCAATTCATACCCGGTAAATAATTATGAATATTGAAATCTTTCTTATTTACCTTTTATATTAACTGTGATCAAGTAAAGCAACTCAGCCAATATATTTCCACGGGACGCATATTAACGACCAAAGAGCCGCAGGTGGCTCACGAGCTGCGATTTGGCCACCCCTATGGCCATAAATACTAATTCAATTGTATTCTCATCTTTCTTTCCCAGCTTCTATAATTAAATTGCTACGCGGATTTTATTTGCGTTTGGTTAATTGCTGATTGAACAAAGACCTTCTTTTTTTTAATTTTTTTTTTTTTTACTATACCTTTTTTTTTCTCTTTTCAGGTGAGTACAAAATATCCACTATTTTTCGTTTGATACCCAAGATCGGTAAGTATTTGTACTTTACAGAGTTTACAAGTACATGTCAATTGCTTCGAATTTGAAAAACAAAATCGTTGACTGAACATAAATTGTTAGAAAAGATCGTAATTGCGGTAATAAAATAATCCCATCGCATCTCCCCTCCCGCTTGTAACCATCCACTATAATAAAAAAATTGTCAGTGCTAAAGATTATACATCAGGGGTGACTCAAATTGCTTAATGCAACCACTTATGATGTTCAGATGTTTGAAAGCCACAAGACATGAACAAAATTTACACATGTTTTTGTTAGACACAAATTAACATTAAACTTATGCTTTCGTCCAACGGGGTCACAATTCATGCCCAGTAAATAATTATAAAGCTTCTCAGTTTTCTAATTTACCTTTTGTATTAACTGTGATGAAAAAAAAAAGGAACTCGGCCAATATATTTCCACGGGCCGCATATTTAAGGTCAAAGAGCCGCATATGGCTAGCGAGCCGCGGCTTGGCCAATCCTGGCTTGGTTTTCAGTTTTTCTTCTTCCGATCTTGCATACATTTGGCATCAGTGGTTTCTGATTCACCCATTATGTTTTTTTCATTCCGACTTTTTTTCCGATTTTTTTCCGACGTTTTTCTTTTTTATCGATGCTTTTTAAAAAAAAAACAAAAAAACTTCCATTCCTTCATACTTGACTTTACCCTTGTCTCCTCCCCACGCTACGTCTATGTCGAGTTATTTCTCTCTCTATTTCTCGTATCGCCGTCTCTTTCTTCTTCTTTTTTCTTCTTTTTTCGTAAACCGACCCACGTTCGGCTTCCTTGCAATTTCTTCAGATCTCGCTTCCTTCCTTGTTTCGTAATAGGCGGAAAGTGTCAGGTTTCACGGACAATTTAACAAAACGTCCTTCACTGTTCACAACCCCATCGCTGGATTCTCGGGTCGGCCAGTCATAGATTCATTCAACGTTAACATCCTTTGAAGATGTCCCAAGAACATCAAGAGAGCTCTTTGACGCTTGTTCATTTCCAGAACTCTTAGACAGAAAAAAAAATTCAACCCTCCCAAACCTCCAACCTCAATAAAAACAAGACTCAGAGGATTTGTATAATTTCATGGATGGATTATAACAGAAACAGGTAACTGGTTTTTTTGGTAACGCTGTGAGTGGGATTCTTGGAAAAATGTAAATTCCTGACCAACCACAGCCTTCCAAAGCTCTCACATAACAAAAAAAAAAAGAAAGCGGTGAACTTCCACATTGACTAAAAGACGGTATTTCTTTCCGCGCTTTGGCTACAAGACAGTATTTCTTTCTGCACATTGGCCAGCAGGCGGTATTTCTATAGTATCAAAGAAATGTAGCTTGCTCATATTCGATAGATGGTACTTCTCCGAGAATTTCGTTGCGATCTTTGTTCCTTTCAGGAGTGACATATCCAAATTCAGGCCATTAATAAAATGGATTGAATCATTAAATTATTAGCTTTCACTCCACTAACTCCTCCATCTCTCTAAGTATATATATATATATATATATATATATATATATATATATATGAAAATTTCTGAGAGTTAACCTGTAGAAAATGACAATAGAAAAACTGTAATAAATTCATTTCGTTTTTTGCCTTGAGAAAGTCCGCATTGGACGATTCGCTTCGGCAACTATGACAGTTTTTTCTATTGTCATTTATATATATATATATATATATATATATATATATATATATATATATATATAATGTCATTCGCATGCAGGCCTGTTTCGCTGTATCACAGATCATCAGTGCGACAAGACAACCGAATGCTTACACACACACACACACACACACACACACACACACACACACACATATATATATATATATATATATATATATATATATATATATATATATATATATATATGCATATTTCATTGAATACGACAGACAAGGTGCTTTGCTTTAGTTTTTTATACAATTTCTCATGTGATCTAATTTTTTTCCTTTCTAATGATAAATTATATAAAAACTGTCCGAATGTTCTTTTTTTCCAAACGCTTTCGGCTATACATTTAGCCATTTTAAGGATGAAATATTTTAACTGTTAAATAAAAATAGTTTTTTGTATGCATGTATATATATAATGTTTTCATTTTTTCAAAACACAGTCAAGATATTGTGTCCATGTTCATATTTGATATAACTAACTATTTTTTTTTATTTTTATTAATAAGGCTTCGATTATTTTTAGCCTTTTAGATGATGCTTTTATATTTGTGTTGTATTCTTGATCATTCAAAATTCGTAAATAATTATATAGGCCATACTACAACATATTTTACACGAAGACTCACTCTACACCTTTCTGACCATAGCTCAATTACATATCATTTAAATATTTTTGGTGAACCTATTCATAACATATTTGTTGAAGACACAAATATAATAGCATCATCTACATGCAGAAAAGGCTAAAAATAATATGAATATTTTTTCTATTTTCTTTTTAAATCATCTCCCCACAAGCAAGGTGAGAAATCCGCTAAAACCCTGGGGCTTCAACATCTCGATCTATTAGATTAAATTCACATAGGTTGGTTACCCTGGAAATATTTTAGAACAGGCAGAGAGAAGCCAAGCGTAGATGAGAAAGTGACTGGAGACGAGATGTCATGCCAGCACCTATTATATTGCAGACCAATCTCTAGATTTTGTCAAGAATATCCAGATACGCAATAGTAGCACAAGATAAAATATGGCAACAGAATTCAATACACGGACGAATGGTAGAATTATATTTTTGCAAGTTGAATTCTGACGAGAAAAGATTTTTTTAAACGACACAGCAAACCAAATTTTCTAGCTGCAGACGTGGCAATTGACACGATATAATCGCTCCACTTTATGTCTCTGGAAAAGCTGAGGCCAGGAAGACGTAGTGCGTCCTCTGCTGGAATTCAGCATCACCCATCCTGATGGTAGGCAGAAAAGCTTCTCTGTGGTGATGTAAAAAAAAAAAAAAAAAGTTTTATTTTGGAGTCGTTCAAATTTACAAGTCATTACTTCCTCTGGTTGGAGTCTCTTTTCAAGAATAGATGCCAAGTTTACTTTGTCGAATCTGTTGCATTTGATACGAAGGCAGGAGTAAATAGTAGTGCCATCTGCACAAATACGTAGCTAAGAACTGATTACATCCGGGACATCATTGATGAAGATCCGAAACAGCGTAGGACCCAGGATAGAGCCTTGGGAACATCCGTGTTTGTGAGAATGAGTTCAGTCGTTGAATCTGGTAGTGAAGAACACATTCAACAGGAACGAACGATAATTGACATCAAAGTGGAAAAAAATCACAATAATCAACAGATATTCCATATCATACGATGGATACACCTGATGATGAGTAGAGTACTCGGTCGAAACAGTGTATCTCTAATAACATCAACCAAGGTGAAAACTGTAGTTCGGAATAGCTAAAGAACATGAATATTACATCTGAGAATTAAGTCTGTTCTTCGGCCTTGTACCGACTACACCAAGTGCGTCTAGAGATTTTTGACAAAATATGAATAGGCACATTGTGTTGATACCCAGGAGTCTAGCGTCAGCCATGTTGAAGAAACGGTTCCCTGCGGTGATTAAATGAAAGCAGTTTCTTGTTTTGGAGGCGTCAAAATTTACAAGCCGTTTCTGGCACCAGTTAGGCACTGATATTTTCACGAGCAGCTGTCAGGTTTACTTTGTCAGCTCAGTTTATTTGTAATCAAGACAAGAGTAAATGGTAGTGTCATCTGCATAAATACTTAGTTGGGAATTGATAACATCAGGGAGATCATTGATAGGCATGAGAAACAGAGTTAGTCCAAAGATAGAGGTACCCCCACGTTTGTATGAAACTATATGGAAGCGTTCCCGTTCATTACGACCTTCCATACTCATTTGGTTAAGAACGATTGGATTAATCCAAATATATGTCCCGTGACATCGTCGCCCTCGAACTTGTCTAGAAGATAAGCATGCTTTACTTTGTCGACCGTCTTCCAGATATCTATAGCTATAGCCCGAGCTTCGCTTCTCTTATCTAAAGCTTGACAGATAACTTCAGAGATGGCCGTTAACAGGGTGGCGATAGACCTGTTGAAAACGGAAGACATATTGTTTGTCCGAAAGAAGGTTATACGAATATGCTTAACTAGTTTGAAAAAAATATAAACCGGTTTGCTCAACTTTTTGAGGGCACGTCTTTTATTAGATTAACCAACATTTTCTATCTTCGTCTGGTTAACATGTTCTTTTTTTTTTTAGATAAATCATGACAAACAATATGTTAGCTTAGTAAATAAAAAGGCCGACTGTAACAGTTACCTTAAAGGCAGAGCACAGTGTTTTAAAGACTGCTCGCTTCTTGATAATTGTACGGTCGCTTGTTCGCTCTTTACATTATTCGGACTATTGTCCTCAGCTTTGTTGCGATATTTATCACAAAGTTTCGCCCGTTGTACGCTCCGGCCTTCTTCAGGTGGCTGAAATGTCGAACTGAACCCTTTATTTCGCTCGCTGAAGTTGGCTGTTCTAGTTCGACGTGCCATACATAATGGATGTCTGTTATCAGTTATCTCCTGTTAATTCACCTCTCCAAGCTCTCCACTGCCTTTACCAGGTATTTCCATACCTGGGTAAGGCAGGTATTTCAACAAATGGTTAAGGCAGTGGAGAATTTGGGGCGAAATAAAGGGTTCAATTCGACATTCCAAATACCTGAGGAAGGCCGGAGCGTACAACGGCCGAAACGTTGTGATAAATCTGGCAACGTTGTAATAAATGTGGTGACGAAGACGAGGACAATAGTCCGAATAATGTAAATAGTGTACATAATACCTCATCTCAGAAATATAGTCAGATACTGAAGGGCCGAAACGTTGTAATAAATATGGCTACAAAGATGAGGCGAAAGCTTAAACAGGATTTACAATAAAAACATGTATTAACATAGTAATTATTTTTTTTGTTTCAGTGATAATACTAAAAAGCTTATTCGACAATATGAAAGGAATTTACTTAAAATAAATAGACAAAGCTTGTCTATAATATTTTACGAAACATGCATTAATATATATATATATATATATATATATATATATATATATATATATATATATATATATATATATATATATAGATGTGTGCAGGTATGCAGAAAAATAGGAAAGAACACGTTAGGTAAGTAATCCGGTATTCCTTAGTATTTTTGCTTTTATTTTCAAAAAGACAGTGTTCCATACAGAAGTTGAGCTTATATTATAATATTTTTTGTTTTAAAAATATGATTCCTTCGCTACATAAGAGTTCTCATGTTTTAAAAGCGAGAGCCGAGACCCCTAATATAATTTTTGAAATTATGTTGTATTAAGGTGTCTGGTCACGCTTCCTCGTCAAGCAAGAATTTGGGAATAAGCTATCTTGTGATGGGCGCGTGTTTATAAGTATGGTCTCTTGGAACATTAGTTGCTATGGAAACGGCTAGGGTCGGCCATGTTGCTTAGGTGGTCAAAGAGTTAAGAATTATTTTTTATCTACAGACCAGTCCCCTTCGAAAAGTTTATGTCGGGTTACATTTGGGTGCCTATTTCAAGACTTATAGTAGGACGCCTAGCTGGTTAAAAGGCATTTTTATGGCTTTGCCGCAGGTCGTTAAGTATCGAGAAGGTTGTGTTTCATTATTATCTGTCTATTAATCCGTTTATTTATTTGTTTAACCAACATTGAGCACTCTTTTAAGAATAGTATTTTTCGATATTGGAATTTATTCCTTATACACTAATCCTATACTTGTATGTATATATATATATATATATATATATATATATATATATATATATATATATATATATATATATATAATAACGCTCTGCTGTCATCTTCAAATAAGGAATATATGATACTCTGGCAATATTAATAAAATTATAAGACATAATCTATCTTACAAACATATCAGTCTACCATTCGTCCATGCATTTAATATTGCTGCCACATGTTTGTTTGCGATGTATTTAGAAATTCTTGATAAAATACGAAGAAAAATATGATTTGCAAATGGCCATACCTGGCATCTAACCTTAAGTCAAATTCCCACCATTATCAAATAGCTTTATTGTGCCTTTTTCTATAAGTATTTTCATTGTAATTGTTCTGATGAACTGATTGGTAACTAGACTTTATGAATTTAAGCGCAGTACTAGATTGGCAGCTAGGTCTCAGGATTTTACCGTTGACGTGTCGTGATGCAACCGTAAGTTCTAAGCTATCACTCCTCGTTTGTGGAACACTCTTTTGATTTTCCTGTCAGCTTTGGTCTTTGAATTTAAATGCAATCGACGTCTTCTGCTTTCTTAATTCTTGTTTTTTTTATTGTTCTTTCGACTCAATAATGTGTCTATTTTCTTATATTCTCAGATACGTTAGCTGGCTTGCGGTGAAATGGTAAAAAAGACGTAAAATCCAGCGGTAACAGCGGGAGAATTGACGTCACATTTACGAAAAAGAAAGAAATATATCAACAGTGATACTTGTGTTTATACAAGAATAATAACTGTGTATATTGTGCGTTCGACTATGTAGTAGGAGAAACGTGATTTGCGCCTCAACTGTTACGTGATGATACTGTCTGAAGACAGTGAAAGAATTTCAGGTGATACATGAGGGGAGTCGGTATCAAGTTAGTCTGCACCGAATTCCTTTTTTACTGGAGAATTTAAACCTCGTTTAATTAAAACCTTCGTTTATAGCTTAAAGTGAAAAAAAACCCACTAAACTAATAGAGTTTCTTTTTTTCCAGGTTTTTGGCTGAGTCGTTTACCCACCTTAACACCATTTTTTGTAAGAATCACTGAAAAACACTTTGAATTATTCAGCTAGAAAGAGACCAGGTTAAAATTGTTTTGTGTCAGACCCGCTGTCTTCCTAACTGAGCAATGTAGAGAGGAAAATATCATTCAGGTCTTCCTTCCGTCACTGTCTCTTAATCTGAGCCTCTTGCTCTTCTCCTTTGAAGTTGGCCCCATCGTATCGAGTTGTGCGGCAGGTCCCTCTGTTCTTAAATTTAACAAGACCTCCGCTTGACTCATTTTTATTGAATGGATAAACATTGGCATGGATTGGATTGTATGCATGGCGCCCGATTCGTTCAGAAATGGCTAAAATACCAGCTATATACAAACGATTTGTTTCTTTCTATGTAATTTTCCGTTCAATATAGAAGCATTGCTTAAGTTACATGATTTGAATGCACTTGAGACTAAAATATTTCCTCGATACTTTAAGTATATTCGCTGAGTGGCTGTTGCAGGATTTTTTTTAGTATTGCAGATCAGACCAGAGACGATTTTCGTTGACAGGGTGTAGTTTGTCCCATTGAAACACTTGTGGCTTAAAACTTACCCTTCGACCAAATGGTTATCCAGGAGTGAAGAACAAAACAATTTATATCAGTAAACCAGATGCTATTCTTGAGTTATAACCTCTACTGTTATAAGGAAGCGAATTAGAGATGAGGTTTCGGTATGGCAGAAAATAATACCTGTCCGTTAAGCGAAGCCCGTTTTGTTTCTTCTTTTCACGGGATGCTCAGTTTTAAAGGTGACCATTTTATTTGCCTTGTCATCTTCGTCTAAGAAAAGTAATTTATGTTCCTTCCGAGACTTTTTCTCAGTCTCTATAATTGGAGGTTGTCTTCACTTAATGATAAACATCGGTCGAAATTAAATGTTCCGTGTCTATTTATGCGACAGGTTCCGCTGTTTTCAATTCAACAAAACAGCTGACTGGTTTTGCTACAGTTTGCCGCATATGATTCTATTTGTCTGATGATAAGACGTGGGTGAGCTCGCCAAAGCCAAAAACCATACCTCGGTGATACAACTTTTGTTCTTACAAACGGTCTACCATCTAAGTACTGACCAACTCATATCTATTTATTGCCCGACTGTTTAGTTGAAATTTCCGCTGTATCATATCAGAGAGACGCACCTGGCGAAGACGATAAACTACATCCGCGTCCTGGGTAAGACAATAAACTACATCGAACAGCAAGGCCTCTGATAAGGAGGTTTTTGAGTATCATGGAACCACATCTTAATTGCTGGTGTTCCCAGGTCCACTCTGACTCGGGGTGGTAGAAACGGTTAGGGACCAAGATATGGACAAATAGCTAACCTCCGGACTGGGGTCAAAGCACTATGAAAGTGTAAAAACAGCTTTTAATACCAGCAATACCTTTTTTTTAAATTATTACCAGCAATGAATTTTTGGAGAAAATAAATTACCAGCAAAACGTTATTACTAGCTATCCTTTTTCGAAAAAATAAATATTACCAGCAATACATTTTTGAAAAAAAAACAACATATTACCAGCAATAAAAATCTTAAGTAACCCATTCAGGTTGATGGTGATTTTTGAAACATAGCTTTGATGTGGCACAAGGCCGAAAGTAAGGGGCACCCAATGAGGATCAAACTCACTACTCAGTCTTAATTGTTCTAGCGAGACAAGTTTACTAACCATTACACCACCTGGAGGTGCCCTAAATGATTTTCTAAGCGTAGCTTAGATGTGGCACATGGCCGAAAGTGTGGGACACCCAGTGTTGATCGAACTCACTATTCAATCGTAATTGATTCAGCGCGACAAAGCTTGTTAACCACGTCGAAGTGCCCAACCCATTAAGGTTGATATACCGTCGAAGTGCCCAACCAATTAAGGTTGATATACCGTCGAAGTGCCCAACCCATTAAGGTTGATATACCGTAAAACAAACCAAACAAAACAAAACCAAATATAAGAGAGATATGACTGACTTTCACTATTTAATAAAGTGCATTGACAAGAAAGGTGTTTAAATTAATAATCAATATTTTTCAAATACTTGTTTTGATGATGAAACTACATACTTAATATTATTACTGCGTCTGTCTGTATAAATATCTTCGCTTCGGTGTTGATGAGATGGCGAGAGGCTTATTTTTTTGTTGGTAGGGGATATTTTCCAACATCCGGGTTTATTAATTTTGCACATTTGAAGTTTCAATAATTTTCTGCCTCTTGCTTTTATTAAAAAAAACAAAAACGAATAAAAAAAACGTGTTTATTCCTTATTGAAAATATGTCCGATTTTGGTAATTATTAAAACACCCTTTATAGGAGGTATCTAAGTGGAAACGTAAGTCTTTTTTGCGCGTCTTGTGTTGAACTTTCAAAATGGTTTCCCTCCCTTTCTCTATATTTCTAAAGTCTCTGCCTAAAACTCTGAACTTTTATTTACTATTGATTTACTCTTTTTCTTTTCTCAGTAGGAGTAGTCAATTTCGCCCATCGTCCGGTTCATACTCCACGCCCGTCTTTTGCACAGAAGTAGAGGTTATTGCCCTTGTTTCCTGTTTAAAATTTGGTCTCTGGTTCCTTCTAAAGCTGATATATCTCTCCACCTCGAGGGGCTCTTTGACATCGT
This sequence comes from Acanthosepion esculentum, assembly GCA_964036315.1. Lineage (NCBI taxonomy): Eukaryota > Metazoa > Mollusca > Cephalopoda > Sepiida > Sepiidae > Acanthosepion > Acanthosepion esculentum. Next base: position 36,579,906 of record OZ038516.1, read on the forward strand.
GCAAAAGTGAATATCATTATAAACTGAACTTTCATACAATAAAGTTTACAGCATACCACAGAATATCGGATCTTGAAAGTAAGAAAAACGTTTCACACAATAATGAACACGGTCATTAGAAAAACAAAAATTGAAACTATTTAAAATATTTAAGATGAATTTCAAACGTTGGGTGATTAAATGCTCTCAGCTTCACTTCCCCACTTCCATCGATTTAAATAGAAGCACATCTTATTGGTGCATTCATTTTCTGATAGGAGGTATGTTGCCATACACCTTTTTATTTGTTGGATGATCTTTCCAGGATTTTCTTAGAATATATAAAATCACTACAACAATAGCCATTTTGTTCCAACACTTCTGGTGTCTGATATAGTGATGGTGTTGAATTCAACATTACATGAACATGAATAAATAATTATATTTGCTTTATTCTGTATTGAGCACTCTTTTAAGAAATGTATTTGTTGGTTATAGGAATTTATCCCGTATACACCAATCTAGTACTTATATATATATATATATATATATATATATATATATATATATATATATATATATATATATATATATATATATATAACAGGGTCAAAACCTAATATTCCATGGTTATAATTTATTACATTGGAATCGTAATCACGATCCAATTCATCAGACCTACAAATAAGAGTCTGATGAATTGGATCGTGATTAGGATTCCAATATAATAAATTATAACCATGTTTGAGCATTGTATATTATATTCTTACTCTGTCCGGGACATTGAGTTCTACGTGGATTCTATCGTCTTGGGAATTTATTTATATGAATATATATATACATACATACATACATACATATATATATATATATATATGTATTTATATATTTTATGTATATTTATGTATATATATATATATATATATATATATATATATATATATATATATGTATGTATGTATTTTATATATTTTTATATATATATATATATATATATATATATATATACTGACCACGAATATTATCAATATATATATATATACATTATAATTAAATAAATATATTATAATTATAAAATATATATTATAATTTTAATAATTACTTTATATATATATATTCGTATATATATATATATATATATATATATATATATATATTCAAAAATTATAACATAAATATGTTATAAAATCACTACAAAAATAGCCATTTTGTTTCAACACTTCTGGTGTATTATCAAGTGATAGTGTTGAATTCAACATTACATGAACATGAATAAATAATTATATTTGCTCTACTCTGTATTGAGCACTCTTTTAAGAATAGTATTTGTTGGTTTTGGGAATTTATCCCGTATGCACCAATCCTATACTTGGATATATATATATATATATATATATATATATATTATATATAATGATTATTCCAATCCCCCACTACAAAAACTTATATTACTTGTATATCCTTGCTTGATCCAGTTTCTATTTCTGGATGGAGCGACTTGGGGTAAGAAGCTATGGTTCTTGGGGCACAATCCGTTTGTTTTTCGCATACTTGGACGAGAAATTAGTGAACAGTGGCGCTATATCGAGTCTAGTGTGTTTCTTTTCAGACACCGAGGCCCATTGGTCCAGTGCTATGAAGCTTGGATTGTATCCTAACGGTCCATACTCTGCTGATGAGTCCCAAATAGGACGAAACGGCCGTCCAGTGCTTTCTACATTCTGTTGAGGATTTTTCTAGACTCGATGGACTACTAAAAATGAATATATATATACATTATGTGTGTGTCTATGCGCGTGCATGCTTACGTGTTTGTGTGTTTAATCAATAATCTAAAAATACGCATATTAAAAAATAAAGCATAAAACACTCATGATAAACGGATAATACAAAACCAAAATTTAATTACACTCAAAATTCTTCATCCATTGCTTCTGTATTTTCTTTTTAAAAGAAACAAATTATTACCGAACCATTGGGCAACCATACTAAAAGTAGAAAACGAATAAAAATCAATAATCGATAAAAATGAATGGCTTACAACCGGAGCCCTGGCAAGATATTTGTTTCATTTTACTCAAAAAATAAAAACACTTTTTCCCGTGTTTTATTTGTGTATACTATTTTTTTTTAAATTAATAATCAAAAAGTAATTAGCTTCCATTTAAAGAAATCGATAGGTTGTCGTGTTTATAGTTCCCGGTAATTAAAGTTTGCCAACTGTATTCCTGTAGGAAATCACGAAGTTGAAAATAATAAGCCATTTTCCTCCAAAAAGCATTTGAATAAATCTATTGGAAACAAGAGCAGTGTTAATAATATTCAATTACACATGAATTAATGGCAGTTCCTTATTTGGAGATTATTTATTTTCAAGTTCCAAAAATTCATAAACGCTGTTAAACATTAAAACACTATTAGATATGTTAAAGTCTAATAAAGACTAATAAATTCCGAGATAAATTTATATTAATAGAATAGAGATATCCCCGTTTCCGGTTTAGGATTGGGTTTCCGGTTTAGGATTGGGTTTCCGGTTTAGGATTGGGTTTCAGACTTAGGATTGGGTTTCCTTCTAAACTCTTTTCATTGTCTTTCCCTCCCAGTAACCCCTTGCGTCTGAGTGGCATTTTTTCTTTTCATGGGATGAAATGATAAAAAAAATTATATTATACGAGGGTCATTCAATAAATAAGGTGAATTTTTCGGTATAAGGACTTCTAATACAGATAGAAGCTTACTTTTTTCTTTTTTTTTCAACGTATTCTCCCAGCACTGTCACACACTTTTCCCATCTGTGCATAAGCTTCCGTATTCCCTCAGCGTAAAATACTTTGGACTGCTGTCTGAGCCAGTCGCTCACAACACTTTTGACTTCATCACAACTTTTAAACTTCGTGCCTCTCGTGAACCCTTTCCAGGGACCAAACAGGTGAAAGTCTGAAGGGGCAAGGTCTGGGCTGTAAGGGGGATGAGGGAGCAGTTCCCAGCCCAGCTCGTTGATGGTCTGCACCGTTTGGCTGCTGTGTGAGGCTTTGCGTTGTCATGATGCAAAATGACTCCTTCTGACTGATGACCCTTGCGTTTGTTCTTTATGTCTTTCAAAGTCCTTGCAATGTCATCCACTGTCACCCTTCTGTCAGACTGAATGAGGTCATTGACTGCTTCGATCACCTCAGGAGACCTCACTTCTGTAGGCCTCCAAGGCCTGTCTTCATCCTCAACACTGCTCCGTCCTTCTTTAAACAATTTAGCCCACTTGTAGACATTTTTTTGGCTGAAACATGTGGCACCATACACAGTTGACATTCTCCTATGAATTTCAACTGCTTTGTACCCTTCAGCAACCAAAAACTTGATAATTGACCGCTGTTCAATCCTGGAGCATGCTTCTTGGTCGGCCATCTTTGTTAATCGCCAAAACTCTCAAAGTTTTTTTTTAATCCGCAAAAGAAATTAAATCCATGTGAAAAAGAAGTAAAACAAAAATAAAATAAAAAGGAGTAAGCTTCTATCTGTATTAGAAGTCCTTATACCGAAAAATTCACCTTATTTATTGAATCAACCTCGTATTTAAGCAAGAGATTTGTAACTGGCCCTATTTACACTTTTTTAAAAATCTGTTTCACCCCAAGCAAGCCAGTAAGTCTACTAAGATACAGAAGGTTACTAGGTGTGGAACAATTAGAATGGAGAAACTTTAATTGGATTCCCTTCTAAAGTTGTCTCATTCTCTTTCAGTCCCAGCAATCATTTCCGTCTTAGTGGCATTGCATGACGTGATATTATTAAAAAAAATAATTATATGATATTTAAGCAACAAGTTTGTACTTGTCCCTGTTCACACTTTTTTTTTAATTGGTTTCACCCCAAACCACTAAGGTACAAGTGGTTACAGGGTGTGGAAGAATTAGAAATTAGAATCTTTACTAGGGATCAAGAACAAAAGAAAAATAATCAGGAGAACAGAGAAAAATCTAATGTACTTTGTATTTATATTTTTAAAGATTAAAATTGGCTGGAACCGGAAGAGAGTTCCAAAGGCCAGAGGTGCGAGAAAAAATAAACTGTTAGTATAGAACTTACGGTTATATCTAGCTAACCTAGGTACCTCTACGATATCGCTAAAAAAATGGCATAAGCATGATTAAAAAGACGCCAAACTTGACGAAAACAAAATTTTATCTTTTAAATGCTTATATTATGTGGAAGAGGAAAGAACAAAGTTTTTTTTCATTATTTTTAAAAAAATTTTTCCTTCTTTTTAGAATATTCTAAATTTTGATTAAAAAACTTTGTTTATCTTTGTGTCACGGTCACCAGTGAAATAACATATACAATTTTTATCACTTTTTTTTTGTATGACACACATTATTTTTGGAAATCTTGGAAAAATGAAAATAATTGTCGGATCTTAATGAAACTTTCAGAAAGTATTCACAGATGATCGAAATTATTATAAATATGTTTTTTTTTATTATAGTCATGGCAGAAATATTTTTTTTATATTTATTATCCCCCCACCATAACTAATTTTATGAAAACTCTAGAAATTCGCTCGCATCGGATTTAGTTATTACAATAGTTAAAAGCACAAGACTTTGAAGAATGCAAATCACGTTTTGTTTTTTTTGTAATAACTCCACTTGTACCTGAAAAATAGCTTTGAACTGTAATATACAAAACTCAATAAAACAAATATATTATTTAATTTCAAATGCTTTTATTTGCTTTTAGTTGTTTGTATTAATATGGACAATATTTTCTGAAAGCAAAAAATTTTTCCGATGAATAATAAATTTTTTATTCAGTTATTTCTTAATTATTTAACTATAATACATTTTTTACATTAAGTTGGTAAAATATTTTAAAATTACTTACAAGCCGCGTCGGATTTTCTAAATGCCCTTATGATATAGATCTTGTTTTAGTGCTTTATAAATTGTATCGTTTTGACTACTCCGAACTCCACACGTACTTAAAAAATGTAATTTTGTCTTAAAAAAAAAAGTTAAAACGGTTGTTATTAAAATGTATGAGAGGTAACAAAAGTATAAAAGGTCATGTGACTTGAGTTTAAATGGCGTTAAAAATTCTTAGCGAGACAAATGTTGTGCATTTTGAATTAGCGGTTTTTACTCATTACAAAAATTTGAACATCATCCTAAGCCATTTTCACCATCAACATTACTACATTTTTAAAAATACCATTTATTTCATTTATCATTTTACATATTTCATTGCAATTTCAATGTTTTGAAGTTGTTTTACAGCTTTCACTTTTTTTCTTTCAGTGAGCCGTCTGTCAATTTTTCAATTACGATTCATTTTCATACTGTACCATTTGATTTATTTTTAATTTTTTTATATAGCTACTTTTTCAATATATTTCTTGAATTTGTGAAATTCTTTTTATAGATTTTTTAATTCATGTATATTTTTTTTTGTTATGAAATAAGAAAGATAACATATCCAACCGAGCACTGAAATTTGGCGCACTCAGATATTTTTCGACAATTTTTTTTTTTCTTTTTCGTTTTTTATATTTTTTGATTTAGTTTTAATAGTCTTAATTGAGATTTTAATTCATTTCACTTACATATTTTTCATATAAATAAGAAAAAGAAAAGAAAATTACCTAGCAATAGCTGATATTATTTAATTTTTGTCATCATCATTTATTTATCAAAATACTATATAAATTTACAATTTTGTTTTTTGTTTTTTTGCTCCTTATTAGTTTGTTTCATTTCTAGACATAAAGAACAACATATAACTATCTCGGTGATCATTGTGAATTCAAACAAACTATCCAGTATTGCCTCCGAGTCCTTGGTACATTCTGTCTACAGCTCATAAAAATTCATTGTCATCACCCTGCTCAAAATGTGTTAAAAAACAAAAATACATCAAGCCATTTCTCAAACTTAAATTATAAAAAGAAAAAAAGAAAAAATTGGGTTTTTTTACAAGGTGGTGACAACTTGTTATTGTTGGCTGGCTGGCCCTTGACCCAGCAATGTCGAAGTCATTTTTTGGGGCTTAATTTCAACACTGTTTTCCTCAATGCTGATTTCAAATAAAAAACATGCAAAAAAAAAAAAACTGGTTTCTAATGTTCAGATATAGTAATTTTAACTATTTTTTTTTCATATTTTATGCCCAGAAAAAAAATTTTATAATCATTTTCATTTCACCAACCAATTTCACTCAGAAATGAAAGAGCATTCTTTGCTTTCAGGAAATACTTAGTTTCATGGAGTGCAGATCAAAAGTTTCCTTGATATTTTGTTCAGATGATGACATAAGTTATTTTTCAATATTTATTTCAGGGCAAATAGGCTGCAGAGTGTAACAAAATAACTATTGATATGTTTGTGATGATTTTTACTTAGGATAGAAATGTTTTACCAAGCAGATATGTATTGACTTTAGGAGGCTACCGTGACGTCATTTACGTCCTTCCGTATGATCATTCGGATCTCACGTTAGCTGACGATATGTGATGACAACACATCACTCATTGCCTGTCAATAGCGAAAGATGTTAAGATCGCCTCCCTTTATTTTAAACCACATTTTTTTTCGAAGAAAGTAAGTAAAAGTTTCCTTAGAAATATATTAAATAATCTTTAAATTAGATAATTTTCGTTAAAAAAATTTTGAACAACCTATAATTTATTTTTAAAAGAAATTTAAACTCGGATTTTAACTTAGTTTAAAAAATTTTAAAAATATGGCTGATATCGATTTTTTTTCGATAATTTTGCTGAAAAAAAAAAACAAGATTTTTAACTAAAATTTCGGACATGCTAAGAATGAGTAAAAAAAATTAAAAAATACTCAAAAAATATTTCGGTATTTCTTCTTAATAATGATATATATCCTTAAGCAGATAAAAAAAATTTTCGTCAAATTTAAGGCCTTTCTTGTCAAGCTATACTGATTTGTTTACATTTCGTGGAGGTACCTAAGCTAACCCAACTGTAAATTGTTGACATCTCGTCGAAGGTCTAATTACTGCGCTTAAATTCAAAATTAAATTCAGGTACGATAGGGAAGAGTTTTATCTGAAGAGTTGTCATGAAAGTATGTATTAAAAAAAGACACAGGGTGAAAACTTTACGGTGTTGGGAAAGTAACTTGCAAAAAAAGTAACTGCTTGCCACATCTATATAATCTATGAGATAAGCTTTTAAATTAATCACCTTTATTTTGCTAACTGACCACCCGGTACAAGGGCCAAGAACCACTTCAGGTAGAGGGTTATCGAATGAGTTGTTGCGTGAATGTAAGACGAAAATGGAGTAACTGGAGATTATGAGAATATTTAGGAAAGATAACATTCTTCTAGACTCGAAGAGAAAAATATTATAGTTATCTTGGAAGCCTCGTCTCAGTTGTTTGTTCTAAAATAGTGATTCCTGGGAAGAGGCTGCCTGAATGGAACCACCTTCTTCTTCTTAGTGGAATACGAAGGGAATAGGAGTGATTTGTCCCGGTGCGCGTAGCATGTACCGGGCGTAACAGCAAAATTGTCCAAATCATGTAACAGTATAATTATACCTGTTATATCTCGTGTGAGATATAATAAACAAAGTAACCCGAATGTAGGTTTTCAATAATAAGTTTATAATCGGATGTAGTACAGAGACAGAGTCGAGAGTATGCTAAACCTCAATAGGTGTTAACAAACGAAGTCGCTCTTGACTGTCTGCTGTGGTCGTACTTAATCGGCAAACAGTCCGTCCATTATCGTGAATGGGGAAGTTGGGTTATACCATCACAACAATACCTTTCCCAAAATGTTTAATATCTAAAAACCATTAAACGAATTGAGTTTTTTCCCCAGCTTTTCAGAAAAAACGTTTAGCCATCTTGACACTATTTTCGTAAGAATATCTGAAGAAACCTTTGAGTTATTCAACGATAAAGGGAACAAGTAAAAATCGTTTTGTGTCAGCCCCGCTGTCTTCTTAACTGAGCAAAGGTGAAAGGGAAAATATCATTCACGCCTTCAATTATGGTATCAACATTCATACACTGGCTTCCATCTTCAAAGTTTATTTTATCAAGAGAACTGTGAATAAGTTTATAAAAGAGAAAACAGTAGAGAGGAAAACTGTATCAGGAGGTCACAACAGGAAGAGGGATCATCATTTATATTCATAGCTAAAAATGTCAGTCAGAAAAGATTCAACTCAATCCATAAACGTTTGGCACACGAGAGAGGAGTTTCACCTACAGCAGTCAAAAGAGCAGTGGGAAAAAAACTTGAATATGAAATCGTAGTTGAAACCTGTGAGACACATTGGTACTACAGAACAGAAAGTTTAAAGATTGGTGAGGACGACGATCATCTTGTTGGAAAAAGTTATAAAATGATACTGAAACAATAGTAGAGTTATACATTTCAGATGCACCAAGGAATGTCTTCAGTGATGCACTGTCTTCATTGCCGATTTCGGGTTTTGCATCATATCGGCTCAAACAGCAACCCCGACCTGATTCCAAAAGATTCAGGCCGCCTCCTTGATAGCGTTGTGCTACGCACCTCGACATTGCAAAAAATATTTAAGATATGGCTCGGATTCCGACCGTTCTTATTGACATACGTCAGTCAACATCAGCCAATGAAATAAAGACTTTTCCCCCTACACCTCCTATATAGTCTTGTCTTTCGCTTCATCCGATTTTGATTCGCGCTATTTTTTCCTGAGGTAAGCTGGACTTGTTCTTGCAAAGTTCAATCCAATGCTTTACATTTAAATTAAATACTAATTCAATAACTAAACCTTACCACTTACATTATTTTTTTTTAAAAATACATTAATAATTCTTACTATTATATAAAAATCTTTAAGTCTAACCCTATACACTTAACCAAACTAAATTAGAAAAATGCGATGCACGTTCAAGCATCTACATGTAAATGTGCTCTCACATACACTCCTACACGCACAGACGCTCACATAAAACCTATCTTCCATTTACAAAATTTTATATATATATATATTTGAACTTTATTTCAATCCTTCATGAGCTTCCAATCCTTAGCTAAGATTAATTAATGATAAACATGTCAGTTTTTTAAGATCGATTTCATCACTATTCTTCTGTTAAGCTTGAAAAGTAATTATACATTCTTATTATTCAAGGTAGAGTCCAATAGTGTTATAAAACACCTCTGACTATTACAGTAAGATAGCTTTAATGATTTCTAAGATACAACGGTTCAGAACTCAATCTGACAATTGGACAAGTTTGCTTTTTACCCGATTTGGACAATTTTGATGTTACACCCGGTAAATTGTTAGAAGTGGTCGTAACCAATGAATGAAGCACATCCGGGTATTGTCGATGGAAATAACAATGATGGAGAAAGTGTTTTAACAGTGGACGGAAAGTGCAATACTGTGGATCAGAGGGGGCATTGAGGACAGAACTGTAGGAGAGGAAGACACCGATCCTTCCGGTGTGTGCGATTTATTCTACTCAGCCACAGAGAGAATCGCAGTAACGTTGTATTTACTCGTTAAGGTGGCGTGTGGGGGGGGGCATCTCGAGGCGGAGTAGAGTTAGCAAGCTTGTCTCGCTAGAACAATTACGACTAGTGAGTTCGATCCTCATTGGGTGCACCCTACTTTCGGCGTTGTTCCATATTTAAGCTAGGTTTTGGATAATCACTACGGCACCTCGAGGCAGTGTAGTGGTTAACGAGCTGGTCTTTTTGACCGTTTTCTCTCAATCACCAACGAATCTTTAATAAAAGTGAAACATGTTGGATTGATATACGTTTCCTATATTTTATTTTATTTTATCATATTTATCTACACACACACGTACACACACACACACACACACACACACACACACATATATATATATATATATATATATATATGTATATATATATATATATATATGTATATATATATATATATATATATATGTATATATATATATATATATATATATGTATATATATATATGTATATATATATATATATATATATATATATGTATATATATATATATATATATATATATATATATATATATATATATATATACATAGTCAGTCAGTCACTGTGTGTTTATCTAAATCTAAAAATAAACACGCCAAAATTCACCTTCATCCCTGCCTTGAGCCGATGGCTTAGTGGTAGAAGTTCCGACTGACGCCAATTCAGTGGGGTTTCGATCCTAGCTAGAGGCAACCGGACACTGATAAGCTGCGAATGAGTCTGTCTGTGGATGACAAAAATATATATATTTTTTCTGTTTATACGTTATTTTTATGGCTGCACTTATTTAATTAAATGCACCGTTCTGTAATTAAACAATATTAATTACTTTTACTGGCCTGAATTTTCGAGACATGTATGCGTTCTCTGGCAGGGACAGAACCTGCATTCTGTGAGGAACTACCAATAATCCTGGTTTACTATAACCGTTCAGCCACATAGAACTTCCGGTTAAGCGAAGCTCGAATTAATGCTTTTAAATATATACTGTAGCCAATCATTCTCGATGTAACGTAAACAATGACAATATATCATAGTAAATATATTAAATCCGACAATTATTTAATACGTTTTCTGTTTGTAGGT
>OZ038516.1:36595496-36602996 GCA_964036315.1 Acanthosepion esculentum
ATATAAAGACGGCCAAAAAAGTTAATTCCGGTAACAAAAGACAGAAAGGTGTCATGATCACCGACGTTCTGCAAGGGCGTGGAACATAAATGAATATATTCGTTGTAGACTTACTGCCAACAAGTTAATAACGCTAAACATTACTAATGTAGTTATATTATCTTTACTAATCGTTGCGTTTTTATTAAATATAAACCGTTATCATCGTACAGTCTATTGTATTACTGTCGGAAGTTTTCTTTTTAATAAACGGGATATACTTTCTCAAGTGAATACAGATTTCCAAACGTCCATTGGTATTTGAAAATATGATCAAAAGCGGCCGAAAGGGAAGGAAAGAAAGAAAGTGTAGAAACAAGAGAAAGAAGTAAAGAAAAGAAAAAGAAGGAAACTTGGGAAGAATGATAAAGAGAAAAAATAGAGGAAGTAAACTGAGAAAAGATAAACAGAAAGGAGAGAAAAATAATTTTAAAATAGGGTGAAAAGCAAATTAGGATTGAATGTGTTCTTGTGCACATGCGCATACTCAGTAACGCCATTTACTGAGTTTAAAACAAGATGGCGTGACTTTGGCATAGACTTCTGTTTTAGTTCTGGAGCGTTACAAAAGCCGTGTTTCAACCTGCTTTTATTTATATGCTTCTGAATCGTACGTAATCGTAAATATATATGTTGTTCCCGTATTTTAGGCGTTCTGCCGTGTGTTTGTTTAACAATATATTTCAGATACTTTTTTTTTATTATATTATTTATAATTTTTCTTACATTTCCATTTACAGGGTCATAAAGTATGTCCACTGAGACATTTGTTCCAAAACGCGTAAATTCAAACACCGAATCATAACGTAAAATTTATGCCTATTTTAAAGACAGGGCTTGCGGAAAGCAGCTATATGTTATAAATATGACTTCTATACGTTGAGTATCTGCACAATGACTTTTTCTGATGCCTCGTTTTGGAGCTATTGTTATGAAGCATATTTTTAGAATGTTACGTTCAATCCTGTGTACCTCCATCCTGCGGTCTTTTCGGTTGTACGACATTAAGCTTATTAAATATTATGTCGTTGATATGCTGGTGATGAAATGGTAACGTCTCTGAACGAGAAATAGACGAGCCGGGTTCGAATTACAGTAGAGTGCGTTACCTTGGTTTTTGCACAAATGACCTTGGGGAAATTGTTTGAATACATCATTTTCTCCTCCCAAATTATGGCGGTGCGAAAGTGGCTGAAGCCGAGACGCCAGATCAAGACCAATAATATTACTGATTCTTTGGATTTTATCAAGAGCCTCGAGATATAGCACAGGAGCACGTGTCGGCAATATTCTAAGCTTGGACGAATGTTAGTCTCATAGATATATAAAATGAATTTGGGAGAGAGAAACCAAATAAAGTAGCTGCTTGCCTAGCAATGGATTCAATTTGTTTTTAAGCAAATCACCCCAAGCATGACTGGAGTGCCACTAGCACGCAAGGGCTTACAGAGAGTGAGAGTAAGAGTAAAAAAGGAGTGATTGGGAAAAGGATAAAGAGAAGGACAGGGATCAAGGTCAAGGCATCAGAAGATGTCGATTAACATTACATTTGAATATTTGAAGCAAGTGATAGGAAGGGAGTTCCACTGACAGAATAATAATAATAATAATAATAATAATAATAATAATAATAATAATAATAATAATAATAATCACCATCATCATCAAACAACCTAGTAGCACGCTTACATTCATGCACTTTTGGAACCAGTGAAAGTAGCTCGCCGGAGCAGTTGACTTGTAGATGCGAGATCAGGATCAATCACATTGCATTTACATCTCTGGATTTTATATAAAATATTTCCATTCCATGTCCGCCGAGATATTTAGCCCGAGAAGGCGCAACGATTCACTGTCCTGGAGGTTGACATCAGCTTCCAATTTGAAATTACAAGAAATTATCGTTTATTGACAATGTTGAAAAACCGTCCTGGGTATGACGATAAATTACATCCGCGTCCAGGGTAAGACGATAAACTACATCCGCGTCCAGGGTAAGACGATAAACTACATCCGACGGGAAGGGCGTGATCAGGAGGTTTTGAGGAGCCAACTCTTATTTGTGTCCCCAGGTCAACCCTGACTCGGGTGGTAGAAAGTGTTAGGGTCCCAGATATGTGCAAATAGTTAACCCCGAAACTGGGGTCAAAATACTATGAAAATGTAAAAATAGATTTTAATACCAGAAATAGATAATGAAAAATTATTACCAGCAATAAATTTTTGAAGATAAAAATTATGAACAGCGATACATGTAAAAAATATTACCAGCAATACATGTAAAAAATATTGCCAGCAATACATGTAAAAAATAATACCAGCAATACATGTAAAAAATAATACCAGAAATACATGTAAAAAATATTACCAGCAATACATGTATAAAATATTGCCAGCAATACATGTAAAAAATATTACCAGCAATACATGTAAAAAATATTGCCAGCAATACATGTAAAAAATATTACCAGCAATACATGTAAAAAATATTGCCAGCAATACATGTAAAAAATAATACCAGCAATACATGTAAAAAATATTGCCAGCAATACATGTAAAAAATAATACCAGCAATACATGTAAAAAAATATTACCAGCAATACATGTAAAAAATAATACCAGAAATACATGTAAAAAATATTAACAGCAATACAGTTTTTGAAAAAAAAATTACCGGCTATATATTTTGGAAAAAAATATTTCCAGCTTTAGATTTTTGAAGGAAAAATATTCCAGTAATAGATTTTTGAAGGAGAAAATATTATTAGAAATTGATGTTTGAAGAAAAAATATTACCGGAAATAGATTTTTGAATGAAAAAATATTACCAGAAATACATTTTTGGGAAAAAATATTACCAGCAATAAAAAAAATTTGCCTGCATCAAATAACCCATTGAGGATGATATGTCGTAAAACAAAACAAACGAACAATGTTGAAAAAGAATGTGATAAATCAAGGGAAAAGGTCCCATGAACAAGTATATGGGGTCTAGAAAATGTTATTTACGAGTCCGGTTTAGAAATTGTTTCCCCCAATGTTAAACGCTGTGACTGTCTTTTCTTTTAACCGGATCCCCTAGAGAAGTTATGCGGAACATTAGGGTTACGGTGAACACAGTTTGAGAAAAATTGGTTAGAAATATTATCTCCCTTTTTTTTCCCCTTATTACAATGATTGAAAATAAAAGCAAATTAGCCCTCTACGGCCTGCACCAGATTTTATCGAAAGTCGGCACAGAAAGACAAAGAACATGAACAAATATACATAAAAAATAAACACTCGAAAAATTCAAAAGCTAACCACAAATACAATGGAGAGAATAAGTAGAAGAGAAAATAACCATATAATAAAAACGTTGAACTACGCATGCTCTATTAAACAAAAGGTTAGAAAGGAAAACCATATCATTAACGGTGGATGTAAAAGATTAGTTTTCCTGAAATAAATCGATTAGATCATTGACGATGTTCGTGTCCGATGCTTCTTCATTTATGTGTCGTATCCTTCAGGACGTAGGCGATCGCGATCCACCACGTCTTCCTGTCCGTTGCAGTACATTTGTCTATTGTCTTTTTGTTATTTCTCCCAAACCCTATTCTGTCATCCATGCTCATGCTTTCCTCTTTTCCCTTTTCTTCAATTTATCATGTGACCTTCCACATTATGTACCCTAAGAACCTCAACAGCCTCTTCCTGTATTTGTTGCACTTTTGTTTCCATTTTCTCTAAAACCTCGTCGTTGCTCACATGTTCGGTCCATGGTATCCTCAGCATCCTTCTGTAGAAATTTCAACTGCCTCTTCCTGATGTTAAGTATAAGTTTCCTTTTTGTTTCCATTTTCTCTAAAACCTCGTCGTTGCTCACATGTTCGGTCCATGGTATCCTCAGCATCCTTCTGTAGAAATTTCAACTGCCTCTTCCTGATGTTAAGTATAAGTTTCCTTTTTGTTTCCATTTTCTCTAAAACCTCGTCGTTGCTCACATGTTCGGTCCATGGTATCCTCAGCATCCTTCTGTAGAAATTTCAACTGCCTTTTCCTAATGTTAAGTATAAGTTTCCTTTTGTTTCCATTTTCTCTAAAACCTCTTTGCTGCTCACATGTTTGGCCCATGGTATCCTTAGCAACTTTTTATAGAAACACTTTTCTTTTGCTTCAAGTCTCTCTTCTTCAACTTTGGAGATATTTTTCTGCATTCGCTCCCACAGAGGAGGAAAATATCACGAAACTGTTCAGTACTCTTTTCTTTGTTTCGAATGATTTTTCTGTTTCTAAATAATGCATAGATTTGCCCTATTAGAAAATTAAAAACCTTGAAAATCGGTATTTATACTATTATAGTAGTCCTCGTCTTAAACAATGTGCTAATCGTCTTTGATTGCGAGGTTAGACGGAGGAAAATGCATGTCAAATGCGCTGTTTGTTTTTAAAGAAAGTAAGAGGAAGAATAGAAATTATATGTTTAGTATAGGTATGTCCAATTTTGACCATTTTAGCGTTTTTTTTAGTTGTTTTTTTGTCAGTTGAAAGACACATTCATTTCGAAATTCTTGTAAAAATTAACTACTTGTTGGATTTTAATGAAAACTTCAGAACTTATTCAGAAATGAATGAAATTATTTTAAAAATGTTTGTCTCTTTGAAAGTCATGGTATAAATATTTTTTTTTTATATCTGTTACCCCCCTCGAACTTAATTTTATGTAAACACAAAAAAAATTTTATTTGCAACCCGAATTCTTTTTTTTAATTAAATGCACAAAACTCTGAAAAATCTAAATCATCGATTTTTTTGTTAAAAAAATGTCCGAAATTGTCAAAACTTTTACCTCAATTGTAAAAATACAAAACCCAATAAAACTAAGACAATATTTAATTAAGAAAGTTTTTAGTGGCTTTTCTGAATAATATATACGAAGGTAATTATCTGAAAGAAAAATATTTTTTTGATGAACAATGAATTTTTACATTAATTTTCTTTTTTTTTCAATTTTAAATACACAATATGACAAAAGGTTGTTATATATTTATACATTAAGTTCTTTCTGCAACCTTATGGAAATGATATATTATGTTCTCTACTTTTTAAAGATCATAAATTTGAAAGCTTATTAAAATCTGACAACCATAATTATTTTTAAAATAATTTTTAATATTCCAAAATTGTATTTAAAATCGTCTACAACGAAAGTACGGATGCACATTGTTGAAATAATGTCACATGAGTAGTTTCCTTTGATAGAAGCAAGTTTTTTTTTTACTTCAGAAATGGCTTTGATTCGTTCAGTAACAAGAAAACAACGCTTGTCAAGTTTTCTGAATATCGTCGTATTATTTTCAATTTTTTTCTTTTTCTATTCAAATATAATCGAATAGTGGGATAAAAGAAAATATCGACTATTTACAATTACAAAAAAAAAAAAAAAAACGCCCTTGGAAGTCCACCCAAATTTTCAAGTTTGAAATCGAATGCATAAATTCATTGTACATTACTTTGGAATTATTATCCACACGACAAATTATCAATTAAAACGATTTTTGGAGTTTAAATTTTCTGGAGTTAGCTCGCTACTACTCAAACTAAAAAATACTTGTTGAGTCAAAACAAAACCAACATAGCATGTTAATTTTATTAATAAATAAAATAAAACTCATATTACTGCTATATAATTATTAATAAATAGAAAAAAATCTGCCTTAATAAAAAAGAAATAAAATCTCATTTCATTAAGTTAACCCGTTTCAATTAATGGTGTTTCATGTAATTTTTATATTCTCAGAAAAATATTTCATGACTGAAATAATAAACCTCAATTTAAAAAAATGTATTTTTTTTACTGTTTTATTTTTACTTGTAAAATTTGATTTTCTTTCATAATTTAAATGTTATTTTCAGTGCAGAATTCTTCCTCAAACGTAAGGTAAAAAAAAAAAAAAAAAATTTGAAAGTGAATTTTTAAAAAAAAAATCTACAAACCAGATTCACTTAAAATTAGAACGAATTATATCACTTCTGCGCTACCGTCCAATAAATTTCCGTACCGTAAGTTGTGAATATATTGACGTACATCAATCAACGCCTGTCAAAATAGACCACCCTGGTTGCAAATATCTCTCTTAAAAAATTTTCTGCTAAAAATGTAAGTAATGTTTCTTTCAAATTACATTAAGTATACTTTAATCATTCTAAATTTCCTAAGATAACAAAAGAAAAAGGTGTAATTGATTTTTCATGATTTTTTAACTAACAAACTATGATCTTTCCGACAGAAATGTCGATAAGTTCGATTTTACGAAATTTTTTGACTCGAAAAAAAAACAAGATTTTTAATAAAATTTTTAACATTTATAGGAAGGATTAAAAAATCTGAAAAAATATTCAGAAAATACTTTGGTCTTTCCTCTTTAATAACAACATAAATATTTAAACGTTAAAAATTGTTTTATCAATTTGGGGACCTTTTGTGGTCAAGGTATACCACTTTGTAGCGAAATATTGGACATACCTAGTTTAGTATGTTTCAGTAAATTGGGAAAACTTGTCAGTTATTAAAATAGTCATTTATTACTTTTTAAGTCAAACTATTAACATTGTTCTGACTGTTGTCCTAATCTTTATTGCCAAATTCACAACGTTCCGGCCGTTGGTCGTTCCGGCAGTTTTCAGGTGATATTTACTGGAACTTCGAAGCGAACCTTTTATTTATTCCACGATGTTAGATTGTTCTAAATCCTCCATGCCATCTCTTTGAATATCTCAGTTTTCATTTAATCTCCCCTCCCACTGGATAATTCCATTTACCAAGTAAGGTTTTGCTCACTCTGCTTAGGCCAGGGAATGAACTAGGACATTTTGGGACACATCCCTCTTAGATCGGCCAACCAACGCCTTTATCCATTAAGCTATGATAATCGGGTAGGAACTTTTGTAATAATACCATATTTTAAGAATAAGATTTTTAAAAATTCAAACCAAAGTAACACTAAATGTTCGGACAATGTATGCCGAATGTTTCCTTATAAGGCTAATCTCGCCATTAAAATCTCACTTAACAATTCTGGTTGAAATAATCCGAATACAGACTGTTCTTTTTTTATGCAACAGATTCTGATTCCTCATTTACTCATTTTGTCTGGAATTTCCTATATGAGTTCATGCCTTCGTCTAAGAGACGAGAAAAATTCATCGTGAACAAGACGACTCTGATCTGTTTGTAATTGACATCTGAAATTTACATCGTCTTTTTGGCTTATTACTTTGACGAATAACAAAAATCAACCTTCCATAGAAGATTTTCTTCGGTAGTCAGCTGACATGTATTCGGGAGATCAAGCCAGCGTAATTGATTTTCAATAAGCAATATTTTCCATTACTGTCTGTATATATATATATATATATATATATATATATGTTTGTGTGTGTGTTTCATATCTCTCTCTTTCTTTCGCTTTATATATA
>OZ038516.1:36610496-36642996 GCA_964036315.1 Acanthosepion esculentum
TCATCGCTTGAATCTTCTCAGCGACGGTTGTCTTCAATGCGGCAAGGGTGCGAAGGTTGTCTTGGTAAGTGTTGTCCTTGAGGAACCCACAGAGGAAGAAATCTGTGGATGGTAAGGCCAGGCGAATGAGGTGCGCATCACATTTCAGCTTTGCGACTGATAAGACGCTCCCCACACTCCCCACACTTTTCACGGAGCCATGCCATGGTAAAATTAGTAGTGTGAGGAAGAGCACCATCCTGCTGGAGCCACTGTTCCCCCCTCATCAACGTTCTCATGATCTTCGAAGTCTCTCCGTCTCAGTGGACGCTGCAAATTTGAAACGTCCGTTATATTAAATTCGAAGATGATTATTTAAGAATTAATCGGCTACAAAAATGCAACTAGCTGCCTTGTGTCATAACAGACGATGGAAATTGCGAGACAGAAATCCGAAGACGAATTTGACTAGTGCAATAGACCTTCCAGAATCAAAGTAACCATTTAAAACACAGAAATATTTAGTTAGTGATAAAGAAAAGTGAATATGAATTCCTGTATAGCAATGAGGGGCTGAACGATTTCGTCACTGATGAAAAGCAGTCGAAGCAAGATGTGGTTCAACAGACGGATGATAAGAATACCATCGTCTGAACATGTGGGTAACGTGGAAATTTTGAAGAAAATAGGAACAATAGGAAAACTCATACGAAATAGACAGTTGAAATTAATGGGACCCATTATAAGACAACAGGTTTGGAAAATTTAACACTCGTAAGAGATACTGTCGGCAAGATGGTAAATAGAAAACTGCGAGAATGTAGTTAATATGTTTTTAGGCGTGGGTGTCAGGGCAGGCGCAAAAAAGCAAAATAACACGGCAGTGACCTAGAGGACTCAATCCTCTGGGAGAGTGTGTATATATATATATATATATATATATATATATATATATATATATATATATATATATATATATATGTTGTGGTAGGATCCACCTAATTTGCATAGTGGAGTACCGACCATATAAATATGGTTGGTACCGGGAAGAGAGGAGAACGAATCAAGAGATTCAACCAGAGACTCTGCCCGACTGCGACTCAGTCAATACATTCTCCAGGAACGGTCTTCCCAGGAATATACAAAGACTGTATGTAAATATTGTGTACACTTTCTTGTTTCAATACATTTTGTTCTACGTATATTTTGTGCTGCATTATTATTACATGCATTAGTCAAGTTTCAACAATATATATGACTAAGAATTCTATTTCCGTTAAATCGTACAATTTTTTAAGACTCACTTGTATCCCTGTTCATAATGTTTAATATTTGTTATAAGTGAATAAAATTTTTATTTTTTATAATTTTAATTTTATCATTTTCTTCGAATTTTATTTTTATTCATTTTTAGGACCCTATTAATAATGAATAGACAAGAACGCATCTTTGTTGACCTGCACCCCTAAATCCCCTAACATGGCGTTTTATAAAGACAAAGGCTTATCGCCAAAAGATCAAGACATTAGCTGACCTTACGATAATGTAGTTAATATGTTTTTGGGCGTGTCTGTAAGGGCAGGGGCAAAAAAGATTGAAAAGTGTCATTGATTAAGGTTACAAGGGATGAATAAGAAGCGAGAAAGACGATGATTAACTGAAAAAGAAAAGGAAAAGCAATGTGGGTCTGCTAATCGCAATTCGGCCAAATATTAACCCTTTTGGCCTTGAATACCGATTTAGCGGTGGTAGAGAATAATGACTTAATGCTCGGCCACCGGTTGAACGGTGGTAGAGAATAGTGACGTAATGCCAGCCACCGGTTGAACAGTGGTAGTGAAAAATGACTTAATGTTCAGCTACTGGTTGAATGGTTGGTAAACACTTGTAACTATTTTTTTTATATCTACCGTGAAATATTACCTACTAATTATTTACGAATTTTGACACAGGAGCTTCGAATTTTATTTTTATTCATTTTTAGTAGCCTATTAATAATGAATAGACAAGAACGCATCTTTGTTGACCCTCACCCCTAAATCTCCTTACATGGCGTTTTATAAAGACAAATGCTTATCGCCAAAAGATCAAGACATTAGCTGACCTTAAAAAAACATTCAGTAAGCATAAATAACTCGAGAAATACTTTAAATGTGTCTCGTATTGGTAAGGCGAGATTTGAAATTTGCAGTGATACAGAAGTGAGCATATGTTGAAAATGCATTGTAATGTTTTGACGTAAGATTTTTAAATCTAATTCTTTTGTAGTTTAATTACGTTAAAAAAAATAAAATTGTCTCAGATTTAAAAAAGAAAATCTAGCCCGATTTCATTAAAATAGATAAGTAATTCCGGAATATACTGTTTATATATATATTGTTCAAATGCATAAAACATTTAAATCTTGGAAGCTGTTCTTTTTTTTTTTAATGTTTAACCCTTTAATAACTGACCAACGGATTACTGGTTGTAGAGAAAAATGACGTAATGCCCAGCCACCGGATGAACAGTGGTAGAGAAAAAATGACAATTGTCCATTGAACTGTAGGTAAACACTTGTAACTATTTTTGTATCTACCGTGAAACATTACATACTAATTTGCGATTTTTGACTCAGGAGCTCAGGCAGAAGGGTTAAAATTATTCAGGAATGCAGGGCTCACAGGGATAAGCGAGACAATGTTATTCTTCTACAGTAGATAAATATAGGGAATATGCTATGGCAAAAAGCGGGGGGTCTGTTTATACCTTGGTAGTAAAAGAAAAGTGACACCCCACTTAATATACACGTATTCGTTTAATCAAAATAAATATGGCCAGATTTCGGACGAAAAATAACGAATTGAGCCACATTTGAAAAGCCTATTAACCCTTTGAGACCTGACCACCGCTTTACCGGTGGTAGAGAAAAAATGATGAAATGCCCAGCGGTTGATTAATGGTAGAGAATAAATGACGTAATACGCACCTACCGGTTGAACGGTGGGTAAACACTTGTAACTAATTTTTATATCTACCGTGAAACATTACATACTAATTATTTACGAATTTTGACTCAGGAGCTCAGGCAGAAGGGTTAAAATTGTTCCGGAACGCAGCGCTCAAAGGGTTAAAGAAATTGTGGAAAAAACAGTAGCCACAGGTTCCACACTAAATACGCTACACAAATAGTTAACTATAAACATTGAAATGACGTAAGTTCATATTTGTGGGTATATTTTTTTTTAAATATGTTGTTTTATTTCATAACACTTAAATGTATACGGTTTATATAATTTTCTAAGTTTGCCGTGATATTCTTATTTGCTCCTAGGTGTGCGTTACTTAAAAAAAGTTTGAAAAACACTGTTTTAACGCAACCGTTTTCAGGGTTGCCTACCACGTCTGATTCGGCCTAAACAAAGATGTGCTGTTAAGAGTGGGAATACACAGGACAACCTGTATTTGGTACACTTGATAGCAGAAAATATCGAAAGAGGTCGTTCCACGCTCCACGAAAGCGCCAACCTCCCGATCAAAGGCCTTGCTGCCGGATATAGTTAATCGTCATACCAGGACATACATAAAGAAAGAAAATCAAATGAAAAATAAAGAAAGGAAAACGAAAGAAAGAAAGAAAAAGAAAAGAAAAGATATCGATGAAAAACGAAGTGGGAAGAAAAAAAGAAAAATAGCGATAAAAAACGAAAGAACGAAAGAAAGACGAATAGAAGAGAGATATAAAAAAAAACAGAATAAAAGAAAAGAAAGCACGTAAGCAAGAATGAAACAAAAAAGGAAGAAAATACAAAGAAAAATAAGGAAAAAGAGCGATGAGGATCATAGATCTTTTGTACGTGTGTGATGTTTTCCGATTCTGTTGATTACTTTTATTGTGTTTGCAGTTGTGAATCTTTGTGTCCCCGTTTCTACGTGTGATTTAATTATTATTCAGTCCCGGCATATTTTTTGCAGCTAGCTAACTGTTTTTTGTGAGGCAATTAGTATTATAGGGGCACTTCTATTTCTACCATTTCTTTGGTTATGTAAATATAATTTAATCATTGTCAAAATTCCTTAGGGTTTAAATCAGTTATGGGCGAACAGCCGCCGGTTTGATCTTTCTGAATGACACGCTTAATTTCAGAACCTAAATAACTTTACTCACTTGTTCACTCACAGTGTCTCTCATACATAGCCACAAAAATAAATAATGAATAAGTACAATCGTTGTTGAATCTTTTAAACTTTCGCTGACAGTAACGTTTACATCATTTTAAATCATTGGCGATTTTCAATAAGGAAGATCACATGTATAAATATATTTTGTTTTTGAAACAGGAATCAAATATATTTTTTCTCAAAAGAAGAAATGTTTTATTTTCAAATGAATAAACAGAAATAAATAAACGGCAAATTCTGCCTGTCCGTCCATGTGTCTGTAAACCCTCTAAAAACAGGCTATGCTTGCTCTACATATATATAATACCATTTTAGAATTAGGATGAGCACTAATTGAAGACCTTTCCTTCATCTTGTGCTTGAAAATCTACCATTGGGATTTGTGTTAGGGTGAGGAGGGAACTCTTAAAATTCAAATCTATAATCTTTATATATTTCAATAAATGTCAGATTCTGTCTGTCCGTCTGTGTATCTGAAACCCCTCTATGTCTGCCCCACTTGCTCTACATAGGCATATGAGCCCGAGATTGATAATTTGCCCGTCATCTTGTGCTTGAACAGCCGGCATTGGGATTTGTGTTTGGATGAGGAGGGAACAGTTGAAAACTCAAAGTTTAAAATAACTGAAAAAATTAGTGATTTTAAAAGTTGTTAATATATACTGAGTTTAAAGTAACACAAAAAATTATGAAGTTAAAAGAAATGTTTTTCATTCTGTTTAAAATATCTCTAAATCTCTGCGAATTGAGGAAATCAATTTTATTTCTCGAAAAAGACAAGGAATCAGAGTTAAAATGAGAGGTTTCGTGGCATATGGTTTTGAAATTCCACAGTGTTTGGGATTTGAAGAACACAACTCAATTGAAGTTCCATGGTGTTTGTAATATAAAGAACTCAATTTTTAGCCTGAATTGGAATTTCGGCCCAAATCGGTCTTTTGACCTGAATTGTGTTTATAGCCCGAATTGAGGCAATCAATTTTATTTCACAAAAAATAAAAGGAATCAGAGTTAAAATGAGAAGTTTCGTAACATTTGGTTTTGAAATTCCACAGTGTTTGTTATTTGAAGAACACAACTCAATTGAAGTTCCACGGTGTTTGTAATATAAAGAACTCAATTTTTAGCCTGAATTGGAATTTTGGCCGAAATCGGTCTTTTGACCGGAATTGTGTTTATAGCTCGGATCAGAGTTAATGTGGGGTTTTGAAGTTCCATGGGGTGAGTTGTGGAATTCAGGGTCATTTCTTCCAAATGATCGTTGCTGCTTTTTTTAAGCTGGACCAGTGGTTCCTATAGATTTGGGTCGGAATCTCAATTAACCCTTTGCTGTAGCTAGCTTAAAAGTCCACACGCGAGTTATAAATAAATAGCACGTAACGACATGTGTCAATCATCCTTCAATCAATGTTAATATTATGACATGATTTCAATATCAGTGTTATTTACTACGAAAAACTGAATCTTTTTTGAAAAACAAAAGAGTATTGTTATGTAACGACAGTCGTCTTATATGGTACTGAATGCTGTATAATCTCACAAATGAAGAAGAGAGCAATAGAATTGTGCTTCTACAGAAGGATGCTGAGAATAATATGGGTCAAACATTTAAGTAACGAAACAGAAAAGACATTTATACTTCATGAAGAAACAGTTGAAATTACTGGCGCACTTAATGAAGAAAGAGGGCTTGGAAAATTCGATACTCACTGGACAGATAAACAACGCAAGGACTAACTGGCGAGCTTCGGTGAATGTATGGCAGATCAGTGTTTAGTAGAGATAGCAAAAGTGAAACATTTGTTAACAACTAAAAAGGACAGGAAATTGTGGAGAGCTATGTCTGCAAACGACCTGAAGGGATACGGCTAGGGAAGAACAGCAGCCCATAAATCATGCAACTCACTACTCGAAAAAGATGCCCATCCCAGATTTAGATTTCTAGATGTTGTTGCATTTACCCACGTCTCCACACAAATATGTACATGTGGGAGTAGTTAGTACTTCATAGAGATAGTGGGGTTTTATGGCATTTGTATTATGTCGGATAAATGTAAACACAATGTTTTGGTATTTCGAACAACGTTCGTGAGATTGGCTTAGTGATAATGACAAGTTAGTTTACAGGATAAGGCAGTGATGAAGATTCCTTATCATACCGGTTGGTGGAATTGTTCTATATATGTAATTTTATTTATACTAAAACATACTGACTCTTCATGACTGATATTCTACAGTGGTAGGGTTAAGATTTCTTATTTTTTCACTGAGTTAATATATATATATATATATATATATATATATGACCTGAAGATTGCATGAAACAGATTGTCGCCACTCAGTGTTCATCGGCAACTTCATGTTTACACACACTTTCTCTCTGATATTGGGCAATTTTATCAATAATATAACATTCTTTAAAAGTACGTTATTATACAGACACACACACACACATATATATATATATAGATGATATACATATATATATGTATACATATATATGATATACATATATATATACATATATGTGTGTGTGTGTGTGTCTGTGCATGTGTGTATGTGTGTAGGCTGAGAAGTAACATCAATGGAACAGACTAAATAGGAAAGAAAAAAATGATGAACGAAAATATAGAAATAAAGAAAATAATCAAAGGAAAAAGAGCAATAGAAAGAAAAAAAGTAACGAAAGAAAGATAGAAAGAAAGAAAATTAAAGAAAGGAAGAATGAAAATTAAAGAAAGGAAGAAAGAAAAATGAAAGACAGAAAGAAAGGAAAAAAGAAAGAAGAAAGAAAATTAAAAAAAGAAAGAAAGAAAGAAAGAAAGAAAATTAAAGAAAAAAAATGATGAAAATTGACAAATTTAATGGAGGAATCTAAGAAGAAATTTAAAAAAAGAATGAAGGAAAGAAAGACAAAAATAAAAAAGGAAGGAAAAAGAGCTATAAAAAGCGCTATAAAAAGCGCTAACTTTGCATTTACACACGTACTATCTCTGATATTGTTCAGTTTTATCAATAAATATACCATACGTTAAAACAATATTATTATCATGTATATATATATATATATATACATATATGTGTGTGTGTGTGTGTGTGTGTGTTTGTGTGTGTGTGTGTGAGTGTGTGTGTGTGTGCATTAGAAGACGGAAAACACCAAGGGGACAGATTAAGAAAGAAAGACAACAAGGAAAGATCAGCGAAAAAAAAGGAAATAATGATAAATAAAGATAAAAAGAAAGGAAAGAGCGCGATAGAAAAAGAAAGAAAGAAAGAAATAATATCGATAATAAGAAAGAAAATTAAAGAAAAAAGAAAAGAAAGACAAGAATGACGAGTTACACATTGAAAGCAAGAAATTAAGAAAGAGTGATATAAGAAAGAAGAAAGAAAGAAAGAAAGAAAGACAAAGATAAAAGAAAAGAAAAAGTACGATAGGAAGAAATGAAAATATTACGCTAAAAAGAAGTAAAGTACATTAAAGAGAGAAAGAAAAAAAAGAAAACAAAGAAAAGTTGCGAATTCAAAGTAAGCAAGGGAAAAGAAAGATAAATAAGAAAGAAGGAAAAGTATAAAAAGAAAGAAAAGAATGAAAAGTGATAAAAAGAAAGCAAGAAAGACTAAAATGAAAGAAAAGAATAGTGATAAAGAGAATGAAAGAAGAACAGAAAAAAGAAATAGAAGAAGGAAAGAATAAATGAAAAAGGATAAAAACAGCAATACAAAAGAAAGAAAGAAAAAGGAAGAGAAACGAATGGAATGAACAGAGATAAAAAAAAGACAGAAAAAATGACGATAAAGGAAAAATAAAGAAGATCGATGAAGAGAAAGAATGAAAGAAAGAAAATTAAAGAAAGAAGAAATGAATGAAGAACGATAATAAAAGAAACCAAACAAGAATGAAACGAAGATAAATAAATAAAAAGAAAAGAAAAAGATCAATTAGAAGAAAGAATAAAAAAAAGAAGGAAAGATATGAAATAATAGCGACGATATGAACGAAAGAAGGAAAGAAAACAGAAAGAATGTCTATAAAAAAAAGAATGTAAGTTGCCTTTACGTTAGGACATATTTTGTGTAACTCATAAATATACGCAATTATTTCGCGACAACTTGATACCAATTTAATGCCCCAAACTTACATCAAATTCAGAAGCAATTACACAATAAATTCCGATTGCAGATTTCTTACAGGACATAAAATATGGCCGCAATTTGAATTGAGTTTCCCCATAGGCAATATGCGATACATTGTTTTTCCTATCTTCTCAACCAATTCGTCGATACGCCGGAGAACATACAATAAAAGTTATTCCCTTCTGTCCGCTTGAAAGTTCCCGGTGTACAAAGACGACAGATCAATTTTGGTATGATTTTTAACAGCTAAATTATACATTTATATCTACACGGAATTTTCATAGCGAAACGTATGGTATTTGTTCGATACGGTATTTCTATCATCTGAAATTGTTTTTATGAGAACTTTCTGCTCATTGTATTTTGCTGTGTTATAATTTGTTTGTTTTTTTTGTGTGGATTCAGGGATAATTGTTTTTTTCTCACTATAATTTTGTTTTTATTCATTTGTGGATGTTGAGTTGATACTAAATAGATGCAAATTCCTACACAGATCTCACCACCATTTTTTTTTTAATGACCCCGAGTTTAATCCATTGCTGACAACCGCGTTTTGGCTCATAAAATAAAGGCAATAATAATTATATTTGTGTTATCTCCCCTGTTATTCAGTGCGCTTAAATTTCCACACTAAATGTCCCGTGGTTTATCTTTAGGGAACAATCGATAACAATTATGCTTAAATCACCAGGACCTTCCATAGTATTCTCCGTGGCAGGTAATTAAGTCCCGTAAAAAAGCCACAAATCACAATTTTAGCTAAAAACATACCACAATAAATTTATAGTAACCAGTCGATTTCTGTCGGATAATTCACGAGTTTACGGGACTGCTCTGTTTGCAAAAGAAATCCATAGTAAACGAATCTAACCTCTAAAAAAAAACGTTTTCTAACATTGCTACGGTCAGATATTCGATATATCTAATAGTTAAAAAGTCGTAGTATCTTATAAGATCCGACTTTTTGCGAAGAAATCCTTAAGAAGGGCGTTTTCTTAAAGTTTGCGACAAAACGTAAACAAACTACGAATATAGTATACGAACATAAATTTAAGCCGTAAAATGTTGCGGTCGGTATATATTCAATATATTCTATAGTTAGGGAGTTTTAGTATCTCATAAGACCCTCCCGACTTTATGTGAAGAAAACCTTTAGAAAGGAGTTTTTAGTTTGCGGCAAAAACGCAAACAAACCACGGATATGCCTGATGATTGTGTCCAGCATAAAACAGACTGTCGTCTCTGAGTGTTGACTTCAATATTCACTTTTATATATATATATTTACATATCGTATACAAAGATAGTTTAAGTCGTAAGAAAACGTTTTCTAAAAACGTAAAGCTCACATATTTGATACATTTCATGGCAAGGCAGTCCGAGTATAAATAAAACCTGACTTTAAGTCAAGAAAGTCTCAATTTTACATCAAAACATGAACTAAAAGTTACTTGAATTTTCAATTTAATTATAAGACTTGGATTTTGTCAACTTTTGGGATAAGAGGTATGACAGGAGGAAACTATGGAAGAAAGCATTATTCTCCTATTGACATTACTTCCATTATGAGCATTAGTATATATGTGATGACACCACCATTCACGGACGCAAAGGATTAGCTGAATGGAAAAAGAATGAATAATATGCTATTTTTTTCTCTCAGAGAGAGTTTTATAATGTTACATCGTACACAGATATAAATATAAATATATACACGTGTCTCATTCAGATAAATTAGAACACAGATATCTACAAGGCACAGCGAGAGTAAGGGGAACTAAAACATAGGAACTTATATATAATATGAAGATTCATCTGTGTTTCTGGAGAAGTCATGTTTATGACTGCAGAATCGAACAAGACGGCTTCATCTACTATAACCCAAGTGAGGACATATTATTACCAGTCGAATTCATTACATTCACCTACGTGCTAATAACCTTAGGAAAGGTATGAATTATCTTCTTTTCCCCCAGCTATGGGTAAATAGCAGGACAGACCGGGTTCTATAGCCTTGGATGGCAACTGGTTTCCCGCAGAAAAATGACAACCTACTACAGGAAAAAATCTGCCTCGTCAGTCATGTATCGAAAGATACATGATCGTCTACGCGTGTATCACGCATGGCACATAACTGACTGGCTGAGGACATATTCAGCCAACCTGAAAGTGTATGTCTTGATTTTTACCAAATTGAGGACTGCTGTCTGGAGATTTCTATATCTGGGGAAGATATATTCCAAAAGGGTAACTTCAACCGGTTTTTATAAGCTGCTGGGAGTGGTAGCTTTAGCCTCATCCCGGTCCCTTTGGCCAGGGTTAAAAAAAAGAACGACCGCTCAGTTTGCCTACTATAAACCGAATTAAATTGACTGACGCTTTCGTCAGTGTATGTCTGGCCATCATCAAACGGCCTTCACGGGCTCCACGTGGCTTATATCGACCAATGGGAGATAATTGTCTTTTGCATAATTACAAAGGTTGGATTTTAGGCTAACACAACACCACAGAGTAAGCTCCTACCTTGAGTGGCTCTTGGGCATTATATTGACTGAACGTTAGTAGAAAAAAATATCATAGACTGAACATGTGAGTAATAATGAAGATTTAAAGAAAGGGGAAACAAAAAAAGAAACTTATACATAACATTAGGAAATGGCAGTTGAAATTTCTAGGGCACATCATGAGGAAAGAGGGCTTGGAAAATCTGATACTCACAGTAGAGATTGAAGGCAACAGTAGAGATTGAACAGACACGGCCCGACGACGACGACGACGACGACGAAGAAGAAGAAGAAGAAGAAGAAGAAGAAGAAGAAGAAGAAGAAGAAGAAGAAGAAGCTTCAACCCTTCACTCACAGAAGGGATGTGGTAGGCCTCTCACTGCTCTATCGCTATTTCCCTGGAAAGTACTCAAACGAACCTCATTCCTTAGTTCCACAAATTCTTACGTTCACGGCTAGGAACCGCCATGTCAGTTACCTAGCATCAAATCAGCTTCATTCACCATTTCACTTGTCGCTAATTCCATTAGAGACAAGTTCCACTCGAGTCGCTTCTTCCCGCAAATCACTGCAACTGGTTTCCAAGTTTACCCGATCACTACAAACTTAACCTGTACAAGTCTATGGCTAACCGTTATTTTTCTCACCTATCTGCATAAATTTGCCTCTTTCTCTGTAACACTCTACCTCGAGTGGCCCCCGGGAATTCTGCAGGCTGAAGCTTACTGAAAAAAAAAAAAGAATTGCTCTGAGATGCTTCTATTTTTAAAGTTATGACTTTTCTAAACTACTTTTTTTAATATAATTTTTAATATTTTTAATTTTAATATATTTTTTTAATATTTTTATAATATATTTATATTATATGTTTATATAATATATATATATATATATATATATATATATATATATATATATATATATATATCATTTACATTTATATCATATTTATATTTATATATATCTTATATAAATGTACAGTGTGTATTTATGCGTGTGTGTCCAAGCAACTACTCTGCTCCCACAGGTTCGATTTCAATAATTCCTAGCTGATTCAAAAGTCCTAGAAAAGTTTGGCAAAGGGAACGATTTTCGTTGAGCTCAGATTCAGGGTTTCCAGATTATGCGAGGTTAAAATATATATTAATATATTATACTAGCCATTATCGTTGCTTTCATGGTTTAAGTGGAGTAACTCTTATTTTCCTTTTTTATTCAAAATTGCAGTGCACGTTTTATAATCGGGCGGCATGTAAGCTAGCTCCTGTGGAGGACATTTGGTTTGGCCACCATCACAATAGCTAGGGAGGAATAGATGCGATAGACATCAATAAACTTTAGATGTACGTATATCCTTATTTTACGTACAAATAATTATTTTTATTTCATGGGTGACAGAATAGGGGACAATTTATAAGATAAAATTAATATAGTGTAAAGATGGGAAAATAGAAATTAGAATTAGTTATATATTCAACATTTGAAGAATTAGAGAAAGATAATAGCTAATTTAGTTAAAACAATATATTATGGAATCTATATGAATAAATGCGAAATTGGAGCTACATTCTCACGCGAATTCTGAGATTAAAAAGTCCCATCTCTACTTTATAGTAATTTGTATTTATACACGCCACCACGAGGTCAGGTTAAGACACAAGGTCAGTTTAATGTGAGGATCCCGAGTGCTGACACCCGAGCTAGGAACAAAAATTCCCGAGCCTCCGCAACACTCAGTTGCACTGGTCGTGGTGCGTGCACGGACCCCTCTCTCTAGTGCAATGAGAGGGCGCGACATCGGGCATCTGCTCCCCAGGACCGGAATTTCTAATCATAATTTTCCTCAGTTGCCCCTGAGCCGACTCTGCCCAAGGACAGAGACGCAACTGAGAGACGATAAGTAATGTGTTAGAAACTACTCAAAAGAGTAATTTAAACACGGTATTTACTCTGTCCCCTCCACAAGGATGAGATGTGACACAAGGTCTATTTTTAGGTAATGACCCGACCGCAAACACCCGGGCAAGGATCGAAAATTGCCCACGTCGGTTGCGCTCGCCTTTGTGCGATCCCCGATCCTTCTGTCTAATGCAATGAGAAGGCGCGGGCTCGGGCAGCTGTTCCTCAGGGCTGGGCACCTCTCAGTATTATTTTCCTCAGTTGTCTCTCTGTCCTTTGACGGAATCGCCCTTGTGACCAAAGACAGAGACGCATCTGAAAGATGATAAGTAGACGTGAAATTACTCAAAAAGAGTAGATATTTACTCACCCCCACCACGATGTCAGGTTGTGACACAAGGTCGGTATTAAAGTGTGGAGCCCGGGCGCGTACACCCGGGCAAGGAACAAAAATTCCCCCCCCCGCCGGTTGCGCTGGACTCGGTGCGTGCACCTATCCTCCCCTCTAGTGCACTGAGAAGGCGCGGCCTCGGGCAGCTGTCCCCCAGGGACGGCACCTCACAGTATAATGTTCCTCAGTTGCGACTCTGTCCTTTGACGGAGTCGCCCCTGAATGCACTCTGGCCAAAGACAGAGACGCAACTGAGCGATGATAAGCAGACGTGTACCGACTCGAATAGCGTAATTTACATGCTAAAGTCTCAATATCTGTATTATATCTTAACTTCTAGGCAATATCACTCTTCAGGTTTAAGTAATTTGCATATTGATTCTCAAAATGATTCTTTCATTAACTGTATTTCATTACTGTTCTTTTTATTCACGGATTGTTTTGATTTTCATATGAAAAATAGTTCTGTTTAGGAATATTGTCTTATATAGTACAGAAACGTGTTTGAAATTTGCATTTTACTTGACAATAAACAAGTTGGCAAATATAAAAGTGAGCATAGAAGTCAACACTTAGAGGCGACAGTCTGTTTTCATAATAGATGCAATCGTGGCCTGACGATTGCATCTAGCATGAAACAGACTGTCGCCTCTAAGTGTTGACCTCTATGTTCACTTTTATATTTACACACGCTCTATCTCTGATATTGAGCACTTTATCCAATAAATATAGCACACTTTAAGGCTATATATATATGTAGGCGAAAAATATATATATATAGGCGAAAAATATATATATACGCGAAAAAACCCTCAAGTACCTTAAGTCCTTGGTCCAAAGAAAAATAAAACAAGCGAGTATAATGAAAACGAAAAAGTAGAGGGCTCAATACGTTAAGTAGAGAGGTAAATTAGAATAAATCCAAACGAGCCAAGCAAACCTTCCTACGTTAACTCTGGAGATCCGTTTGCCTGGTTCGTTAGGATTTATTATATATATATATATATATATATATATATATATATATATATATATTATAAATTTATCATATAGACAAAACAATTTTACTCACTACAAAGATGCAACTTGGTTTCAATGCATTTCAACTGCACTTCGACGGGTGACAGTCGAAAATGGTTATGAACAAGCCTGCTTGTAGGCAAGCTCCGATACCTATATATATATTTTTTACGTATATAATTTTCTTCTCGAAACAAATGGAAAAAAGGAAGTGAAGTTTCACATACGCCTTGCCTACAAGCAGGATTGTTCATAACCATTTTCGAATCTCACCCATCGAAGTGCAGTTGAAATGCACTGAAACCAAGTTGCATCTTTGTCGTAAGTAAAATAGTTTTGTCTATATGATAAATTATAATAAATAAATAATTATCCCTTTAATATCGGTATCTAGCCCTCTTTTGAATTAATGCTGTGAACCTTAGAAATTTATATATTACTTTCGTTCTCATCGCATCGGATATATATATATATATATATATATATATATATATATATATATATATATATATATATATATATAGTTTACGAAAAACTAGGTAATCCGTATGGGTAGACCCAAGTAGGATAAAATCGAGAGAGCTCGATGTAAATCAGAGCTAATAATTTAAATAAAAACAGACCACTTTTAGGTTCCATAAAATAAATTATTTCATTACAGCCCTTTTAAAGGACCGCGGATCATCAGATTTTACTTCCAATGGTTTGAACGAAAAATGAAAAGGGCTGTGGTGAAATAATTTATATGGAACCTTAAAGTGGTCTCTTTTTATTTAATATATATATATATATATATATATATATATATATATATATATATATATATATATATATATATATATGTATATATATATATATATATATATATATATATATATATATATATATTAAAATACAACTTGTTTTAGATATAATTTACCTTTAAATATAACTATTTATTTATTTCATTATATTTTTAGTTTTAAATATATAATTTATGTTAGCTTATTATAGTTTTATTTTTAAATGTATTTTTATTTTTAAATATAAACTATTTTATATTAATAACTTATTTTTAAATATAATTTTATTTAAATATATATTATTTTTAGATATAACTTTATTTAAATTCCTCTTTTATTTCTCTCTTAGTTTTAAATTAAGATTTCATGCTCCATATAACCACAATGATTAATATCCGGACATTATTTTATAAAACCTCTTACCTTTAATACGTTTCACCTGCTCCTGTCTACACTTCCGTGCTGTTCGTCTGACTGAAACTTTGAAATGGATAAACTTGGATTTTTTTCCTGTAGTTTTCACAGTTAAATTTCTTTTTCCGACATGAAAACTGACGAATATATTTTTGTTAGTCGAAATAAGCTTATTATATGAGGTATTTTTTTTAAGATATATATTTTGGATATTAAACACATGAGAAGTGGGGATGCCACCTCCATGTTCTCTTTTTTTTTCTTCCCTTCCCTAAAACCAGACAGCGCCTTATATCATACCTTACGTCTGATTCCCACATTGTTCATCTAAAACCTGAGGGCAGGGGACAGACAGCCTATTAAAGTACGTATCATACCTTCTTTACTCAGACTCTCTTTCGCCCTATTCAGTCATCAGTTTACTCAAGCTCATTATGCATGTCATGCATCGTTTTCCCCTGTCTCTCTTGCTCTCTATCCGTCCCGTGGGTATCAGATTTTCCAAGCCGTCCATCATCATTATGTGCCTTAGATACATTAACTGTCTCCTCATGATTTTAAGTATTAGATTCCTTTATGTTAACATTTTCTCTAAAACCTCGTCGTGGCTCACATGTTCTATCCATGGTATCCTCAGCATCCTTCTGTAGAAATTTCAACTGTCTCTTCCTGATGTTAAGTCTAAGTTTACTTTTTGTTTCCATTTTCTCTAAAACCTCATCGTTGCTCACATGTTCGGTCTATGGTATCCTCAGCATCCTTCTGTAGACATTTCAAATGTCTCTTCCTGATGTTAAGTATCAGTTCCCGTTTTGTTTCCATTTTCTCTAAAACCTCATCATTGCTCAAATGTTCGGTCCATGGTATCCTCAGCATCCTTCTGTAGAAATTTCAACTGTCTCTTCCTTATGTTAACTATAAGTTTCCTTTTTGTTTCCATTTTCTCTAAAACCTCATCGTTGCTCACATGTTAGGTCCATGGTATCCTCAGTATCCTTCTGTAGAAATTACAACTGTCTGTCTGATGTTAAGTATATGTTTCCATTTTCTCCAAAACTCAGTCGTTGCTCACATGTTCGGTCGTCAGTATCCTCAGCATCTTTCTGTAGAACCACTTTATTGTTGCTTCAATTCCTCTCTTCATCGTCCAGCATTCATTGCCAAGAGGACGGTAATCAGATACTAGTTTAGTTCTCTTTTCATGCTTTTTTTATTTCTATTTTTTCTATTTTTTTCTCTGTTTTTCTATTTCATATTACTCTGTTTAGCGTTTGGAAGGCATCTTTGGCTAGCCCAATATACCTTCGGATGTCGGTGTCGTTTATTTCCATTCTCTGATAAAAGACTCCCCAGATATTTAAATCTCCGTACTTGTTTAAATTTAGTATACGCAAGCTAATTAACGTACTATGGAAGGAAGGAACAAGCATAATCAGGCGATTCCTTTTTAGAGGTTATTAATTTTAAATTGTATACAGTTAGGCGTGTCACTGCATTAAAACACACATGCACACACGTAGATAGACATATAATTTGATTGAAATCAAATGTAACATCTGTTTTAACGTTGGTGAATTCATGGAAAACAACCAGAATAAGCCGAAAGGTGTGGCCCTTTGGATTCCATTTTATGATACCTGCATTTAAAATTAATATATATTCTAATAAGTGTAGTAATTTAAATGGATAAAAAAAAGACATTTAGCTTTGAAATTTGATCCTCGTGCCGTCTGTGAAGCGACCGAAACTGAACTCGTTAAAATAAAAAACAGAGAAAAAAGAAACGAATAAAATAAGCTAATTTTTACTTCTAGGTTCATAAAAAGGGTTACATTTAAAGCTAAGCGCCCCGGCACCCACCATATATATATATATATATATATATATATATATATATATATATATATATATATATATATATATATATATATATATATATATATATATATATATATATGACACTACTCCGTTGAGATAGGCATCTAGGCCTCTGAAGCAACCGATCGAACAATAGACAAAAAATAAAATAAACCGACACAGATAATTACATGCGAACAGACTGTTAGAAATAAATCGATTTGTGACCTCACTCATATATATATATATATATATATATATATATATATATATATATATATATATATATATATATATATATATATATATATATATATCATAAAGGTAACAAATCCGTTGGTATATAATCCAAGTGGATAAATAATATACCAAATCACGTCATATGGGCTGATTTGGGATTTTTATTATTATTATATATATATATATATATATATATATATATATATATATATATATATAATTCCAGTAAGATATCTTTAATCATTTGTAAGATACAACGATTGAAACTGCATTGAAAAATACTTAATAAATTAAATATAGCATCAAATTATATATTCTTTTTTTTATTTGTTATGTAACTAAATACATAATTATCAACAATGTTTGCGTAAAACTTGATATTTGCTGTAATAAATTCTCAATAAATATTACTGTTGGTTTTATTTTACTATTATTTTACTTA
This sequence comes from Acanthosepion esculentum, assembly GCA_964036315.1. NCBI lineage: Eukaryota > Metazoa > Mollusca > Cephalopoda > Sepiida > Sepiidae > Acanthosepion > Acanthosepion esculentum. Next base: position 36,628,321 of record OZ038516.1, read on the forward strand.
AATGTAAGATAGCCAAACATTTACAATTCGTTACAGTTTACCTTGAAAAGAAATGTTGATCAAAACTTCCTAAAACGTTTAAGCGCGTGTTGCCGCAAAATTATCAAATGTTGAATACGCCTTTCCTCCGATCAGAAAATACATTTAGATTATGAGAATTGTTTTGGAGGAAATAATAATGATTTGATGATACTTGTGTTTAATGCCTCCAACCAATACCTCATAAAAATGAACTATAATCGCGTAGAAAGAAGGAAAAGATATATCAGGAACGCTACTTGGTTTCAGTGAGAAAAAGAAAGACCGAAAGAAGGGAAGATATAGAATTGTTTAAAGTCTGTTTCCGTGAAATGGAAAAAAGTTGCCAATTTCAAATCTCTTCATTTGTATCCCCTTACTTCTTAAAATAACAACCAGACTGCATATTTATGATTTTGTTGAAGTTGTTAAGCTAAACTATTTAACGATGCGATATGGGAATTTTCACCGATATTTTATTGTCGTAGAACTCGTCATGAACTTATTCAACCATTAAAATGAGAATTAGAATTTCTCAGAACATTCAAATATGAGAACTGAGACATGTTCAAAAGTATTTCTGGTATTGTCATAATTGTTTTAGTTTATTATTAGTTATAGGTGTTAATGTCTTATTGTGCCTAAGATCTACACAAGGAACGAGTCGTGTATACATCATGTAGCTTATTCTACAGATTCAACTTAGGTATATCAGAAATGCTACTGTTATTGCAATATTTTCTTAAACTTATTAATCTCAAATATTTAAAAATGCAATAGAGTAAATTCTACGGATATTTTATTGTCATAGAACACATCATGAGTATATTCTTCTTCTTCTTCTTCTTCTACTTCTTCTTCTTCTTCTTCTTCTTCTTCTTCTTCTTTTATTTTCTTTGATATCTGGCGTTTGCACATTTCTTTCCGGGTCCGCCCAGGGACCTAAGTTTAGAAATGGCATCATGACACTTTCCACTGCAAAACAAAATTACATAGATAAAACCCTTCGTAAAGTGTGGGTTGTACTTGTCAGAATAACTTTTTGTATCTCTTTGAGGCATGGACTTCCAGGGATCCCTTCAATTAGTCTACTGGAATCTTTTCCAACCAATCCAAGGGCTCCAACTACAACAGGGATTGTTGATGTTCCCATGTGCCACATTTTTGAGATATTTATTTCAAGGTCCTTGTATTTTGACAGCTTTTCGAATATCTTCAAAGACACATTGCAGTCTGCAGGGACTGCCATATCAATAAGGAGGCACTTATTTTGTTTGTGGTCTTTAATAACAATGTCTGGGCGGTTGGCTTTGATTGTTCTGTCAGTGTGTATTGTGTAGTCCCATATAATTGTAACAGGTTCTATCTGTGTAACCGGGTCAGGGTGGTGTTCGTACCAGTTTCTTTCAGTTTCCTTCCCGTAGATATTATTATTATTATTATTATTATTATTATTATTATTGTTTTTGTTGTTGTTGTTGTTATTATTATTATTACTGTTATTATTATTATTATTATTATTGTTATTATTATTATTACTATTATTCTTCTGCTTCTTCTTCTTCTTCTGCTTCTTCTTATTATTATTATTATTGTTGTTATTATTATTATTACTGTTATTATTATTATTATTATTGTTGTTATTCTTCTTCTTCTTATTATTATTATTATTATTATTGTTATTATAATTATTATTATTATTATTGTTATTATTATTATTACTATTATTCTTCTGCTTCTTCTTCTTCTTATGATTATTATTATTATTATTGTTATTAGTATTATTATTATTGTTATTCTTCTTCTTCTTATTGTTATTATTGTTATTATCATTATTATTATTATTGTTGTTATTATTATTATTACTATTATTCTTCTACTTCTACTTCTTCTTTTTCTTCTTCTTCTTCTTCTTATTATTGTTGTTGTATTTCCTTTGATTTCTGGTCTATACTAATTTCTATCCGCGTCCCGACCAGAGACTTACTGTCAGAAATGCCATCATGACATTTTTTTACTGAGAATCTTTTGAGAAAAAAACAAACTGAGATCGCACACATTTTACATAGATGAAGCCCTTAGTGTGGTATGAGCTGTACTTGTGATTACAAGTTCTTGTATTTCTTTAAGGCTTGGACTACCAAGAATCTCTTCATCGAGTTTATCGGAAGCTTTTGAAATCAATCCCAGATTTCCAACTACAACTAGAATTATTGATGACCTGATATGCCACATTTTTGAGATTTCGTTTTCAAGGTGTGGGCGCACTTGTGAAAACATTTTTTTCCTATTATTTTAAGGCATGTGCAGCCAGGAACGCCTTCAATGAGTCTATTGGAATCATTACCAATCAATCCGAGGGCTCCAACTACAGCAGGAATTGTTCATGTTCGCATGAGCCGCATATTTAAGATTTCGATTCCAAGGTCCTTGTATTTTGATAGGTTTTTGAAGATCTTCAAAATTACATTAAAGTGTGCAGGGACTGTCATGTCAATAAGAAAGTGCATTCTGTTTTTGCGGTCATTAATCACGATGTGCTGGGCGATTAGATTTGATTGTTCTCTCCATGTGTTTTGCAAATTCCAATAAAAGTGTGACCGAGTCTGGGTAGTGTTCATACCAATTACCGGGTCTGGTTTCAGATTCAAAGCAATTTATTATTATTATTATTATTATTATTATTATTATTATTATTATTATTATTATTTTAATTCATTTGATTTCTGGTGCGTACTTATTTCTTTCCGGATGCCGACCCAAGGTAATACATGGATTTATGACATTTTCCTCTGAGCAGTTTTGAAGAAACAAATTCACACCTATTTTGCATAGGTGAAGCCCTTCGTACGGAGTGGGCTGTATTTGTGAGAACAATTTTTTGGTATTTTTTGAAGGCAGACATTCATTCAATGTGTCTATTGGAATATTTTCCAATCAATCGGAGGGCACCAACTACAATTGGAATTCTTGATGTCCTCATGTTCCACATTTTTAAGATTTCGATTTCAACGTCCTTGTATTGTTATTATTATTATTATTATTATTATTATTAGAAGAAGAAGAAGAAGAAGAAGAAGAAGAAGAAGAAGAAGAAGAAGAAGAAGAAGAAAAATTATCATCATTATTAATGATTTTGGTGAGTATCAAATAGAAATATGACGCAAAGTCAACCTTGTAGAAGACACCCAAGTTGATAAGAAATAGAACTGAAATCTCGACAGTTTGTCTCGTTTTTCCTTTACACATATTTCATTTTTGATATAACTTGCTTATGTAAACCTATCCTGAATGCTTGCAGGCAATCAAAAAGCAATCGACTGTCTCAAGAGGGAAACAGAAATGAAATAAGCAAAAGAAGTAAAACGGAACGTTTCTTTGATGGACTGAGAAACCCTTTCAAAATGTAGACAATAATGGCGCCATCCGAGACCTCGTGAATCCACGCCAACATTTTCTAAAGAAATTAGCCGTTAAATATATCATCAGGTTTATTCGATCTTTCATGGAAAAAAAAAAAGATAGGGAGGCGTAGAATTTTGTCGCAGAAAAATCTAGCAAAATACATGCCATCAGATGAAACTATATTTTGTTTTTAAATACTAAAGTTTCGCCAATTTTACTGAATAACAGACATTTAAGGAATACGTTTTATTTATTAGTAAATCGGTAGCGTGTTTGAAGAATTCTTTAACTTTTATTCTAACCAGTGAATTTTAAAAAAAATCAGTCTGTGGAATTACTCCACTTGTCTGTCAAAGAACTTCAGCTAACAATCGGTAAATGGCAGCGCTACAATCTATATATATATTTTTTAAAAGTACGCGAAATCTCATTCATCTTTTGTTCCTCTATTTTGTCAACAGATGCCTTAGAGATAAGGTGTGTCTTGTATCCCCACTAGAATCCTTTTGCCCGCAGCGAACAACTTGTTACATTAAAGACAACGCATTATATAACAGATATATTTACAGAAACATATTTGACTATAAGGAAGCATATATACAAGAAAGTGACACGCTTCGTTTATCGTCAGGCATGAACTGGAAAGAAGACATTTGTCAGGAAAGTTCCTTCACAGTGTGGTGTTTGTCGCTTTTTGCTCTCCAGAGTCTATCTTACATATCTATAAGTCTATCGTTCGTTCGTACTTAGAATATTGCTGCTCTATATCGTCCGGTGGTCCTGCTATCTAACTAGAATTCCTTCATAATATCAAAAGAAGAACCAGCAATATTATTGTCCTCGATCTGGCGACTCGGCTTCAGTCGTTTTCCCCACCGCTGAAAAGTTGCCTCCCTTTGCTTTTTTCTATAAATACTTTTATGGTTATTGTTCAGATGGGCTCTTCGATATGGTACCGAGACTTTTCGAATCTAAACGCAGTACCAAACTGGTGACGAGGTCTCACCAATTTACGGTATGGCTGACTAGATATAACGTAAATTCTACGCTAACATTTTTTTTCTCGCTTGTGGAACTCACTTCCGACTCGATGCTATCCAGCTAACATTAATTTGTGTTGTTGATCTGAAATAGTTTTTTTTAAGTTCAAAGCAAGACAAACTGTTTAATAGTGAAATTATAATAAAATCTAAGTTCAAAGCCAGACAAATTCTTTGATAATCAAAACGCTGTAAATCCAGGCGGGATGCAGGAGTAAATGTTGCAATCAAGAATTCTATGTCCAATGTCAAGAAATCCAAGGACACTTCGTTCCGCTATCAATCTACTGCGCCGTTGAAACCGTCCGATTAAAAAAAAAACTACGTCCTGAAAAACGTGCTCTTCGTTTGTATCAGTTACATGCTCGCGCATGCAAATCACCACCAGTTTTTTTAAGTTTTTTTTTCGCACATGCGCCATGACGAAATTTCAAATGGCGACCATGACCCCCCACCACCACCGGTTTCACTTCACTAAAATGTGCAGAAATTAAAATGCAAAATCAATCACTATCTACTGCCCTCTTGATTCCTCTTCCCTTGTTCTAGCTCCTTAGCAAATGCTCCTGTTTCTAATTCTTCCACACCCAGTAACCCCTTGCGTCTCGGTGGCTTTACTGCCTTGTTTGGGGTGAACTTGATTAAACAAATCTAATAGACTTATAAAACCACACACACACACACACACACACACACACACACACACACACACACACACACACAATTATACACAAACATACACACCTGCTTGATAACGTGAAAAACATATCCATAACGGTATTCATCATCTAGAACAGTGATTTTCAACCGCGCTGTTCCCAGAACCCAAGAGTTCCACAAGAGATCGCGATGGATTCCACGAGAAACAGTATAAATAAGATGATGAATGTTTGAGTAATTTTTGTTTCATTTTGTATTCTATAACGTACGGCATATTGTTGTAAAAATCCTAGGTTATGATTATGAAGTCTTTGGCCTGTTATATTATTTAAAATTATAATAATCATAGGGAATGTATTTAGCGATGTCTATATGGCGTCAGTTTGAAACCGCCTTCACTGGTTAGTGGACAGGACCTGTACGTGACGGACTCGTGCGTCATTCAGTGATTCGTTCAAGTACAGGGCGCATGCGCGAGGTTCATATATTATATTTAACACGTGATCTACGATAAAAATATAAAAGAAATACAGGGCAACCTCGGTTCTCTAACGTCTCACATGTCGACCAAATCGGTTTTCCAACAGAATATTCCAGATGAAAATGCATCGGTTATCGAACAACTTTGCTGAACCAAGTAACCTTAACGGAATTATTACTGAATCAACCGCCATGTTGTATACATTCGTATGTTGTGCTGTGTTTTTTTCTTTTCCAATTTTTATTGTATTGTGCCTTTTTTTCTCTTCATTAGTCTTCAGTAATGGCACCAAAGAAAGCTAGCAGTGATACTGGTAAAGGAAAAAGAAAATTTAAGAGAAAAACAATTGTTGATAATATTGTCTCTATAATGAAGATATTGTCTCTTTCTACTCAGTTTCATATGGCAAAATCAACGATCTATACTATTCTTATAAATAAAGAGACGATCATGTCTTTCTTTCCCTTTTCTAAACAATATAATCTCTTCCTCTTCCACTTACGCCATCAACTGTCCCACATGCATGTACGGTAAAATTATTATTTTATTTATTTTATCTGTTTAGTATTGTTTTCTTTTTCGTAGATTTTTTTTTCTTAATGACTTTCATTAGATTTGTGTATAAACTTGTGCACGAATTACTTTTCTTAAAGTTTAAATAAGCAATCATCTTCGGACGAGGAACGAATTAATCCATTTTAAATTGATTCCTAATGGAAAAATAGTTTCGGTTTACGAACATTTCGGATTACGAACGGGCTTCAGGAACAAATCAAATTCGTGAACCGAGATTCCACTCTAGATATTAATAAGAGTATATAATGATTTTTGTGCGGAGGTTCCGAGAGACATGAAAACTATTTCAAAGCTGATATAACAGTTTGAGAAATGCTGTTCTAGATGGGCTTCCTATGAATGCTTTTTTTATTCGGTCGAGCCAGCTCGGACATTCAAGAGTTTATCATGCCAGCCATCACGGTCGGGCATCAAGATCGGAAGGTCATTAGAATTGCATGCTGTGTCATAACATAGTAGGTTAATGTAGATGATTGCTAGGTGATCTTGTGTCGTGGCCAGGTGATTGGAATTTCGAACGGAACGCTTTATTTCGTCCACAAGGACACACGGCCCGGTGGACAAAGGCGTTGGTTAGATCGCGTGACTAGACCCAAAGTATTGTCAGTTCAATACCAGGCTACAGCAGTGGGGAACCGAAAATCTTGGAGGGTTGAGTTAAAGGGAAATGACTGAGGCACACGGAAGAGGCATGGCACGTGGAGCTAGAACAATCTACCCCCCCCCGGTTGTCAAAATAAAGGGTTTGGTTGGAAATTCCAATCACCTGAAAAAGGCCGGAGCGTATAACGGTCGAATCGTTGTGAACATGACAATGGCGATGAGGATAACGGTCCGAATAATGTAAATAAATTCATGCCCAGTTTGGACGTTAAATCCATTTTTATCAACGTCTATGTTAAAATATGCTTATTTAAAGAAAAAAATAACACTATCTGTCACAACTTGGTAAGTGGGGTCTGTAATAATAACTGCAACGCAGTTTAGTCTGGTGATTACTGTCTGCAGAGGCGATACTCGTTTTTGTTATTCACACATATACAACATGGCTAATACTGTAATTCCGTGTCTGAACAACAGCGGAAATAGTGCCTCCTTTTCATTAGTTCCCAGTTACAACATTACCAATAGCCAAAATCAGTAAAACAAATCGCTTACTCATTACAAATCAATGCTATTTCACTGTTAACAATAATATCTATAATCAAAAATTGGCTAACCAATGGGCTCACCTCTTAGTGCAGCTTGCCTATCTCAGAGTTTTATGAATATGGTCGTCTGCAAAGAATTATATGTAAACAATATATTTCCTATATATCAATTGATTGATTTGTTTCTGTAACTGTAAATCAGCTCCTTAAGGGTTATTTAATACCAAAATTTAACTTTCTTACAAGCTTTGAAGTAAAGAATATACTATATACGTTATTCTCCATTCACAGTTGAATATATGGTAGATGAGACTCAGCACTTGTGTATATAGATATTCGTGTATATATGATTACTAGAGACGGTAATATATGTGTATTTTATATTGTAGTCATATTGAAGTTATATTTTGTTTGATTTAAGAAATAAGGTTATTATATGGACTAATGGTAATGAAAGATCTCTCATTTTGGTTGGTTGATTTTTTACATTTTTTATCATTTAGTATACAGGTAGTTACAAAGAGTGAAGATGAGAGAAAAGACTGGGTATAGGGATAACAGCTGAACAGAGTTCAAGAAGATAGAAGATGGTGATTGACGTTGCAGTTAAATTTTTGAAGATAGTACTTAGCAGGGAAGTAAGGAAACGGTAAGGTGTTCCACAGGTGGGAAGTGCGAGTAAAGAAACTCATGGAGTAGAAGCGGCAGTTACATTTAACTATTTCAACAGTAAAAAGGTAACAGCTAGATGCCAATCTAGTAGCACACTTAGACACACGTAGTAAGTGCTCCAGGAAAAAAAAGCTCGTCAAAGCAGTAACGATAAGAATATTTGTAGAAATGACAAAAGGAGGCCACGTCGCATTAGTGAGATAGTGATTGAATTAGTTGAACTAGTTCAGAAACTAAACAATGTCGAACATGCGATAGAATTTATGTATAAAATAGAAACAACGAAATACGTTTCCTTGATATCATGTAAAACCGTTCTGATGAGGACCATGAAATAAATGTCTATTACAAATCAACTAATAAAAAATGAACTCATAAATTTCTATTCTCGCCATAACGACAGAATAAAACCCGTAAGAATTATCGCACGCTGAGTAGAAATACACTAAAAATACTTTTACTCTTTTTACCTTAATTATTTCTTACTCAACGCGAAACAGTGACTGATGGATAATCTCCTCAAAAATGAAGTGACTTGAAGCAACCGGAATGTGCTTCTACACAAGGATTCTGAAGATACCAGGGAGCGACAAAGTTTTCGAGAAAATGGAAACAAAACGGAAACTTATACTTAATATCAAACACACTTTCCTCATTCATAGAAACCTCAATTGCCTCTTCCTAGTGTTAAGTATAAGTGTTCGTTTTGTTTCCATATTTCCTAAAGCTTCGACGTTGGTCTACGTTATCCTCAGTATCCTTCTGTAGATCAACATTGCAGTTGCTTCAAGTCTCTTCATCTTTGATTTGATTGTCCAGCATTCACTGTTATATAGGAGAACTGATATCACGTGACAGTTCATTATTCCTTTCGTTGTTTCTAACGAAATATTTTCTGTTTTTTAATAATCTGCTAAGCTTTTAGAATTCATCATCGGTTATCCCAATACGCCTTCGGATTTCAGCATCGCACTTTCCGTCCTCTGTTAAAAACCTTCCCAGGTATACAGATGTCTTCTCTTCTTTTATGTTTTCTTCATGAGGTAGGCGATCATGTCTCTCCAAAATTGTCTATCCTTTGTAGATCTTAATAAAGTTTGTCATTCTGTTATCTCTCTTAAACCTTGTTCAACCACCCATTTACTCAAGCTCACTAAGTAAGCTATGCCTTGTTTTTCTTTATCTATCTTGCCTTCAATCTGTCCTGTGAGTATCAGATTTCAAACGAATTTTCTGTTTTACTACGTGACTTAGCTCTTGCAAGACATCTTCGGATATCCCAATACGCCTTCCGATTTCAGTGTCGCACTTTCCAACCTATTCCTGGGTAAGACGTTAAACTACATCCGCGACCTGGGTAAGACGATAAACTACGTCCAGCAGCAAGGCCTCTGATAAGGTGATTTTGAGAAGCGTGGAACCACCTCTTAATTGCTGGTGTTTCCATGTCCACCCATAACCAGGTTGGTAGCACCAGTTAGGCTCCCAGCTATGGGCAAATAGTTAACTATTACCAGCAATACATTTTTGGAATAAATTATTACCGGAAACAGATTTTTGACAAAACAACATATTACCAGCAATAAAAATTCTTGTCGGTATTTAATAACCCATTGAGATTGATATGCCGTAAAACAAAATAAACCAAGCCAATCTAAACCAAAGAATACATATTGTATTCATACAAATCTATCCTAAAAATGTTGTCGGCATTAAATATCCCATTCAGGTTGATATGCCGTAAAACAAAATAAACCAAACCAATCTAAACCAAAGAATGCATATTCTATTCATACGAATCTATCCTAAAAATGCTGTCGGCATTAAATAACCCATTGAGGTTGATATGCCGTAAAACAAAATAAACCCAACCAATCTCAACTAAAGAATGTATATTCTATTCATACGAATCTATCCTAAAAATGTTGTTGGCATTAAATAACCCATTGAGGTTGATATGCCGTAAAACAAAATAAACCAAACCAATCTAAACTAAAGAATGTATATTCTATTCATACGAACCTATCCTACAAATTTTGTCGGCATTAAATAACCCATTGAGGTTGATTGCCGTGAAACAAAGTAAACCAAACCAAACCAAACCTTTCCAACATCTGTTAAAATACTTCGTAGATATTTAAATGTTCGTACTTGTATGATTTCAGTATCTCCAATTTGCATTTTGGGCCGTTCCTTTTGCTAACAACCGTGTATTACTTCTTGCTGCAGGTGATAGGCGGCACTTCGACGTGGGATAAGGGTTTATAAGCTTTACCCTTTATGACTCAGTAACGGTTTCGCTTCGCGCAGGGACCTGCATTCGTGTGATATTCTACAACGTCTCAGCTAGGCATAGTGACTTTCAAAGTATCTTATAGCATATTTTCAACTTCTGGGTTAAATCTTAACGATTTTTACCCCACTGGCTGGTTCATTTCTTTTGCGCGCCACTGTAGATAGATGAACCACAATGACGCAAATATATGAGTTTTCAGCCTGTTTTTATCTTTGCGCGTGGTCAAAATCCCACGGCTTTAAAGCCATGCAAAACTAGCGTGCCTGTCATAGACCCGGGGATAAAGAAGAATACGATTATTTCGGTAAATACGCTCCTCCAAATAAAGATATAGATAACTGGAAGATAAGGCTTCATTTCGCTGTTTTCCTGGAAGTCTACCAAAACTTTATGTCTCTCAACCTCCCCATATTTTCACACAGTCATACCTACAGAACGACAGAGATAAATATATACAATGGCTTTCATTATCAGAGAAAGAAGCTTCACAATTCAAAATTTTCCAATTCCCAAGATTTGATCGGAATTACAATAAATATTCTTAAATATATTTTTTTCTAAGCGATGTAAACCGAACTTTTACCGGAAAGCCAATCGGATGTTTGTTGTTCTTGATTGTCTGAAAGATTTTCAGCTTAAACTGTATTAATGTTATTTGTAATTAAGCGGAGGATTTATTTTTTATTGATGTCCACCCAATACAAGTACTAAAAGTCATTCAAGGTGGAGTTTTCCTGTGGGGTGTTGCATCTCCACCATCCATCTCTCTGTCTATATTTATATCTAGCATATTGGCATCTAGGTCTTTTTCTCTCTATCTTCCTCTTTTTCTCTGTTTCTCAATTACTGTCGCTCAAAAATACTCCAGTAATTTAATTTAGCTTTATTTGTCGTAAGAATCTCTGAAATGCCCTTTGATTGATAATTCTAGAATGAGAACAGGTTAAAATTGTGTTGTGTCAGCCCCACTGAGAGGAAAAAGATCATTCCGTCGTTCAGTAATGATACCAACATTCATACTCTGGATTCCATCTTCAAAATCTATTCAAGAATAATCAAGCGAATGGTGAATATGTTTAAAAAAGATGGAACAGTAGAGAGGAAAACTGGATCAGGAGGTCACAACAGGAAGAGGCATCATCGTTTTAACATAGAGCTAAAGAGATCAATTAGAAAAGATCCAACTCAATCTATACGACAGTTGTCACGCGAGAAAGGTATTTCACATAAGACAGTTCAAAGAGCAATGAAAAAAAGGCTTGAAAAAGAAATCGTACTTGAAATGTGATTTTTCCACGACAGAAAGTGAAACGTGATTTCTCCAGGACAGAAAGTCAGAAAGGGCGTGGATCATCTTGAATAAGTTGGAAAATGATACTGGAATAACACACACACACACACACACACACACACACACACACATATATATATATATATATATATATATATATATGATAGAAATTGTAAGGAGGATTTGATAATTATAATTAAGTAATTCATTGAGTCTGAAAGAAACCTCAACAGAATGCAGAAAGCACTGGACGGCCGTTTCGTCCTATATTTGGGACTCATCAGCAGCGCGCATCCACTACCGAGAATTGAAACCCTGACAGTTAGGTTGTCAAGCAAACACCATACCAACTGTTCCAACGGTGACGAAGAGATAGCGAATCAGACTCAATATAGCGCCGCTCGCTCACATAATCCGTGGTGGAACTCAACTGAAGTTCTCTGTAACCATAGGACTGTGCCCACCGGAGCCACGGCTACTATCACCAAGCCGCTCAAACTGAAGCATTAGAAGCCGGATCAAGCAATGATATACATATGATAGAAATTGTAAGGAGGATTTGACAATTATCAACGGCCGTCCAGTGCTTTCTGCATTCTGTTGAATTTTCTTTCAGACTCAATGAATTACTTAATTATATATATATATATATATATATATATATATATAATTCGCAGACAGTACTGTTTTGCTGTAAAACAGCTCCTCAATGCGATTAGACAACCGAATGCCTCAAGCCAGGATCGCAACCCAACCGATTTGGTGTCAGTCAGAGTTTCTACCGCTGAGCTACCTTCACTCGACAGAATGAGTCAGCCAAATCTAGCGTATTGTTTTTACAAACATAAACAAACGCCAAGCAGCCATAGTGATCCATTCATTTTAGTGATGAGCTTTGTATTAACACAGGTAGCTGTTGTTTTTAGAATTAACTTGCCATTCAACAGTGCTGAATTGAAAATATATTTTCAAGAGGTAAATTTAGCCATTCGCAGACAGTACTGTTTCGCTGTATTACAGCTCCTCACTGCGACTAGAGAACCGAATGCCTCAAGTCGAGATCGAAACCCAAATATTTGAACTCTATTTCAAACCCCCATGAGCTTCCGTTCCGTAGTTATGATTAATTAATAATGAAGATGTCATTTTCATTTGTGATCGATTTCATCACGATTCTTCTGTTAATCTTAGAGATTAATTATGCATGTTTATTGCTCAAAGTAGAGTCCGGTAGTTTCATAAAACCTCCGAGAATTCCAGTCAGATATCTTTAATCGTTTATGAGATACAACGGTTCAGCTCTTAATCTAGCAACTGGACAATTTTGCTGTTACACGATTTGGACAATTTTGCTTGTTACACCCGGTATAGTGGCGTACCGTACAACTTTTGAAGACCTTATTTTATTCTAAGGGGGTCGCATCATACATGAGATATAAAAATAGCGTATGTACTGCTGGTTAAGCCGTTGACCAAAACTATATATCCATTTACCGTAGTCAGATTAGCTTCAAAATTCGGTTTTCAAAGGTCGCATGATACGCGAGTATATGTTCTAGGAATATTCGCCGTAAATATTTTTGCCGTAAGAAACATCGCCTCAGGAATTTAGGCCGTAGAAAACTTTGCGGTATAAGATTTTGCCCTAAGACAATTTCGCCGCCTTTTTTTTATTATTCGAAATAACCTTGTTATCAAGTATATCTAACTCAGTATCGTTACTTCGAGTTAAACATTTTGATAAGCGAACTTAAAGTTTCAAAATCCTCCATCATTCAACCTTGTCAGTGAGGTGCGCAAAAATTTCAACGACACCTGAACCTACGTCACGCAATTTCATCTTTCAGACTTAACGTCAAACTTTCGGTTAACATGATATCAGTGTGCCAATAATTCTCACTCAAGCAATATTTAATATTTCAAACAAACTTACAACTTGATTAAGCAACCAAGTTCAATATAAAATATCTGATCAAAGACTGATGTTTGCCTCTGTAAAAATGACATTGATATATATTTGATAACAAGGTACTTCGCATATTAAATTGAATATTACTGCAAAAGGGACGTTCAAGATAAGGGTATAAAAAAAAGCGGCGAAATTGTCTTATGGCAAAAATCTTATACGGCGTAATTTTCTACGTAAGTCGTGCCGTTGCATATGTTGTCAATCCAGGGCTTAACAACTGTTTCTAGAACTTCAATATAAGCAGCAGCATTTACTCAAGACCTTGTGGGAAAAAGTGTGGTGGCATAACCTGTCCTTCATTGCTAACAATACCCAATAGCATAACACGAAGGAAATTTTGTGCATATCACTCTTGGCACCTCAGAAGGATCTGAACAAAGACATCTGTCATTTCTTCGGTTAAGTTTTGGATCTTGATCAAAATTTTTCTCATCTAAGAAAAAACAAATCACGCCAGCTTCTGAAGGGTTTTAAAGTTTGTTTCAAAGACTTTTGGATCTGTTTAAACGGTTTTCTTTATTTTTACAGACATAAATTGACCTCTCTTCATCGCGTAGGACTTGTATCGAATGTCTTCATGAACACTCCTTCTGATTGTTTTTTCAGACACATGCAGCTTTTTGGCAGTTGACCTCATTGATTGACCTCAGTTTTAATCAATTGTCTGCTTGACTTCCTGAATAAATTCGGATGTTCTCACTTTATCAGAACGTGCAGAATGTCGTTTACGTTTTGATACAGACATTGGGGAACTGTCAGCGTCTTCTAACTCTTTTCGTATCTTATGGACAAACGATCTTGCAACTCCGAGGAAACGTGCAATATCCAAATCGCTATGATCAGTCTTTAATGCCACAATCAGAGCATGCCTTTTCATTTCATTTGTTATCATAGAGGTTGCCATTCTTGATTTCTGAAAAATAAAAGCATTAGAAGTTTTTGGGAAGCAGTATTAATCTTAAATCTGTATGTCGTCAAACACCAACCGCACCCTATATATATATATATATATATATATATACATATATATATATATATATATATATATATATATGAATTCGAGTTTCACATTTTATCTATCTCAGTGTCTTAATTATCTATCTATCTATCTATCTAT
>OZ038516.1:36647996-36690496 GCA_964036315.1 Acanthosepion esculentum
CCCCCAGTTTTCTTCGTTCATGTGCCTTGTCCCTTCAAGACGTAGGCGATCATGGCTCTTCACTTCTTCCTGACCCCTGTAGCTTTCAATATGTATTGTCTTTTTGTTATTTCTTCCAAACCCTAATCTGCCATCCACTTGCTTAAGCCCGTTAAGTATGTCACGCGTTGCTTTCTCATGTCCCTCTTTCTCTCTATCCGCCCTGTGGGTATCAGATTTTCAAAGCCCTCCTTTCTGATTACGTGCCCCAGAAATTTCATCTACTTCTTCTTAAGTATGTTTCCTCTTTGTTTCCTCTCCAAAACCCTATCGTTGCTCACATCTTCGGTCCATGATATCCTTAGCATCCTTCTGTAGAACCGAATTTCTCTTTCTTCCTGTCTCTTTTTCAGCTTTGAGGAGACTGTCTAAAATTCGCTACCGTAAAGGAGGGTAGATATCCCGTAGCAGTTCAGTACTCTTTTGGCACTTTTCGTCCTCTGTCAGAACCCTTCCCAGATATTTAAATTTCCGCACCTGCTTGATTATAGTGTCAACGACCTCTAAATTGCATTTCGGGATATTTTTTTTTTGCTGATGACCATGCATTCTGTCTCTCTTGTAGTTTGTGTTTAGGCCCTTCTCGCTCTCCATCACTACCTCCCGATTTTGTAGTTTCCTTTCCGTGTTTGCTATCAGCACAGTGTCAGCTGCATATCCTATGTTGTCAAGATTATAGCCGCCAATGATGAATCCTAGTAGGATTTCTTGTTCTCTCAGAATTGCCTTGCTGTATAGGTTGATTAGGTCCGGTGAGAAGACAATTCCTTGTCTTATGCCCCTTTCTGTTTTTGTATATCTGCTATCAGCACTGTGCCAGCTGCATATCTTATGTTGTTAAGATTATAGCTGCCAATGATGAATCCTAGTAGGATTTCCTGTTCTCTCAGAATTGCCTTGCTGTATAGGTTGATTAGGTCCGGTGAGAAGACACATCCTTGTCTTATGCCGCTTTCTGTTTTTGTATATCTGCTATCAGCACTGTGCCAGCTGCATATCTTATGTTGTTAAGATTATAGCCGCCATTGATGAATCTTTGTAGGATTTCCTGTTCTCTCAGAATTGCCTTGCTGTATAGGTTGATTAGGTCCGGTGAGAAGACAATTCCTTGTCTTATGCCCCTTTCTGTTTTTGTATATCTGCTATCAGCACTGTGCCAGCTGCATATCTTATGTTGTCAAGATTATAGCCGCCAATGATGAATCCTAGTAGGATTTCCTGTTCTCTCAGAATTGCCTTGCTGTATAGGTTGATTAGGTCCGGTGAGAAGACACATCCTTGTCTTATGCCGCTTTCTGTTTTTGTATATCTGCTATCAGCACTGTGCCAGCTGCATATCTTATGTTGTTAAGATTATAGCCGCCATTGATGAATCTTTGTAGGATTTCCTGTTCTCTCAGAATTGCCTTGCTGTATAGGTTGATTAATCCGGTAAGAAGACACATCCTTGTCTTACCCACCTTTCTATTTTTGTATATCATAAACTTATTTTTTTTTATTTTTATGCAGGCCGTTTGCTGCCAGTAGTTGTTTTTGATTATTCTAATATCTTTCCCGAATATGCCAATGTTGCTGAGCTGCTCTAAGAGTTCTTTGTGGCGGGCTTTGTCGAGCGTAGTCTATAAAACTCAGGTACACATTCCGCATTTGTATTTCTCTTTCTTTTAGCATTAGTACCTGACTTATTTCTTTTCTTTAAGGTAAAGTCTATAAAATCGACAGAAGACAAACATGAAAATCCACAGATAGTAATAATCCCAACAATCATAAAAAAATCAGGCTCATAAACTTATCCACCAACTCGATAACATACACAGTTGAATATAACTAATCCAGCCTTAACTAAAATTCATCAACAACATCTCTAAAACAAAGATTAGAATCTAATAGCATAGCAAAAAACGACAGGTGAAACGCGGGAATATAAAAATATATTGTAGAAAGTAGCAAATGATTTTGTAAACCTCAAGAAATTATATAAACATTGCATAATAATACCTTATTTTTCGGCTTACAAGACGCACATTTTTCATAAAAAAATACCCTGAAAAATACGTGTGCATCTTCCAAGTATTCTTACAACGTCACCTAATTGGCTTAACTGATAGGGACGTGGATTTGTATGCCGAGTCATTACACTATAATGCTAGCTATCTAATTCAGCGTTTTATATGATGTAATCTCAGTACTTAGCTGTTACAAATATTTTCAAGACTATAATCCTTCCTGTAGCCGAGCCACAAGCTTAAACATCCTCTGTCTACTAGCAGCAGCGGGGGCCTTTCTGCTCTTAACTAGTATGTCATTGCCATACAAAAAAAATCGGACGAGTGATTAATGTGAACGTGTAAGGGACGCATGGTGAATGTGTTGTTCTATGAGAATGACTTTTTTGTCTTAGAAAATTTTTTTCCAATATTAGGATGCGTAAAAATCAGCCGGAAAAATACGGTATGTGTCAAAGAACATCAACAAAATAAGAACATTTATACAGTAGTGAAGGGAGCCAACAAATTCAAAAGAGACTTTCAAGTGGATGACGAAGTTATAATCTACCTACTGGAACGGAAAATGTAGGCACGGTGGAGTAGTAGATAGCGGTTCGGACTGAGGAATTGGAGAGCCGAGTTCGAATTCCAGGCAGAATCGTTTCATTCACTTACATAAAACCATTTTAAACGCACTGGTAGTTAACCATAACACATCTAGTCACAATTTCAACCTAATAAATGGCATTGTGATCAGAAAAGAAAAGGTATTACTACGAAAAAGAAAATGTATTGAAAGCACGCTGATATCATAATTCTCGACGATAACCCTCACACCAGGGCTGTATATAATATCACCTATCATCGCTGAGGCAATAGTAGCACGATGCCTACATGAATAAATACAGAAAAAATACAGAAACCTAGTTGGAGTTGGCTAATTTCAAGAAAAGTGCTATCAGTTAAATGACAATTCTTCTATAGAGCGTAAGAACCATAGTTTAGACCCGGCTCTAAAGGATACAAAGCAGGAAATATAATAATAATAATAATAATAATAATAATAATAATGATAAATAATAATAATATGAGGAAACAGAAGAAAAAACAATAATAACATTAATAATAATAATAATAATAATATGAAGAAACAGAAAAAAAGAATTAATAATAATAATAATAATAATATGAAAAAACAGAAGAAGAAAAGGATAATAATAATAATATGAAGAAATAGAAGAAAAAGAAATTATAATAATAATAATAATGATAGGTAATAATAATATGAAGAAACAGGAGAAAAAAACAATAATAACATTAATAATAATAATAATAATATGAAGAAACAGAAAAAAGAATTATTAATAATAATAATAATATAAAGAAACAGAAAAAAAAGAATTAATAATAATAATAATATTAATAATATGAAGAAACAGAAGAAGAAAAGGATAATAATAATAATATGAAGAAATAGAAGAAAAAGAAATTATAATAATAATAATAATGATAAATAATAATAATAATATGAAGAAACAGAAAAAAGAATTAATAATAATAATAATATAAAGAGAAGAAAAAAGAATTAATAATAATAATAATATTAATAATATGAAGAAAGAGAAGAAGAAAAGGATAATAATAACTTGAAGAAATAGAAGAAAAAGAAATTATAATAATAATAATAATAATAATAATAATAATAATAATAATATAAAGAAACAGAAAAAAAGAATTAATAATAATAATAATATTAATAATATGAAGAAACAGAAGAAGAAAAGGATAATAAAAATAATAGAAGAAAAAGAAATAATAATAATAATAATAATAATAAATAATAATAATAATAATAATAATAATATGAAGAAACAGAAAAAAGAATTAATAATAATAATAATATAAAGAGAAGAAAAAAGAATTAATAATAATAAGAAGATTAATAATATGAAGAAAGAGAAGAAGAAAAGGATAATAATAATATGAAGAAATAGAAGAAAAAGAAATAATAATAATAATAATAATAATAATAATAATAATAATAATAACAACAACAACAACAACAACAACAACCTAAAAAGAAGGCTGCTGCAAATCCAGTGGACTAAATAAAATAAAAAAACTTTGGAATATATCAGGCATTGAGCGAATTAACCGAGAACGTTTCTCAATAGCCAGCGCAGGCCTCGTTCTAAGGCCGATGTTGATCATTTTTATGTGTCCAGATCCGAATGAACTGTCCTACAAAACGACAACAATCGGTCTTCAAAGGTACCTAGAAACTACAGAAGACTAGATAATAATCTCTTTCAAAGAACATGAAAGAAATAAGAATCTTTATTCAGTAATAAAGGAAGCCGACTAATTCAAAAGAGAATTTCAAGTAGATGACGAAGATCAAGTAATAAATCATCTACTGGAACAGAAAATGTAGGCAGCGGTTCGGATTGATGAATCGGAGAGCCGAGTTCGAATTCCACTGGAATCCATTACATTCACTTACATGCAAATAAACCTGGGAAAGGTATGAAGGCAAGTCTTCTCCTTTCAGATATAGGTAAACAGCAAAAGAAAATGGGCCCTATTTATTCTGAATTCTAACCCTCCAACTATGGGTTTGATAGACTCACCAACCCGCATTTAGATACTCTTAGTGTGTACAGCTACATCACATGTAGGGATTATCGCGATAGGAGTGAAAATATCGTTGATTTAGATTTGGATTTGGCCACGACAAGGAATTAAAAATAACAAAGTAAAAGCAAATGCTATCGAGTAAAGGTAACAACGATGGGATGATAAGCCTCATTATGGCTAAAACTCTGCCCGTACCAAACAACGCCCATACACATCGGTGGTTGCGTAGTTAAAAATTAAAAGCTGAAACCGATTCTTTGATTCTTTCTGTATATAACCAATGCTTGCTAAGTAGATATTATCAAGTAAACACTCTAAAAATGTGTAGACTTCTCTGAGGAATATACGGAAGCAATTGACCATCTCATATCAAGTTGCACGCTATAATCAACCGATTATAATACAGGCCAATATCTACAGAGGAAAATATGCAAATTTTACGGTAAGGAAACTGGACGAAATCGGTAGGAAAATCATCCAGACCTGGTTATAGATATAGGACTTATAACTACTTTATGGGACTTTACAATACACAGAGAGAACAATCAAAGCTAATCGCCTAGACATTGTGATAAACGAACACAAAAACAGAATGTACGTTCTTATTGATATGGCAGTTCTTGCAGACAGTAATCTATCTTTTAATATCTTCCAAAAAGAAACTAAAAAAAACAAAAAAGTTTCTATCAAATTACTAGGATGTTGAAAAATGTGACACATGAATAATTGTGCTTGTGAGTGTGTCCTTGTGTTTGTGCTTCTGAAGGACCCATTGAAGGGATCCTTGGCAACCCAATCCTTAAATATAGGTACCTCCACAAATAACAGAACAAAAACGATTCCTAATGTTAAAATTAATTTTATATATTAAAAATCTTTCTTGAAACTTATTTTAGTTTTAACTTCAAAAAATATCTTTCCAGTCAATTTAAATTAGATTTTGAAATACACCAAGTATTTCTCTTAATTTAAAACTAATTTAAATTGACTGGAAAGAGATTTTTTTTTAACTAAAGTAGCTGATTAGCGCCATTTTTATTCGTCTGTCATTGCAATGTAATTTTCTTTATTAAAAAAATCTTCCAAAAATAAAATATACTTTTCTCAGACATTTTTTTGAAGAATATTACCTGATTCAAAGTATAATTAATCTGATTTGATTTACTTTAAGTTAAAAATATGGCGGCAATGCATTTTTTAACTCGACAGTACATGTGTAGACATAATTCACCATGTGTTGACAGATATAATGTTGTTCTACAAAAACTTTATTTGCAAAGCATAATTGAAGTAAATGATGTGAGTGCCATTTCATTGGATTTTTAATTACTCGGCTATCTTTAAAATTTAGGAAAATACTCTCCTTAATCTAAGTTCTCTTTAAAATTTAAATTGCTTTAAATTTACTCTTATTTTCTGATAATGTCGTGTACGGTCGCCCGTACTTACAAAAAAATGCTAAGTTTATACACTAATAAAGAGAATTCAAAATTATTTTTAAAATATTGATGTTTGATGATATATATTAAGCTTTACTATCTATGAATAGTAAATAAATTTTTCCCTCAATACCAACATCGTCAAAACCAATGAAATTAATATAGAATTTTAGAAGATTTAAAACTTAATAAATGTTTTAATTAAAATTTTAAAAAATGAAAATAGTTCTTGTAAAAATTCATTATTCATCGAAAAGTATTCTCTTAGCATAACAGAGTCCTTAATATATCTTATTTAGAAAAGCATTTAAAAGTTTCTTTTTTTTTAAATAAATAATGTTAGTTTTATTGCATTTTTTATTTTACGATTCATAGCAGATTTTCGGTAAATGGTATTTCTGTTTGACAGAAACGAATTAAATTCTCCAATGACTTCTACTTTTAACTATAGTGTAACCCGGATATTAGAGACCAGGGTATAAGAGAAACGCGGATATAAGAGAGGTTTTATCTGGTCCCAAATTAGAGCCTGTTAATAAAACAAAATAGACCAAACCCGGATATAAGAGAGGTTTTATCTGGTCCCAAATTAGAGCCTGTTAATAAAACAAAATAGACCAAACCCGGATATAAGAGAGGTTTTATCTGGTCCCAAATTAGAGCCTGTTAATAAAACAAAATAGACCAAACCCGGATATAAGAGAAACCCGGATATAAGATACTTATTATCCGGTCCCGATAACTCTCTTATATCCGGGTTACACTGTAATATATATACGAAAATTCTGAAATTTTAATTTATCGAAATTTCATGAAATTAAGTAAGTGGGAGTTAAAGATGTAATATATATATATCCTGAAAAATCAACCATGGTGAGATTCGAACACGGGTTTCATGGAGAGAAAGATATATATATATATATGTATATATTGTGATTTTGGGAGGGTAGCAATCCCCCTTTTATACAAGTTTTGTTAAAGACGGCGGACATACTACTGCGATTAATCTTTTATTCATTTTTTTTCTTGTGTTTCTCTAAGAGTTTATTTTCTGGACATAAAGTATGTAAAAACTTTTCAATTGTTCTATATATCTGAGCACTTTCGGCTATTCCGTTAGCCATTATCAAGTATGTGTTTTTGTTTTGTAAAAGCATATGTACATTTTATATGTGTGCGTCTATATTGATGTAAATGTCTTTTTATTTTCCAAACACGGACAGCATGTTATAGCCGTGTTCATATTTGATATTACTGAGTGTTGGTATTCTTTCTTTTTATTATTAATATTTCCAATATATATAAATGGTGGTACTCGCATTTGAAAAACCTCGGATAGCTCGACTTGCAGTAGAATAAATCGGTGGCCGAGGAAAAATGGGGAATAAAAAAAGAAAGAACCAAGAACATTAAACCAAGCCGAAAACAATCGTCCAGTGTTCATACTGCAATTTCCCCCCCCAAAAAAACCAAACGAGTAAAAAGACAACTACGTACACTGCTCAATACGCAAAGTAGAGCAAAACATACATATATATATATATATAGGTTTATTTTGTTTCACGGCATATAAGCCTCAATGGGTTATTTCATATGGACAATATTTTTAGGATGGGTTCGTATGAACACAGTGTTATTAGATCATGTTTCAGTGACAGATTTTTGTAAAGATGGTTTTTGTTCAATATCAAATGTTTTTTTTTTTCCCCAAAAATGTATTGCTGGTATTTTTACTATAAAAAAACTATCTTTACGGTTTCATAGTGTTTTGACCCTAGTTTGGAGGTTAACTATTTTCCCATACCTGGGAACCTAACAAATGATACCACCACGGGTCAGGGTTCACTTAAAAGCACATGCAATTAGTCTAGTTTAGTATCATACCCAGGAAGCTTACTCCCTCTGCAGAGGTGTAGTCGGCGTATTCTGAAGCCCCAGCCAACAAGACGGTATATATATATATATATATATGTGTGATAGAAAATATAGAGGATTTGATAATTATAATTAAGTAATTCATCGAGTCTGAAAGAAACCTCAACAGAATGCCCTGGACGGCCGTTTCGTCCTATATTTGGGACTCATCAGCAGGGCGCATCCACTACCGAGAATTGAAACGCGGACAGTTAGGTTATCAAGCAAACGTCATACCAACTCTTCAACGAGCCTCGGTGACGAAGAGATAGCAAATCAGTCTCAATATAGCGCCGCTCGCTCACATATTCCGTGCTGAAACTCAACTGAAGTTCTCTGTATTATATATATATATATATATATATATATATATATATATATATATATATATATATATTGGTCATCCACAGACAGACTGTTTCGCTGTTTCACAGCTCATCAGTGTGGCTAGACGTCCGGTTGCCTCTAGCTAGTATCGAAACCCGACTGAATTGGCGTCAGTCGGAACTTCTACCACTAAGCCGTCGGTAGGGATGAAGGTGAATTTTAGCGTGTTTATTTTTAGATTTAGATAAACACACAGTGACTGACAGTGACTCAATTCTGCCGAAGAGTCATGCTATATTAGCTTAAATAGTCACTGTTTACAAACTCACACCTCAAACCAAAGAGCTCAACCGAAATTAATTTATATATATATATATATATATATATATATATATATATATATATATATATATATATATATATATATATAATGTACGGCAGTAATGTTCTGAAATGCCTGTAAAGAAACAGTTTTTTGACGCTTTAGTGCGCACGTGACCATAACATTTTAACATAGAAAAAAATCCATAATGGATAATTTTTCACGTTCTGATGAACGCTCAGCACATTGTCAACCGTTTTGCATTTAAAAGATTAATGAAAAAATTACGGTAATGGATATCAACGCACAACTTTGTATAAAGACTTATATTAATGCACAACATATAGTTTTGTAATAGTTGCACCCCTGAAGATGGTCTTGGAAGAAGATCGAAACTACATGGGAAATGAAAATAAAAGAAATTTAAACAGCTATAGTACATTTCTTTCGTCCTTTAACATCAATACACGGAAGGGTATTCGTGAGTAGGAAAGGATTTTGATAAAATATTTGCAGATATAATGTTTTTAATTTATTCAATCAGACATGAAGAAGAGAATTTGCTGCGTAAATAGAATATATATATATATATATAGACTCCAAAATTCGCTTGACGAGGAAATGGAACTAATGTCTTTGGTTTAATAACAAAATTAAATTCGAAAGCTTTAGCTTCCATTTCTGAAACATGGTTATCACTGTGTAGCGAAAAACCCATATTTTAAATCAATTAATTTATAATATTAATGCTCTGTAAATTTACATTGAGCATTATTGTGTAAAAATAAAAATATCTATAAGAACACCGGATTTGATATCTTACTGTTCTTTCTTTTTATTTGTATATACATACGTACATATATATATATATATATATATATATATATATATATATATATATATATATATATATATATATATAAGTTCCCTTATTTCTTCCATTTCATTTTTCTCGCTTTCCTTCACTTTCCCCAATTACATTTTACCCTATGAAATTTCATTCTTTCATCTATGGCTTCTTTGGCTCACTTTCGTCCTTGTATTTTTGTGCTCACCTATCACTGCTACAACCTATCCGCTAACCCACACCCGGGGCCGTGGAAATGCTAAGAAACGGATGACGCCGTTGTAGATAAAATTAAAAGCTGACTCATACGTTATTCTTACGCCAGATACTGACGTCCGAGGCGATCAGGGTCCCGGCCTTCGGCAGCCACCCAAGAATGTCCGGCTGCAACGGAATAACTAATCGAAGCACACCGAACAATTCTTTATTCCCATCGATAGACGAAAGCGAATGCAACAGAAAGCCAGAAAAGCGAATTTATCTCCATCACTATTGTAAATGCGTGCGATAGTATTAAGCTATCACAGTCTCACTTCATTTTGCAAGGATCTGCCTGAAGGTCTGTGTGTGTGTGTTTGCAGTGAAATATTTTCGATAGTGATAGAAATATTAAACGTTTCTTTATAAGGAAACATTCGACATTTATTTAACCGAGTATCCAGTGCTGATCTGGGGGAAGATTAATAAAACCATTCTATTAAATGTACAGTTTCAAGAAAGGACTCTCGAGTCCAGTAGCTGTTATCGCTCTTTTCAGTATTGATGGGGGAGCCATCCAGTATCTTTCGACTGAAATTAATAAATCCTTTCTATCACAAATAAAGGTTGATGAAAAAAAAAAGGATTCTCAAGTCCAGTAGCTGTTATCGCTCTTTTCAGTATTGATGAGGGTCATCCAGTGTGTCTTTCGGCTGATATTAATAAATCCTTTCTATTACAAATAAATTTTCATGAAAAAGATGTATTCTCAAGTCCAGTAGCTGTTATCGCTCTTTTCAGTATTGATGAGGGTCACCCAGTGTGTCTTTCGGCTGATATTAATAAATCCTTTCTATTACAAATAAATGTTCATGAAAAAGAAGTATTCTCAAGTCCAGTAGCTGTTATCGCTCTTTTCAGTATTGATTTGGGTCATCCAGTGTGTCTTTCGGCTGATATTAATAAATCCTTTCTATTACAAATAAATGTTCATGAAAAAGAAGTATTCTCAAGTCCAGTAGCTGTTATCGCTCTTTTCAGTATTGATGAGGGTCACCCAGTGTGTCTTTCGGCTGATATTAATAAATCCTTTCTATTACAAATAAATGTTCATGAAAAAGATGTATTCTCAAGTCCAGTAGCTGTTATCGCTCTTTTCAGTATTGATGAGGGTCACCCAGTGTGTCTTTCGGCTGATATTAATAAATCCTTTCTATTACAAATAAATGTTCATGAAAAAGAAGTATTCTCAAGTCCAGTAGCTGTTATCGCTCTTTTCAGTATTGATGAGGGTCACCGAGTGTGTCTTTCGGCTGATATTAATAAATCCTTTCTATTACAAACAAATGTTCACGAAAAAGAAGTATTCTCAAGTCCAGTAGCTGTTATAGCTCTTTTCAGTATTGATGAGGGTCACCCAGTGTGTCTTTCGGCTGATATTAATAAATCCTTTCTATTACAAATAAATGTTCATGAAAAAGAAGCATTCTCAAGTCCAGTAGCTGTTATCGCTCTTTTCAGTATTGATGAGGGTCACCCAGTGTGTCTTTCGGCTGATATTAATAAATCCTTTCTATTACAAATAAATGTTCATGAAAAAGAAGTATTCTCAAGTCCAGTAGCTGTTATCGCTCTTTTCAGTATTGATGAGGGTCACCCAGTGTGTCTTTCGGCTGATATTAATAAATCCTTTCTATTACAAATAAATGTTCATGAAAAAGAAGTATTCTCAAGTCCAGTAGCTGTTATCGCTCTTTTCAGTATTGATGAGGGTCACCCAGTGTGTCTTTCGGCTGATATTAATAAATCCTTTCTATTACAAATAAATGTTCATGAAAAAGAAGTATTCTCAAGTCCAGTAGCTGTTATCGCTCTTTTCAGTATTGATGAGGGTCATCCAGTGTGTCTTTCGGCTGATATTAATAAATCCTTTCTATTACAAATAAATGTTCATGAAAAAGAAGTATTCTCAAGTCCAGTAGCTGTTATCGCTCTTTTCAGTATTGATGAGGGTCACCCAGTGTGTCTTTCGGCTGATATTAATAAATTCTTTCTATTACAAATAAATGTTCATGAAAAAGAAGTATTCTCAAGTCCAGTAGCTGTTATCGCTCTTTTCAGTATTGATGAGGGTCACCCAGTGTGTCTTTCGGCTGATATTAATAAATCCTTTCTATTACAAATAAATGTTCATGAAAAAGAAGTATTCTCAAGTCCAGTAGCTGTTATCGCTCTTTTCAGTATTGATGAGGGTCATCCAGTGTGTCTTTCGGCTGATATTAATAAATCCTTTCTATTACAAATAAATGTTCATGAAAAAGAAGTATTCTCAAGTCCAGTAGCTGTTATCGCTATTTTCAGTATTGATGAGGGTCACCCAGTGTGTCTTTCGGCTGATATTAATAAATCCTTTCTATTACAAATAAATGTTCATGAAAAAGAAGTATTCTCAAGTCCAGTAGCTGTTATCGCTCTTTTCAGTATTGATGAGGGTCACCCAGTGTGTCTTTCAGCTGATATTAATAAATCCTTTCTATTACAAATAAATGTTCATGAAAAAGAAGTATTCTCAAGTCCAGTAGCTGTTATCGCTCTTTTCAGTATTGATGAGGGTCACCCAGTGTGTCTTTCGGCTGATATTAATAAATCCTTTCTATTACAAATAAATGTTCATGAAAAAGAAGTATTCTCAAGTCCAGTAGCTGTTATCGCTCTTTTCAGTATTGATGAGGGTCATCCAGTGTGTCTTTCGGCTGATATTAATAAATCCTTTCTATTACAAATAAATGTTCATGAAAAAGAAGTATTCTCAAGTCCAGTAGCTGTTATCGCTCTTTTCAGTATTGATGAGGGTCACCCAGTGTGTCTTTCGGCTGATATTAATAAATCCTTTCTATTACAAATAAATGTTCATGAAAAAGAAGTATTCTCAAGTCCAGTAGCTGTTATCGCTCTTTTCAGTATTGATGAGGGTCATCCAGTGTGTCTTTCGGCTGATATTAATAAATCCTTTCTATTACAAATAAATGTTCATGAAAAAGAAGTATTCTCAAGTCCAGTAGCTGTTATCGCTCTTTTCAGTATTGATGAGGGTCACCCAGTGTGTCTTTCGGCTGATATTAATAAATCCTTTCTATTACAAATAAATGTTCATGAAAAAGAAGTATTCTCAAGTCCAGTAGCTGTTATCGCTCTTTTCAGTATTGATGAGGGTCACCCAGTGTGTCTTTCGGCTGATATTAATAAATCCTTTCTATTACAAATAAATGTTCATGAAAAAGAAGTATTCTCAAGTCCAGTAGCTGTTATCGCTCTTTTCAGTATTGATGAGGGTCACCCAGTTTGTCTTTCGGCTGATATTAATAAATCCTTTCTATTACAAATAAATGTTCATGAAAAAGAAGTATTCTCAAGTCCAGTAGCTGTTATCGCTCTTTTCAGTATTGATGAGGGTCACCCAGTGTGTCTTTCGGTTGATATTAATAAATCCTTTCTATTACAAATAAATGTTCATGAAAAAGAAGTATTCTCAAGTCCAGTAGCTGTTATCGCTCTTTTCAGTATTGATGAGGGTCACCCAGTGTGTCTTTCGGCTGATATTAATAAATCCTTTCTATTACAAATAAATGTTCATGAAAAAGAAGTATTCTCAAGTCCAGTAGCTGTTATCGCTCTTTTCAGTATTGATGAGGGTCACCCAGTGTGTCTTTGGGCTGATATTAATAAATCCTTTCTATTACAAATAAATGTTCATGAAAAAGAAGTATTCTCAAGTCCAGTAGCTGTTATCGCTCTTTTCAGTATTGATGAGGGTCACCCAGTGTGTCTTTCGGCTGATATTAATAAATCCTTTCTATTACAAATAAATGTTCATGAAAAAGAAGTATTCTCAAGTCCAGTAGCTGTTATCGCTCTTTTCAGTATTGATGAGGGTCACCCAGTGTGTCTTTCGGCTGATATTAATAAATCCTTTCTATTACAAACAAATGTTCACGAAAAAGAAGTATTCTCAAGTCCAGTAGCTGTTATCGCTCTTTTCAGTATTGATGAGGGTCACCCAGTGTGTCTTTCGGCTGATATTAATAAATCCTTTCTATTACAAATAAATGTTCATTAAAAAGAAGTATTCTCAAGTCCAGTAGCTGTTATCGCTCTTTTCAGTATTGATGAGGGTCACCCAGTGTGTCTTTCGGCTGATATTATTAAATCCTTTCTATTACAAATAAATGTTCATGAAAAAGAAGTATTCTCAAGTCCAGTAGCTGTTATTGATCTTTTCAGTATTGATGAGGGTCACCCAGTGTGTCTTTCGGCTGATATTAATAAATCCTTTCTATTATAAATAAATGTTCATGAAAAAGAAGTATTCTCAAGTCCAGTAGCTGTTATCGCTCTTTTCAGTATTGATGAGGGTCACTCAGTGTGTCTTTCGGCTGATATAATAAATCCTTTCTATTACAAATAAATGTTCATGAAAAAGAAGTATTCTCAAGTCCAGTAGCTGTTATCGCTCTTTTCAGTATTGATGAGGGTCACCCAGTGTGTCTTTCGGCTGATATTAATAAATCCTTTCTATTACAAATAAATGTTCATGAAAAAGAAGTATTCTCAAGTCCAGTAGCTGTTATCGCTCTTTTCAGTATTGATGAGGGTCACCCAGTGTGTCTTTCGGCTGATATTAATAAATCCTTTCTATTACAAATAAATGTTCATGAAAAAGAAGTATTCTCAAGTCCAGTAGCTGTTATCGCTCTTTTCAGTATTGATGAGGGTCACCCAGTGTGTCTTTCGGCTGATATTAATAAATCCTTTCTATTACAAATAAATGTTCATGAAAAAGAAGTATTCTCAAGTCCAGTAGCTGTTATCGCTCTTTTCAGTATTGATGAGGGTCATCCAGTGTGTCTTTCGGCTGATATTAATAAATCCTTTCTATTACAAATAAATGTTCATGAAAAAGAAGTATTCTCAAGTCCAGTAGCTGTTATCGGTCTTTTCAGTATTGATGAGGGTCACCCAGTGTGTCTTTCGGCTGATATTAATAAATCCTTTCTATTACAAATAAATGTTCATGAAAAAGAAGTATTCTCAAGTCCAGTAGCTGTTATCGCTCTTTTCAGTATTGATGAGGGTCATCCAGTGTGTCTTTCGGCTGATATTAATAAATCCTTTCTATTACAAATAAATGTTCATGAAAAAGAAGTATTCTCAAGTCCAGTAGCTGTTATCGCTCTTTTCAGTATTGATGAGGGTCACCCAGTGTGTCTTTCGGCTGATATTAATAAATCCTTTCTATTACAAATAAATGTTCATGAAAAAGAAGTATTCTCAAGTCCAGTAGCTGTTATCGCTCTTTTCAGTATTGATGAGGGTCACCCAGTGTGTCTTTCGGCTGATATTAATAAATCCTTTCTATTACAAATAAATGTTCATGAAAAAGAAGTATTCTCAAGTCCAGTAGCTGTTATCGCTATTTTCAGTATTGATGAGGGTCACCCAGTGTGTCTTTCGGCTGATATTAATAAATCCTTTCTATTACAAATAAATGTTCATGAAAAAGAAGTATTCTCAAGTCCAGTAGCTGTTATCGCTCTTTTCAGTATTGATGAGGGTCACCCAGTGTTTCTTTCGGTTGATATTAATAAATCCTTTCTATTACAAATAAATGTTCATGAAAAAGAAGTATTCTCAAGTCCAGTAGCTGTTATCGCTCTTTTCAGTATTGATGAGGGTCACCCAGTGTGTCTTTCGGCTGATATTAATAAATCCTTTCTATTACAAATAAATGTTCATGAAAAAGAAGTATTCTCAAGTCCAGTAGCTGTTATCGCTCTTTTCAGTATTGATGAGGGTCACCCAGTGTGTCTTTGGGCTGATATTAATAAATCCTTTCTATTACAAATAAATGTTCATGAAAAAGAAGTATTCTCAAGTCCAGTAGCTGTTATCGCTCTTTTCAGTATTGATGAGGGTCACCCAGTGTGTCTTTCGGCTGATATTAATAAATCCTTTCTATTACAAATAAATGTTCATGAAAAAGAAGTATTCTCAAGTCCAGTAGCTGTTATCGCTCTTTTCAGTATTGATGAGGGTCATCCAGTGTGTCTTTCGGCTGATATTAATAAATCCTTTCTATTACAAATAAATGTTCATGAAAAAGAAGTATTCTCAAGTCCAGTAGCTGTTATCGCTCTTTTCAGTATTGATGAGGGTCACCCAGTGTGTCTTTCGGCTGATATTAATAAATCCTTTCTATTACAAATAAATGTTCATGAAAAAGAAGTATTCTCAAGTCCAGTAGCTGTTATCGCTCTTTTCAGTATTGATGAGGGTCATCCAGTGTGTCTTTCGGCTGATATTAATAAATCCTTTCTATTACAAATAAATGTTCATGAAAAAGAAGTATTCTCAAGTCCAGTAGCTGTTATCGCTCTTTTCAGTATTGATGAGGGTCACCCAGTGTGTCTTTCGGCTGATATTAATAAATCCTTTCTATTACAAATAAATGTTCATGAAAAAGAAGTATTCTCAAGTCCAGTAGCTGTTATCGCTCTTTTCAGTATTGATGAGGGTCACCCAGTGTGTCTTTGGGCTGATATTAATAAATCCTTTCTATTACAAATAAATGTTCATGAAAAAGAAGTATTCTCAAGTCCAGTAGCTGTTATCGCTCTTTTCAGTATTGATGAGGGTCACCCAGTGTGTCTTTCGGCTGATATTAATAAATCCTTTCTATTACAAATAAATGTTCATGAAAAAGAAGTATTCTCAAGTCCAGTAGCTGTTATCGCTCTTTTCAGTATTGATGAGGGTCACCCAGTGTGTCTTTCGGCTGATATTAATAAATCCTTTCTATTACAAACAAATGTTCACGAAAAAGAAGTATTCTCAAGTCCAGTAGCTGTTATCGCTCTTTTCAGTATTGATGAGGGTCACCCAGTGTGTCTTTCGGCTGATATTAATAAATCCTTTCTATTACAAATAAATGTTCATTAAAAAGAAGTATTCTCAAGTCCAGTAGCTGTTATCGCTCTTTTCAGTATTGATGAGGGTCACCCAGTGTGTCTTTCGGCTGATATTATTAAATCCTTTCTATTACAAATAAATGTTCATGAAAAAGAAGTATTCTCAAGTCCAGTAGCTGTTATTGATCTTTTCAGTATTGATGAGGGTCACCCAGTGTGTCTTTCGGCTGATATTAATAAATCCTTTCTATTATAAATAAATGTTCATGAAAAAGAAGTATTCTCAAGTCCAGTAGCTGTTATCGCTCTTTTCAGTATTGATGAGGGTCACTCAGTGTGTCTTTCGGCTGATATAATAAATCCTTTCTATTACAAATAAATGTTCATGAAAAAGAAGTATTCTCAAGTCCAGTAGCTGTTATCGCTCTTTTCAGTATTGATGAGGGTCACCCAGTGTGTCTTTCGGCTGATATTAATAAATCCTTTCTATTACAAATAAATGTTCATGAAAAAGAAGTATTCTCAAGTCCAGTAGCTGTTATCGCTCTTTTCAGTATTGATGAGGGTCACCCAGTGTGTCTTTCGGCTGATATTAATAAATCCTTTCTATTACAAATAAATGTTCATGAAAAAGAAGTATTCTCAAGTCCAGTAGCTGTTATCGCTCTTTTCAGTATTGATGAGGGTCACCCAGTGTGTCTTTCGGCTGATATTAATAAATCCTTTCTATTACAAATAAATGTTCATGAAAAAGAAGTATTCTCAAGTCCAGTAGCTGTTATCGCTCTTTTCAGTATTGATGAGGGTCATCCAGTGTGTCTTTCGGCTGATATTAATAAATCCTTTCTATTACAAATAAATGTTCATGAAAAAGAAGTATTCTCAAGTCCAGTAGCTGTTATCGGTCTTTTCAGTATTGATGAGGGTCACCCAGTGTGTCTTTCGGCTGATATTAATAAATCCTTTCTATTACAAATAAATGTTCATGAAAAAGAAGTATTCTCAAGTCCAGTAGCTGTTATCGCTCTTTTCAGTATTGATGAGGGTCATCCAGTGTGTCTTTCGGCTGATATTAATAAATCCTTTCTATTACAAATAAATGTTCATGAAAAAGAAGTATTCTCAAGTCCAGTAGCTGTTATCGCTCTTTTCAGTATTGATGAGGGTCACCCAGTGTGTCTTTCGGCTGATATTAATAAATCCTTTCTATTACAAATAAATGTTCATGAAAAAGAAGTATTCTCAAGTCCAGTAGCTGTTATCGCTCTTTTCAGTATTGATGAGGGTCACCCAGTGTGTCTTTCGGCTGATATTAATAAATCCTTTCTATTACAAATAAATGTTCATGAAAAAGAAGTATTCTCAAGTCCAGTAGCTGTTATCGCTCTTTTCAGTATTGATGAGGGTCACCCAGTGTGTCTTTCGGCTGATATTAATAAATCCTTTCTATTACAAATAAATGTTCATGAAAAAGAAGTATTCTCAAGTCCAGTAGCTGTTATCGCTCTTTTCAGTATTGATGAGGGTCACCCAGTGTGTCTTTCGGTTGATATTAATAAATCCTTTCTATTACAAATAAATGTTCATGAAAAAGAAGTATTCTCAAGTCCAGTAGCTGTTATCGCTCTTTTCAGTATTGATGAGGGTCACCCAGTGTGTCTTTCGGCTGATATTAATAAATCCTTTCTATTACAAATAAATGTTCATGAAAAAGAAGTATTCTCAAGTCCAGTAGCTGTTATCGCTCTTTTCAGTATTGATGAGGGTCACCCAGTGTGTCTTTGGAATGATATTAATAAATCCTTTCTATTACAAATAAATGTTCATGAAAAAGAAGTATTCTCAAGTCCAGTAGCTGTTATCGCTCTTTTCAGTATTGATGAGGGTCACCCAGTGTGTCTTTCGGCTGATATTAATAAATCCTTTCTATTACAAATAAATGTTCATGAAAAAGAAGTATTCTCAAGTCCAGTAGCTGTTATCGCTCTTTTCAGTATTGATGAGGGTCACCCAGTGTGTCTTTCGGCTGATATTAATAAATCCTTTCTATTACAAACAAATGTTCACGAAAAAGAAGTATTCTCAAGTCCAGTAGCTGTTATCGCTCTTTTCAGTATTGATGAGGGTCACCCAGTGTGTCTTTCGGCTGATATTAATAAATCCTTTCTATTACAAATAAATGTTCATTAAAAAGAAGTATTCTCAAGTCCAGTAGCTGTTATCGCTCTTTTCAGTATTGATGAGGGTCACCCAGTGTGTCTTTCGGCTGATATTATTAAATCCTTTCTATTACAAATAAATGTTCATGAAAAAGAAGTATTCTCAAGTCCAGTAGCTGTTATTGATCTTTTCAGTATTGATGAGGGTCACCCAGTGTGTCTTTCGGCTGATATTAATAAATCCTTTCTATTATAAATAAATGTTCATGAAAAAGAAGTATTCTCAAGTCCAGTAGCTGTTATCGCTCTTTTCAGTATTGATGAGTGTCACTCAGTGTGTCTTTCGGCTGATATAATAAATCCTTTCTATTACAAATAACTGTTCATGAAAAAGAAGTATTCTCAAGTTCAGTAGCTGATATCGCTCTTTTCAGTATTGATGAGGGTCACCCAGTGTGTCTTTCGGCTGATATTAATAAATCCTTTCTATTACAAATAAATGTTCATGAAAAAGAAGTATTCTCAAGTCCAGTAGCTGTTATCGCTCTTTTCAGTATTGATGAGGGTCACCCAGTGTGTCTTTCGGCTGATATTAATTAATCCTTTCTATTACAAATAAATGTTCATGAAAAAGAAGTATTCTCAAGTCCAGTAGCTGTTATCGCTCTTTTCAGTATTGATGAGGGTCACCCAGTGTGTCTTTCGGCTGATATTAATAAATCCTTTCTATTACAAATAAATGTTCATGAAAAATAAGTATTCTCAAGTCCAGTAGCTGTTATCGCTCTTTTCAGTATTGATGAGGGTCACCCAGTGTGTCTTTCGGCTGATATTAATAAATCCTTTCTATTACAAATAAATCTTCATGAGAAAGAAGTATTCTCAAGTCCAGTAGCTGTTATCGCTCTTTTCAGTATTGATGAGGGTCACCCAGTGTGTCTTTCGGCTGATATTAATAAATCCTTTCTATTACAAATAAATGTTCATGAAAAAGAAGTATTCTCAAGTCCAGTAGCTGTTATCGCTCTTTTCAGTATTGATGAGGGTCACCCAGTGTGTCTTTCGGCTGATATTAATAAATCCTTTCTATTACAAATAAATGTTCATGAAAAAGAAGTATTCTCAAGTCCAGTAGCTGTTATCGCTCTTTTCAGTATTGATGAGTGTCACCCAGTGTGTCTTTCGGCTGATATTAATAAATCCTTTCTATTACAAATAAATGTTCATGAAAAAGAAGTATTCTCAAGTCCAGTAGCTGTTATCGCTCTTTTCAGTATTGATGAGGGTCACCCAGTGTGTCTTTCGGCTGATATTAATAAATCCTTTCTATTACAAATAAATGTTCATGAAAAAGAAGTATTCTCAAGTCCAGTAGCTGTTATCGCTCTTTTCAGTATTGATGAGGGTCACCCAGTGTGTCTTTCGGCTGATATTAATAAATCCTTTCTATTACAAACAAATGTTCACGAAAAAGAAGTATTCTCAAGTCCAGTAGCTGTTATCGCTCTTTTCAGTATTGATGAGGGTCACCCAGTGTGTCTTTCGGCTGATATTAATAAATCCTTTCTATTACAAATAAATGTTCATTAAAAAGAAGTATTCTCAAGTCCAGTAGCTGTTATCGCTCTTTTCAGTATTGATGAGGGTCACCCAGTGTGTCTTTCGGCTGATATTAATAAATCCTTTCTATTACAAATAAATGTTCATGAAAAAGAAGTATTCTCAAGTCCAGTAGCTGTTATTGCTCTTTTCAGTATTGATGAGGGTCACCCAGTGTGTCTTTCGGCTGATATTAATAAATCCTTTCTATTATAAATAAATGTTCATGAAAAAGAAGTATTCTCAAGTCCAGTAGCTGTTATCGCTCTTTTCAGTATTGATGAGGGTCACTCAGTGTGTCTTTCGGCTGATATAATAAATCCTTTCTATTACAAATAACTGTTCATGAAAAAGAAGTATTCTCAAGTTCAGTAGCTGACATCGCTCTTTTCAGTATTGATGAGGGTCACCCAGTGTGTCTTTCGGCTGATATTAATAAATCCTTTCTATTACAAATAAATGTTCATGAAAAAGAAGTATTCTCAAGTCCAGTAGCTGTTATCGCTCTTTTCAGTATTGATGAGGGTCACCCAGTGTGTCTTTCAGCTGATATTAATAAATCCTTTCTATTACTATTAAATGTTCACGAAAAAGAAGTATTCTCAAGTCCAGTAGCTGTTATCGCTCTTTCAGTATTGATGAGAGTTATCCAGTGTGTCTTTCGGCTGATATTAATAAATCCTTTCTATTACAAATAAATGTTCATGAAAAAGAAGTATTCTCAAGTCCAGTAGCTCTTATCGCTCTTTTCAGTATTGATGAGGGTCACCCAGTGTGTCTTTCGGCTGATATAATAAATCTTTTCTATTACAAATAACTGTTCATGAAAAAGAAGTATTCTCAAGTTCAGTAGCTGATATCGCTCTTTTCAGTATTGATGAGGGTCACCCAGTGTGTCTTTCGGCTGATATTAATAAATCCTTTCTATTACAAATAAATGTTCATGAAAAAGAAGTATTCTCAAGTCCAGTAGCTGTTATCGCTCTTTTCAGTATTGATGAGGGTCACCCAGTGTGTCTTTCGGCTGATATTAATTAATCCTTTCTATTACAAATAAATGTTCATGAAAAAGAAGTATTCTCAAGTCCAGTAGCTGTTATCGCTCTTTTCAGTATTGATGAGGGTCACCCAGTGTGTCTTTCGGCTGATATTAATAAATCCTTTCTATTACAAATAAATGTTCATGAAAAATAAGTATTCTCAAGTCCAGTAGCTGTTATCGCTCTTTTCAGTATTGATGAGGGTCACCCAGTGTGTCTTTCGGCTGATATTAATAAATCCTTTCTATTACAAATAAATGTTCATGAAAAAGAAGTATTCTCAAGTCCAGTAGCTGTTATCGCTCTTTTCAGTATTGATGAGGGTCACCCAGTGTGTCTTTCGGCTGATATTAATAAATCCTTTCTATTACAAATAAATGTTCATGAAAAAGAAGTATTCTCAAGTCCAGTAGCTGTTATCGCTCTTTTCAGTATTGATGAGGGTCACCCAGTGTGTCTTTCGGCTGATATTAATAAATCCTTTCTATTACAAATAAATGTTCATGAAAAAGAAGTATTCTCAAGTCCAGTAGCTGTTATCGCTCTTTTCAGTATTGATGAGGGTCACCCAGTGTGTCTTTCGGCTGATATTAATAAATCCTTTCTATTACAAATAAATGTTCATGAAAAAGAAGTATTCTCAAGTCCAGTAGCTGTTATCGCTCTTTTCAGTATTGATGAGGGTCACCCAGTGTGTCTTTCGGCTGATATTAATAAATCCTTTCTATTACAAATAAATGTTCATGAAAAAGAAGTATTCTCAAGTCCAGTAGCTGTTATCGCTCTTTTCAGTATTGATGAGGGTCACCCAGTGTGTCTTTCGGCTGATATTAATAAATCCTTTCTATTACAAACAAATGTTCACGAAAAAGAAGTATTCTCAAGTCCAGTAGCTGTTATCGCTCTTTTCAGTATTGATGAGGGTCACCCAGTGTGTCTTTCGGCTGATATTAATAAATCCTTTCTATTACAAATAAATGTTCATTAAAAAGAAGTATTCTCAAGTCCAGTAGCTGTTATCGCTCTTTTCAGTATTGATGAGGGTCACCCAGTGTGTCTTTCGGCTGATATTAATAAATCCTTTCTATTACAAATAAATGTTCATGAAAAAGAAGTATTCTCAAGTCCAGTAGCTGTTATTGCTCTTTTCAGTATTGATGAGGGTCACCCAGTGTGTCTTTCGGCTGATATTAATAAATCCTTTCTATTATAAATAAATGTTCATGAAAAAGAAGTATTCTCAAGTCCAGTAGCTGTTATCGCTCTTTTCAGTATTGATGAGGGTCACTCAGTGTGTCTTTCGGCTGATATAATAAATCCTTTCTATTACAAATAAATGTTCATGAAAAAGAAGTATTCTCAAGTTCAGTAGCTGATATCGCTCTTTTCAGTATTGATGAGGGTCACCCAGTGTGTCTTTCGGCTGATATTAATAAATCCTTTCTATTACAAATAAATGTTCATGAAAAAGAAGTATTCTCAAGTCCAGTAGCTGTTATCGCTCTTTTCAGTATTGATGAGGGTCACCCAGTGTGTCTTTCAGCTGATATTAATAAATCCTTTCTATTACTATTAAATGTCCACGAAAAAGAAGTATTCTCAAGTCCAGTAGCTGTTATCGCTCTTTCAGTATTGATGAGAGTTATCCAGTGTGTCTTTCGGCTGATATTAATAAATCCTTTCTATTACAAATAAATGTTCATGAAAAAGAAGTATTCTCAAGTCCAGTAGCTGTTATCGCTCTTTTCAGTATTGATGAGGGTCGCCTAGTGCGTCTTTCGGCTGATATTAATAAATCCTTTCTATTACAAATAAATGTTCATGAAAAAGATGTATTCTCAAGTCCAGTAGCTGTTATCGCTCTTTTCAGTATTGATGAGGGTCACCCAGTGTGTCTTTCGGCTGATATTAATAAATCCTTTCTATTACAAATAAATGTTCATGAAAAAGAAGTATTCTCAAGTCCAGTAGCTGTTATCGCTCTTTTCAGTATTGATGAGGGTCACCCAGTGTGTCTTTCGGCTGATATAATAAATCCTTTCTATTACAAATAAATGTTCATGAAGAAGAAGTATTCTCAAGTCCAGTGGCTGTTATCGCTCTTTTCAGTATTGATGAGGGTCACCCAGTGTGTCTTTCGGCTGATATTAATAGATCCTTTCTATTACAAATAAATGTTCATGAAAAAGAAGTATTCTCAAGTCCAGTAGCTGTTATCGCTCTTTTCAGTATTGATGAGGGTCACCCAGTGTGTCTTTCGGCTGATATAATAAATCCTTTCTATTACAAATAAATGTTCATGAAAAAGAAGTATTCTCAAGTCCAGTAGCTGTTATCGCTCTTTTCAGTATTGATGAGGGTCACCCAGTGTGTCTTTCGGCTGATATAATAAATCCTTTCTATTACAAATAAATGTTCATGAAAAAGAAGTATTCTCAAGTCCAGTAGCTGTTATCGCTCTTTTCAGTATTGATGAGGGTCACCCAGTGTGTCTTTCGGCTGATATAATAAATCCTTTCTATTACAAATAAATGTTCATGAAAAAGAAGTATTCTCAAGTCCAGTAGCTGTTATCGCTCTTTTCAGTATTGATGAGGGTCACCCAGTGTGTCTTTCGGCTGATATAATAAATCCTTTCTATTACAAATAAATGTTCATGAAAAAGAAGTATTCTCAAGTCCAGTAGCTGTTATCGCTCTTTTCAGTATTGATGAGGGTCACCCAGTGTGTCTTTCGGCTGATATAATAAATCCTTTCTATTACAAATAAATGTTCATGAAAAAAAGTATTCTCAAGTCCAGTAGCTGTTATCGCTCTTTTCAGTATTGATGAGGGTCACCCAGTGTGTCTTTCGGCTGATATAATAAATCCTTTCTATTACAAATAAATGTTCATTAAAAAGAAGTATTCTCAAGTCCAGTAGCTGTTATCGCTCTTTTCAGTATTGATGAGGGTCACCCAGTGTGTGTTTCGGCTGATATAATAAATCCTTTCTATTACAAATAAATGTTCATGAAAAAGAAGTATTCTCAAGTCCAGTAGCTGTTATCGCTCTTTTCAGTATTGATGAGGGTCACCCAGTGTGTCTTTCGGCTGATATTAATAAATCCTTTCTATTACAAATAAACGTTCATGAAAAAGATGTATTCTCAAGTCCAGTTGCTGTTATCGCTCTTTTCAGTATTGATGAGGGTCGCCTAGTGTGTCTTTCGGCTGATATTAATAAATCCTTTCTATTACAAATAAATGTTCATGAAAAATAAGTATTCTCAAGTCCAGTAGCTGTTATCGCTCTTTTCAGTATTGATGAGGGTCGCCTAGTGCGTCTTTCGGCTGATATTAATAAATCCTTTCTATTACAAATAAATGTTCATGAAAAAGATGTATTCTCAAGTCCAGTAGCTGTTATCGCTCTTTTCAGTATTGATGAGGGTCACCCAGTGTGTCTTTCGGCTGATATTAATAAATCCTTTCTATTACAAATAAATGTTCATGAAAAAGAAGTATTCTCAAGTCCAGTAGCTGTTATCGCTCTTTTCAGTATTGATGAGGTTCACCCAGTGTGTCTTTCGGCTGATATAATAAATCCTTTCTATTACAAATAAATGTTCATGAAGAAGAAGTATTCTCAAGTCCAGTAGCTGTTATCGCTCTTTTCAGTATTGATGAGGGTCACCCAGTGTGTCTTTCGGCTGATATTAATAGATCCTTTCTATTACAAATAAATGTTCATGAAAAAGAAGTATTCTCAAGTCCAGTAGCTGTTATCGCTCTTTTCAGTATTGATGAGGGTCACCCAGTGTGTCTTTCGGCTGATATAATAAATCCTTTCTATTACAAATAAATCTTCATGAAAAAGAAGTATTCTCAAGTCCAGTAGCTGTTATCGCTCTTTTCAGTATTGATGAGGGTCACCCAGTGTGTCTTTCGGCTGATATAATAAATCCTTTCTATTACAAATAAATGTTCATGAAAAAGAAGTATTCTCAAGTCCAGTAGCTGTTATCGCTCTTTTCAGTATTGATGAGGGTCACCCAGTGTGTCTTTCGGCTGATATAATAAATCCTTTCTATTACAAATAAATGTTCATGAAAAAGAAGTATTCTCAAGTCCAGTAGCTGTTATCGCTCTTTTCAGTATTGATGAGGGTCACCCAGTGTGTCTTTCGGCTGATATAATAAATCCTTTCTATTACAAATAAATGTTCATGAAAAAAAGTATTCTCAAGTCCAGTAGCTGTTATCGCTCTTTTCAGTATTGATGAGGGTCACCCAGTGTGTCTTTCGGCTGATATAATAAATCCTTTCTATTACAAATAAATGTTCATGAAAAAGAAGTATTCTCAAGTCCAGTAGCTGTTATCGCTCTTTTCAGTATTGATGAGGGTCACCCAGTGTGTCTTTCGGCTGATATAATAAATCCTTTCTATTACAAATAAATGTTCATGAAAAAGAAGTATTCTCAAGTCCAGTAGCTGTTATCGCTCTTTTCAGTATTGATGAGGGTCACCCAGTGTGTCTTTCGGCTGATATAATAAATCCTTTCTATTACAAATAAATGTTCATGAAAAAAAGTATTCTCAAGTCCAGTAGCTGTTATCGCTCTTTTCAGTATTGATGAGGGTCACCCAGTGTGTCTTTCGGCTGATATAATAAATCCTTTCTATTACAAATAAATGTTCATTAAAAAGAAGTATTCTCAAGTCCAGTAGCTGTTATCGCTCTTTTCAGTATTGATGAGGGTCACCCAGTGTGTGTTTCGGCTGATATAATAAATCCTTTCTATTACAAATAAATGTTCATGAAAAAGAAGTATTCTCAAGTCCAGTAGCTGTTATCGCTCTTTTCAGTATTGATGAGGGTCACCCAGTGTGTCTTTCGGCTGATATTAATAAATCCTTTCTATTACAAATAAACGTTCATGAAAAAGATGTATTCTCAAGTCCAGTTGCTGTTATCGCTCTTTTCAGTATTGATGAGGGTCGCCTAGTTTGTCTTTCGGCTGATATTAATAAATCCTTTCTATTACAAATAAATGTTCATGAAAAAGAAGTATTCTCAAGTCCAGTAGCTGTTATCGCTCTTTTCAGTATTGATGAGGGTCGCCTAGTGCGTCTTTCGGCTGATATTAATAAATCCTTTCTATTACAAATAAATGTTCATGAAAAAGATGTATTCTCAAGTCCAGTAGCTGTTATCGCTCTTTTCAGTATTGATGAGGGTCACCCAGTGTGTCTTTCGGCTGATATTAATAAATCCTTTCTATTACAAATAAATGTTCATGAAAAAGAAGTATTCTCAAGTCCAGTAGCTGTTATCGCTCTTTTCAGTATTGATGAGGGTCACCCAGTGTGTCTTTCGGCTGATATAATAAATCCTTTCTATTACAAATAAATGTTCATGAAGAAGAAGTATTCTCAAGTCCAGTAGCTGTTATCGCTCTTTTCAGTATTGATGAGGGTCACCCAGTGTGTCTTTCGGCTGATATTAATAGATCCTTTCTATTACAAATAAATCTTCATGAAAAAGAAGTATTCTCAAGTCCAGTAGCTGTTATCGCTCTTTTCAGTATTGATGAGGGTCACCCAGTGTGTCTTTCGGCTGATATAATAAATCCTTTCTATTACAAATAAATGTTCATGAAAAAGAAGTATTCTCAAGTCCAGTAGCTGTTATCGCTCTTTTCAGTATTGATGAGGGTCACCCAGTGTGTCTTTCGGCTGATATAATAAATCCTTTCTATTACAAATAAATGTTCATGAAAAAGAAGTATTCTCAAGTCCAGTAGCTGTTATCGCTCTTTTCAGTATTGATGAGGGTCACCCAGTGTGTCTTTCGGCTGATATAATAAATCCTTTCTATTACAAATAAATGTTCATGAAAAAGAAGTATTCTCAAGTCCAGTAGCTGTTATCGCTCTTTTCAGTATTGATGAGGGTCACCCAGTGTGTCTTTCGGCTGATATAATAAATCCTTTCTATTACAAATAAATGTTCATGAAAAAAAGTATTCTCAAGTCCAGTAGCTGTTATCGCTCTTTTCAGTATTGATGAGGGTCACCCAGTGTGTCTTTCGGCTGATATAATAAATCCTTTCTATTACAAATAAATGTTCATGAAAAAGAAGTATTCTCAAGTCCAGTAGCTGTTATCGCTCTTTTCAGTATTGATGAGGGTCACCCAGTGTGTCTTTCGGCTGATATAATAAATCCTTTCTATTACAAATAAATGTTCATGAAAAAGAAGTATTCTCAAGTCCAGTAGCTGTTATCGCTCTTTTCAGTATTGATGAGGGTCACCCAGTGTGTCTTTCGGCTGATATTAATAAATCCTTTCTATTACAAAGAAATGTTCATGAAAACAAGTATTCTCAAGTCCAGTAGCTGTTATCGCTCTTTTCAGTATTGATGAGGGTCACCCAGTGTGTCTTTCGGCTGATATAATAAATCCTTTCTATTACAAATAAATGTTCATGAAAAAGAAGTATTCTCAAGTCCAGTAGCTGTTATCGCTCTTTTCAGTATTGATGAGGGTCACCCAGTGTGTCTTTCGGCTGATATAATAAATCCTTTCTATTACAAATAAATGTTCATGAAAAAGAAGTATTCTCAAGTCCAGTAGCTGTTATCGCTCTTTTCAGTATTGATGAGGGTCACCCAGTGTGTCTTTCGGCTGATATAATAAATCCTTTCTATTACAAATAAATGTTCATGAAAAAGAAGTATTCTCAAGTCCAGTAGCTGTTATCGCTCTTTTCAGTATTGATGAGGGTCACCCAGTGTGTCTTTCGGCTGATATAATAAATCCTTTCTATTACAAATAAATGTTCATGAAAAAGAAGTATTCTCAAGTCCAGTAGCTGTTATCGCTCTTTTCAGTATTGATGAGGGTCACCCAGTGTGTCTTTCGGCTGATATAATAAATCCTTTCTATTACAAATAAATGTTCATGAAAAAAAGTATTCTCAAGTCCAGTAGCTGTTATCGCTCTTTTCAGTATTGATGAGGGTCACCCAGTGTGTCTTTCGGCTGATATAATAAATCCTTTCTATTACAAATAAATGTTCATTAAAAAGAAGTATTCTCAAGTCCAGTAGCTGTTATCGCTCTTTTCAGTATTGATGAGGGTCACCCAGTGTGTGTTTCGGCTGATATAATAAATCCTTTCTATTACAAATAAATGTTCATGAAAAAGAAGTATTCTCAAGTCCAGTAGCTGTTATCGCTCTTTTCAGTATTGATGAGGGTCACCCAGTGTGTCTTTCGGCTGATATTAATAAATCCTTTCTATTACAAATAAACGTTCATGAAAAAGATGTATTCTCAAGTCCAGTAGCTGTTATCGCTCTTTTCAGTATTGATGAGGGTCGCCTAGTGTGTCTTTCGGCTGATATTAATAAATCCTTTCTATTACAAATAAATGTTCATGAAAAAGAAGTATTCTCAAGTCCAGTAGCTGTTATCGCTCTTTTCAGTATTGATGAGGGTCGCCTAGTGCGTCTTTCGGCTGATATTAATAAATCCTTTCTATTACAAATAAATGTTCATGAAAAAGATGTATTCTCAAGTCCAGTAGCTGTTATCGCTCTTTTCAGTATTGATGAGGGTCACCCAGTGTGTCTTTCGGCTGATATTAATAAATCCTTTCTATTACAAATAAATGTTCATGAAAAAGAAGTATTCTCAAGTCCAGTAGCTGTTATCGCTCTTTTCAGTATTGATGAGGGTCACCCAGTGTGTCTTTCGGCTGATATAATAAATCCTTTCTATTACAAATAAATGTTCATGAAGAAGAAGTATTCTCAAGTCCAGTAGCTGTTATCGCTCTTTTCAGTATTGATGAGGGTCACCCAGTGTGTCTTTCGGCTGATATAATAAATCCTTTCTATTACAAATAAATGTTCATGAAAAAGAAGTATTCTCAAGTCCAGTAGCTGTTATCGCTCTTTTCAGTATTGATGAGGGTCACCCAGTGTGTCTTTCGGCTGATATAATAAATCCTTTCTATTACAAATAAATGTTCATGAAAAAGAAGTATTCTCAAGTCCAGTAGCTGTTATCGCTCTTTTCAGTAT
This sequence comes from Acanthosepion esculentum, assembly GCA_964036315.1. NCBI lineage: Eukaryota > Metazoa > Mollusca > Cephalopoda > Sepiida > Sepiidae > Acanthosepion > Acanthosepion esculentum. The sequence continues at coordinate 36,677,543 of OZ038516.1, forward strand.
TGATGAGGGTCACCCAGTGTGTCTTTCGGCTGATATAATAAATCCTTTCTATTACAAATAAATGTTCATGAAAAAGAAGTATTCTCAAGTCCAGTAGCTGTTATCGCTCTTTTCAGTATTGATGAGGGTCACCCAGTGTGTCTTTCGGCTGATATAATAAATCCTTTCTATTACAAATAAATGTTCATGAAAAAAAGTATTCTCAAGTCCAGTAGCTGTTATCGCTCTTTTCAGTATTGATGAGGGTCACCCAGTGTGTCTTTCGGCTGATATAATAAATCCTTTCTATTACAAATAAATGTTCATGAAAAAGAAGTATTCTCAAGTCCAGTAGCTGTTATCGCTCTTTTCAGTATTGATGAGGGTCACCCAGTGTGTCTTTCGGCTGATATAATAAATCCTTTCTATTACAAATAAATGTTCATGAAAAAGAAGTATTCTCAAGTCCAGTAGCTGTTATCGCTCTTTTCAGTATTGATGAGGGTCACTCAGTGTGTCTTTCGGCTGATATAATAAATCCTTTCTATTACAAATAAATGTTCATGAAAAAGAAGTATTCTCAAGTCCAGTAGCTGTTATTGCTCTTTTCAGTATTGATGAGGGTCACCCAGTGTGTCTTTCGGCTGATATTAATAAATCCTTTCTATTATAAATAAATGTTCATGAAAAAGAAGTATTCTCAAGTCCAGTAGCTGTTATCGCTCTTTTCAGTATTGATGAGGGTCACTCAGTGTGTCTTTCGGCTGATATAATAAATCCTTTCTATTACAAATAACTGTTCATGAAAAAGAAGTATTCTCAAGTCCAGTAGCTGTTATCGCTCTTTCAGTATTGATGAGGGTCACCCAGTGTGTCTTTCGGCTGATATTAATAAATCCTTTCTATTACAAAGAAATGTTCATGAAAACAAGTATTCTCAAGTCCAGTAGCTGTTATCGCTCTTTTCAGTATTGATGAGGGTCACCCAGTGTGTCTTTCGGCTGATATAATAAATCCTTTCTATTACAAATAAATGTTCATGAAAAAGAAGTATTCTCAAGTCCAGTAGCTGTTATCGCTCTTTTCAGTATTGATGAGGGTCACCCAGTGTGTCTTTCGGCTGATATTAATAGATCCTTTCTATTACAAATAAATGTTCATGAAAACAAGTATTCTCAAGTCCAGTAGCTGTTATCGCTCTTTTCAGTATTGATGAGGGTCACCCAGTGAGTCTTTTGGCTGATATTAATAAATCCTTTCTATTACAAACAAATGTTCATGAAAAAGAAGTATTCTCAAGTCCAGTAGCTATTATCGCTCTTTTCAGTATTGATGAGGGTCACCCAGTGTGCCTTTCGGCTGATATTAATAAATCCTTTCTATTACAAATAAATGTTCATGAAAACAAGTATTCTCAAGTCCAGTAGCTGTTATCGCTCTTTTCAGTATTGATGAGGGTCACCCAGTGTGTCTTTCGGCTGATATAATAAATCCTTTCTATTACAAATAAATGTTCATGAAAACAAGTATTCTCAAGTCCAGTAGCTGTTATCGCTCTTTTCAGTATTGATGAGGGTCACCCAGTGTGTCTTTCGGCTGATATAATAAATCCTTTCTATTACAAATAAATGTTCATGAAAAAGAAGTATTCTCAAGTCCAGTAGCTGTTATCGCTCTTTTCAGTATTGATGAGGGTCACCCAGTGTGTCTTTCGGCTGATATTAATAGATCCTTTCTATTACAAATAAATGTTCATGAAAACAAGTATTCTCAAGTCCAGTAGCTGTTATCGCTCTTTTCAGTATTGATGAGGGTCACCCAGTGAGTCTTTTGGCTGATATTAATAGATCCTTTCTATTACAAACAAATGTTCATGAAAAAGAAGTATTCTCAAGTCCAGTAGCTATTATCGCTCTTTTCAGTATTGATGAGGGTCACCCAGTGTGCCTTTCGGCTGATATTAATAAATCCTTTCTATTACAAACAAATGTTCATGAAAAAGAAGTATTCTCAAGTCCAGTAGCTGTTATCGCTCTTTTCAGTATTGATGAGGGTCACCCAGTGTGTCTTTCGGCTGATATTAATAAATCCTTTCTATTACAAATAAATGTTCATGAAAACAAGTATTCTCAAGTCCAGTAGCTGTTATCGCTCTTTTCAGTATTGATGAGGGTCACCCAGTGTGTCTTTCGGCTGATATAATAAATCCTTTCTATTACAAATAAATGTTCATGAAAAAGAAGTATTCTCAAGTCCAGTAGCTGTTATCGCTCTTTTCAGTATTGATGAGGGTCACCCAGTGTGTCTTTCGGCTGATATTAATAGATCCTTTCTATTACAAATAAATGTTCATGAAAAAGAAGTATTCTCAAGTCCAGTAGCTGTTATCGCTCTTTTCAGTATTGATGAGGGTCACCCAGTGAGTCTTTTGGCTGATATTAATAAATCCTTTCTATTACAAACAAATGTTCATGAAAAAGAAGTATTCTCAAGTCCAGTAGCTATTATCGCTCTTTTCAGTATTGATGAGGGTCACCCAGTGTGCCTTTCGGCTGATATTAATAAATCCTTTCTATTACAAATAAATGTTCATGAAAAAGAAGTATTCTCAAGTCCAGTAGCTGTTATCGCTCTTTTCAGTATTGATGAGGGTCACCCAGTGTGTCTTTCGGCTGATATAATAAATCCTTTCTATTACAAATAAATGTTCATGAAAAAGAAGTATTCTCAAGTCCAGTAGCTGTTATCGCTCTTTTCAGTATTGATGAGGGTCACCCAGTGTGTCTTTCGGCTGATATAATAAATCCTTTCTATTACAAATAAATGTTCATGAAAAAGAAGTATTCTCAAGTCCAGTAGCTGTTATCGCTCTTTTCAGTATTGATGAGGGTCACCCAGTGTGTCTTTCGGCTGATATAATAAATCCTTTCTATTACAAATAAATGTTCATGAAAAAGAAGTATTCTCAAGTCCAGTAGCTGTTATCGCTCTTTTCAGTATTGATGAGGGTCGCCTAGTGTGTCTTTCGGCTGATATTAATAAATCCTTTCTATTACAAATAAATGTTCATGAAAAAGATGTATTCTCAAGTCCAGTAGCTGTTATCGCTCTTTTCAGTATTGATGAGGGTCACCCAGTGTGTCTTTCGGCTGATATTAATAAATCCTTTCTATTACAAATAAATGTTCATGAAAAAGAAGTATTCTCAAGTTCAGTAGCTGTTATCGCTCTTTTCAGTATTGATGATGGTCACCCAGTGAGTCTTTTGGCTGATATTAATAGATCCTTTCTATTACAAACAAATGTTCATGAAAAAGAAGTATTCTCAAGTCCAGTAGCTGTTATCGCTCTTTTCAGTATTGATGAGGGTCACCCAGTGTGTCTTTCGGCTGATATAATAAATCCTTTCTATTACAAATAAATGTTCATGAAAAAGAAGTATTCTCAAGTCCAGTAGCTGTTATCGCTCTTTTCAGTATTGATGAGGGTCGCCTAGTGTGTCTTTCGGCTGATATTAATAAATCCTTTCTATTACAAATAAATGTTCATGAAAAAGATGTATTCTCAAGTCCAGTAGCTGTTATCGCTCTTTTCAGTATTGATGAGGGTCACCCAGTGTGTCTTTCGGCTGATATTAATAAATCCTTTCTATTACAAATAAATGTTCATGAAAAAGAAGTATTCTCAAGTTCAGTAGCTGTTATCGCTCTTTTCAGTATTGATGATGGTCACCCAGTGTGTCTTTCGGCTGATATTAATAAATCCTTTCTATTACAAATAAATGTTCATGAAAAAGAAGTATTCTCAAGTCCAGTAGCTGTTATCGCTCTTTTCAGTATTGATGAGGGTCATCCAGTGTGTCTTTCGGCTGATATTAATAAATCCTTTCTATTAAAAATAAAGGTTGATGAAAAAAAAAATTATTCACATGTCCAGTAGCTCTTATAGCTCTTTTCAGTATTGATGGGTGCCAGCATGTGTTACTTTAGGCTAAAATGAATAAAACCTTTCTATCAAAATTAAAGTCCTGTTGCTGTTATTGCCCTTTCCAGTAGTGATGTGGTTCAGAGTGTGCGAAATTAATAAACACCTTTCTATTAAAAATAAAGTCCTGTTGCTGTTATTGCCCTTTCCAGTAGTGATGCGGTTCAGAGTGTGCGAAATTAATAAAAACCTTTCTATTAAAAATAAAGTCCTGTTGCTGTTATTGCCCTTTCCAGTAGTGATGCGGTTCAGAGTGTGCGAAATTAATAAACACCTTTCTATTAAAAATAAAGTCTTTTTGCTGTTATTGCCCTTTCCAGTAGTGATGCGGTTCAGAGTGTGCGAAATTAATAAACACCTTTCTATTAAAAATAAAGTCTTGTTTCTGTTATTGCCCTTTCCAGTAGTGATGTGGTTCAGAGTGTGCGAAATTAATAAACACCTTTCTATTAAAAATAAAGTCCTGTTGCTGTTATTGCCCTTTCCAGTAGTGATGTGGTTGAGAGTGTGCTAAATTAAGAAAACCTTTTTGTATTAAAAATAAAGTCCTGTTGCTGTTATTTCCCTTTCCAGTAGTGATGTGATTCAGTGTGTGCGAAATTAATAAAACCTTTCTATTAAAAATAAAGTCCTGTTGCTGTTATTGCGCTTTCCAGTAGTGATGTGGTTCAGAGTGTGCGAAATTAATAAACACCTTTCTATTAAAAATAAATTCCTGTTACTGTTATTGCGCTTTCCAGTAGTGATGTGGTTCAGAGTGTGCGAAATTAATAAAAACCTTTCTATTAAAAATAAATTCCTGTTACTGTTATTGCGCTTTCCAGTAGTGATGTGGTTCAGAATGTGCGAAATTAATAAACACCTTTCTATTAAAAATAACGTCCTGTTGCTGTTATTGCCCTTTCCAGTAGTGATGTGGTTCAGAGTGTGCTAAATTAAGAAAACCTTTTTGTATTAAAAATAAAGTCCTGTTGCTGTTATTTCCCTTTCCAGTAGTGATGTGATTCAGAGTGTGCGAAATTAATAAAACCTTTCTATTAAAAATAAAGTCCTGTTGCTGTTATTGCCCTTTCCAGTAGTGATGTGGTTCAGAGTGTGCGAAATTAATAAAACCTTTCTATTAAAAATAAACTCCTGTTGCTGTTATTGCCCTTTCCAGTAGTGATGTGGTTCAGAGTGTGCGAAATTAATAAACACCTTTCTATTAAAAATAAAGTCCTGTTCCTGCTATTGCCCTTTCCAGTAGTGATGCGGTTCAGAGTGTGCGAAATTAATAAAAACCTTTCTATTAAAAATAACGTCCTGTTGCTGTTATTGCCCTTTCCAGTAGTGATGCGGTTCAGAGTGTGCGAAATTAATAAACACGTTTCTATTAAAAATAAAGTCTTGTTGCTGTTATTGCCCTTTCCAGTAGTGATGCGGTTCAGAGTCTGCGAAATTAATAAACAACTTTCTATTAAAAATAAAGTCTTGTTGCTGTTATTGCCCTTTCCAGTAGTGACTTTGTTCAGAGTGTGCGAAATTAATAAACAACTTTCTATTAAATATAAAGTTTCAGGAAAAAGCATCTCATGTCCAGTAGCTGTTATCGTTCTTTCTATTATTAATGGGATCCCGCCAATGCTACTTTACGCTGAAATTTATAAAACCTTTCTATTAGGAAAGTGTTTCAGAAAAAAAAAAGGTTACTCAAGTCCAGTAGTTGTTATCGCTCTTTCCGCTATTAATGTGGTCCAACCTGTGGTAATGTTCAAAATTTATAAAATACTCTTATTAAATATCTTTAAAAAAAAAGAAAAGGATTCCCAAGTCGAGGATCAGATTTCGCTCTTTCCAGTATTAATGGGCACTAGTCGGTGCTACTGTCTGTTAAAATTTATAAATCAATTTTTTAAGGAAAAAAAAGGTTTCTCAAGTTCAGTAGCTGTTATCCCTGTTTCCAATATTGAAGGCGGTTTCCTTGCTTGCTATATGTTTCAGGTGGTATGGAACGTCGACATATTGATTATGTTTTTATTCTCTATTAAAGTTACATGTGCTATCCATTTTATTTGTTGCTTCTCTTGAACGTCTTTCAGTAATGTGTATTCTGTTGTTTGCTACAGTAAATTATTTGTGATTTTGTTGCTTGGTTGATTTTGCTTAGCAGTATGTTAATCTCGATGAATTATTTAATGCCGAAATTTACATATTTTGAACACAATCTTATGAGTTCAACGAGAAATAAAAAGTATTGTTGGTAATTCTGCTCTAAATCGGTTCTGCGAGTAATTTTACTATAAATATGTATTTTGGTATTTTTATTATAAATATGTATTGTTGATAATTTTATTGAGATAGATATTTTTTGTAATTTTAATATAAATAGTTATTGTTGCTAATTTTATTATAAATAATTATTGCTGATAATTTTACTATAAACAGATACTGTTAGTAATTTTACTATAAATAGGTAGTGTTGGTAATTTTACTGTAAATTGGTATTGTTAGTAATTTCGCGATAAATAGATGTTGAAAATTTTACTATCAATAGGTGTTGGTAATTTTACTATAAATAGGTATTGTTGGTAATTTTACTATAAATAGGTACTGTTGGTAATTTTACTATAAATAGGTACTGTTGGTAATTTTACAGTAAATTGGTATTGTTAGTAATTTCGCGATAAATAGATGTTGAAAATTTTACTATCAATAGGTGTTGGTAATTTTACTATAAATAGGTATTTTTGGTAATTTTACTATAAATAGGTACTGTTGGTAATTTTACTATAAATAGGTACTGTTGGTAATTTTACAGTAAATTGGTATTGTTAGTAATTTCGCGATAAATAGATGTTGAAAATTTTAATATCAATAGGTGTTGGTAATTTTACTATAAATAGGTACTGTTGGTAATTTTACAGTAAATTGGTATTGTTGGTTATTTCGCTATAAATAGATGTTGTTGGTAATTTTACTATAAATACGTATGATTGGTAATTTTATTATAAATAGGTACTGTTAGTAATTTTACTATAAATAGATGTTATTGATAATATTACAGTAAATAGGTATTGTTGGTAATCTTAGTATAAATTAGTGTCGTTTGTAATTTTACAATAAATAGGTATTTTGCTAATTTTACTATAAATAGATATTGTTTTAATTTTTTATATAAAAATATATTGGTGGTATTTTATTTAAAAAATGTATATTCATACTTTCATAGTTTTTCTTTGTTTTTGTTTTTGAGTTCACTATTTTCCCATAGCTGGGATCCTAACCGGTGCTACCACCTTGGGTCAGGTTGGATTTGGGAATAACAGCAATTAATAGGCGGTTCTACGCTACTCAAAATTTCCAATATTCCGCTCAGAGGCCTTGCTGCCGGATATAGTTTGATAATCTGTAAGGCCAGTCCACAAAGACTTCGAAGAAGTATGGTTTGCTTTGACACCTACACACTTCACTTGCTCGAACCTATTTTAACGATCGATCTAAGAAAACGACTATATACAGCCGATAATTTAGATGTTTCTGAACGAATTTAGCCGCATACATGAACTCCATGAGAAAGTCTTGATTTGACGAGGCTATTTAAGAATATGACTAAAATAATTAGGTGCTTCATGTCACGCTCTTGTAACCTCTTGCGGCATTGCAAAACCGCCCCTAGCGTAGTTTATACTATGTCTTATTTCCTTATCTCTGATACTAAATTTCTTTTAACTGATAAGTACACCGAAGTGTTTGAAATGTTTAGTATTTATAAACTAATTTGTAGTACTTCAAACATTATTTTAAGTGGATACTCTTGTTTGAAACAAACGCCCGTTATGTTTCTTTTACTTTATTTTAAACAACGTATATTACGCACTTACGAAAACTTAATTTTGTTCATTAACCGTAGAAAACTAACCATCAATTAAAGTTTTACCACTACTAATCATGAGTATATCATACCCGATTTTGAAAATATCAAAAAAAATATTAAATATAAATCTTTATTTGAAATATTTTACATGCAGGCACTTCAAACTTTGTACTTTGAGTTAAAATTAATAGGAACTGAAAAACATATTATTTAGGTAAGAAAATCAGGTACTGAAAATTGTAATTAAAAATAGGAAAATTTGCGCTGGGTACTATATAACCATGGTTAGTGTTCTAGGGTTAAGTGCGTAAGCCGGGAGTATTATTCAATGTTTGAAATAAAATTGAAAAATGTGGGATCTATTTCAAACAAGAGTGTTGTGGTGTGTTCCCTATAATAAGGCGATTGTGGACTCTTCCACTTACTATAAAGTTAGTAGGAAAAGTAAGTCTCGGAGGAAGATTTATAGACTAGAACGAGTCGAGACGCAGTCTCTGACTGTGCTCGACTCCTGTCGCACTCTCTGCTTTGGCAGAGAGGAACACGGACGAGGCTTTGCCGCAGGGCAAAGTGTCGTCCAGGGAGGTCGTCAGTCCCTGAACCCGTTTATACGGTACTCTTGGGCATATTTTTGGCCGAGCCTACGGGCTCGGAGAACCCACATTAAGCCAGCCTTGTGCCACATGCGACCCACGTGAGAGGGTTGTTAAATATAGGAACAGTTATAGACTAGAACGAGCCGAGACGCAAAGTTTCGTCCGGGGTGGTAGACAAGCCCTGAACCCGTTTATACGGGTTCTTAAGGGAGTATTTTTGGCCGAGCTTACGGGCTCGGAGAAACGCACGTTAAACTCGGCCTTGTGCCACATACTTTCCTCGTGGGGGGACTGTTAAATATCGGAACAGTTATAGTCTGAACGCTGGTCAACCGACACACACTCCCAAGTCGTGTCACACACTTCTGTTGTATTTACTGTTCAATACATTATTTAACGTCTTGTTTTGTTATTTCTTGAATATATGAAGATGATGTTATTGGAAATGTTGTTAATTACAGTATCCTTAGAAATTCAAAATAAACGAAATAAAAAAATGATTCTGTATCATGTTTTTTCTACACACATCCTCTAAAAGAGAAATCATTTTTTGTTTACATTACCATGCCAGCTTTGGGGGCGGCTACTATATAACAGTGATATAGAGTGAACACTAGTCAACAGATAAACACTCATCTGTTGTATTTACTGTCCAATACACTATTTATCTGCAACCTTTTGTTATTTCTTAACCAACAATATCACAACAAACAATATCATCTAAAACATAACTTTTGAGATAATAAAATTTTCGGATTAAATATGAATTCTTTGAGTCTTTAGAAATTTTTTACAAATTCCACAATCTGAATTTTTATGTTGCCACGATTTCTTTCATTCCAATTCCTGATTATAATTTCTGTTTTGGAAACGTAAATCTTATTTCTTGGAAAACTTTGAAGATTATACTGAATTTAAAAAAATTCTTTTTGGTTCAAGATCATTCTTATCCCAACCCAAGTATGAATCCATATATTATCTTCACAACGCTCTCATAATCTGTATTTTGGTCTCGGGGGAGGAAGCAAGAACGCTATCTTTTTATTAGCAAATGAATTCGCTATATGGTTATGGAATGCTTGGAAACGAGCAGAGGTAAGCAGATTAGATAAATTGGGGCTCTCATTTCCTCCTTGTCGTGATCCTGATTTGGTCAGCAATGTTTCGGTATCGGTATCCTCGCCCGTCATGTACGGCTTTGTGAAACGATATCGTTCCGTGGATCCGGGGCTTGGGAGGCGGTTTCTGATAAATGAGAAGTGAAAGTATTTATTGATGTGGTAGCATGCTGTGTGGCTGTGAGGCTTAATGTTTAAGAATTCAAAATGTCAGAATAAATATAATTGCATTAATTCTTTAAAAATTGCTTTGTTTACATTTAAGGTAAGAATTAGAGCAGATTTGAGCTTCAGTTTAAATATGAATAAAGGAGACGAGCATTCCTTAAAATGGCAAAGAGAAACTTATTGTCCCTCATCGCAGCTGGGCGGTCAAAGGCACGCCTGATCTGACGGTATTTCTTATTCAAAGGGGATGCATATTCCTCTCGTATGCGAATTCCCTTGCGAAATATATTAATCCAACTATTCCCCCAACTATGGGTTAATTAGTAAGTTTTTATCACTAAACTATTATCTAAAACATGTCATACAATCTAGAAATATTTTCTGGGTTTATATAACCTTTAACTGGTTGATAAACTGTAGAAAACGAATCAGACCGTCAATGGTGTAGTTCTTCTAAAGGCAGCCCCTAAAGTTTGGTAACATAGGAAATCTCATTAACTATATATATATATATATATATATATATATATATATATATATATATATATATATATATATATATATAACTGCATAGCATAGCTTAAACATTGTTTCATCAAAAGAAGAAAGGATTGGTTTCTTTTTCCGGGGAGAAGGTGCCATATACTTGATTGAGGGCCTAAACATTGAATGTGCTATAATTGGCGACAATGTGGAGTTATTGCGACGACTTAAATCTTGCAAAGCACGCTAAATTTTGCGTCACAAATGATGGGAATCATATTAAAAGAAGTTATTTGTTAATATTGCAAATCAATAAAATCCTGTTGAAAATTTAATTTCTTGAAAATATGCGTTTTTGCCAATGCATCCATACTTTAGACACTTTGTATAAAGAGCGAATTTGTAAACAGTCACTATTACTGTTGATAACGCAAGACTCTCCAAGCCGATTGAGTTCTCTCAGTGACTGGTGTGTTTATAAAAATAAATAAGCCTTTCTCTCTGCCGGGTGTTGATGGCCTATGGGTTAGAATCTCCGAATCTGTTGATACAGCGAAACAATCTGTCTGTGGATGACTATACACACACACACATATATATATATATATATATATATATATATATATATATATATATATATATATATATATATATATATATATATTTGTCATCCACAGACAGACTGTTTCGCTGTTTCACAGCTCATCAGTGTGGCTAGACGTCTGGTTGCCTCTAGCTAGGATCGAAACCCGACTGAATTTGCGTCAGTCCGAACTTCTCCCACTAAGCCGTCAGCGTACGGTACGGGATGAAGGTGAATTTTAGCGTGTTTATTTTTTTTTAGATTCAGATAAACACACAGTGACTGACAGTGACTCAATTAAAAAGTTTCAAACACTAATATTCCATGGTTATAATTTATTACATTGGAATCGTAATCACGATCCAATTCATCAGACCTACAAATTCAAAAAGGAAAAGAAAGTAGGTCTGATGAATTGGATTGTGATTACGATTCCAATGTAGCAAATTATAACCATGGAATATTAGTGTTTGATACTTTTATATTATATTCTTACTTTGTCCTGGACATCAATGCGATACTAAAAAAAATATGAAAATATATTTTTATAGTAAAATTAACCAACAATACATTTTATTACCTACAAATTATATATCTAAAAAAATATGCGCAAAATATTTAGGTTACTGAATTAAATGACACATAGAAAAATCTTTTTTCAGGCGTACTCGTAGAATAACTAAAGTTCTGGGGCGTACTATAAATTTTCAAAAGGAAAAATTAGTTATGAAATTTGAAAAAGGACTCTCCTGAAATAAACATTTTAAGACATTGCATATTTAAATATGCTTATGTGACACCTTCGGCAATTCTTGAAGTCCTTATATGGGATAAACTTACTCTTATTTCTTTATCACTGCCTTCAATATGTTCTTTAATGGAAATCCAAAATCGATCTATGGATGCCTCTTTATGATTGATATGTAAGTGTTGTGGATTCCGGGATGAATCCGATATCAATGAATAACAAACGCCAGGAATGGATAAGGAAAATATATGTATTAACGTAATAATACAAACTGGTAATACGGGTTAGTAGATCCAGGAATGCGGGTTAGTAGCACTAATATATATACAGTCTTGGTATTGAAGTATCGCGGTATGACTTACTGAGACTACACGCTCGCTAACTGTGGCGCTTGCCGTCGTCTCTGTGTGTGACTTACTCTACTACTACTGAACTCTACAACTCTTCTGTCGTTCCGTCTCGACTCCGTCACTCTTCGGGTATTCACTGGTTGTAGTATATGTATACCTGGGTGAGTCCATTTGTGTGAAAAGGGGAAGACCCCTTAACAGTAAGCTACAATCAGCAGATATAGTGAGCAGTTCCTCTCCGTTAACGATAAGTTAACGTCATTAGTTGAAAAGCCAACTAACGTAGACATGGAAGACATGTTCTTGGTGTCTGTAACATTTTTTTTTTTAATTTTAATATAAAAATGACAGGATGAGAAACTGCACTAGGCCTTCGGTTTTTATCCGTTTAGATATATTTGTTCCTGTATTTTACACCCCTGCCATTCTTAATGCAGACAGTTAAATAAAGTGAATAGTATGAAATGCGTGAATTCACATTGGGTACTTGAAAGAGGTCGATGAATCGCAAGGCCTTGAGAAAGGCAATCGAATACGAACGGAAAAGATACAAGCAAAGTCAACCATTTAAAACGACGGACAACGCCCATCGCCAAACAGCCCATGAATAAACAAATTGTAACACGAAGCTACTTACTCAAGCGAATCATTTCAATTTGCTCCTTAAGTAAAACCCACTTGATGTAATTTTTCGGACCGACACTACGCCGGGACGGGTGTGACGTTTATGACAGGTCGTCATTCCGATAAACAGCTCACATCAGCACCAGGCATGCACATAGCGAGCGGCCATCTATTCGGCTAACTCTCCACTCGAGATCGTGAAAGAATGAAACAGCATTACATTCTTCCGATTTCTTGCTATAAAGCCTCAGCAAATATTTAATATTTGTACACCTTAATTTGCTGCCATATCCGCACACATGATTTATATACCTCCGAAGGTTAAAATCTCTCACTCGATCAATTCATTCACACGTACATACATACATACATACATATATGTTTTAAGACATTTTTATGTTTATACATTCTTTTTAAATATTTAAGTTCTCTGTTATAATAAAAAGTATAAAACAACATCTACAGGGC
>OZ038516.1:36692996-36717996 GCA_964036315.1 Acanthosepion esculentum
CCTGATCACCGCCTCGTGCATTTCGTCTGAATAACACATCGAATTGGATAAATTCTGTATTAATATTACGACGGCTGTAACAGATACATTTCTAATTCCAACACGAACTAAGTCTCTACACCGGGGTTGAATAATACTGATGTAATTTTCATCGTTGAAATAGATACATTCGCCATATGTTGTGATTTTGGATTTTGTGGTCGTTCTGTTAAAATAAATATATTGAGTTTTTTTGTTGATCAGTTTTGATATTTGATATTACTAGGATCCACTTAGATTATATACCAAGGGATTTATTACTTATATATATATATATATATATATATATATATATATATATATATATATATATATATATATATAATAATGGACTCTCCCGTCGGTTTCGAAGTATGAGGATCGGGCAGCTTAATTTATTCAGTTATGAAATTTTGTGCGATAATCTTAAGTTGCACTTAAGACCCGCTAGTAATTTATACAGGAGGCCGCATAAGGAGCAAGAGTGAGAATTGTGAGATGAGATCATTGTTAGATTGGCTGACCTTTTAGACCGTGCTCTCGCTTCTGGAAGATGATTCAGACAAGCAGATTGAAAACTGCTGAGTCCACTAAAACGCGTTGATCTCCATTATACCCGCTCCAAGGCTAAGCGCTCAAGGGTGTTATGTGGTATATTGACTGCTGACAAGTTGCTTTCCAGCTTTTCTTTGTATCTTAACCATGGACGTCCTACATTTCGGTCGCCCTGATCTAACTGGCTGTACATTAGGATATTGGGTATCCTGTCATCAAACATTCTCAAGACATGACCAGTCCACCTTTACTGAGACTGTATGAGAAAAGTCTCGATTCCTCCAATATTACACCTGTTAAACAGGTCTACGTCAGATGTCCTATCTTGAAGATTAACTCCACAGATTGCACGCAGACAGCTTTTATGGAAAACATCCAGCTGGCGTATATGGTACCTGTATGGAGTCCACGACTCTGAACCCTACAAAAGGATGGCAAGTACAGGCTTGCATGTGGATGACTATATATATATATATAGTCATCCACGTGCAAGCCTGTTTTGCTGTATCACATTTCATCAGTGTGGCTAGACATCCGATTGCTTCAAGCCGGGATCGAATCCCGACTCATTTGGCATGAGTCATTGATCCTACCAGTAAGCTTCGGTGAAAGGGAAATTTTAGCGTGTTATATATATACGAGTGTATACAAACGCCCGCAGGCAGCGGGCTCACTTTATTAATGAAGAACGATCCGTTAGGTATATTCTTTATACACGGTTTGGTCTTTCATTTCAACCTGAACACGTCAAACATAATTTACAGAATGAATGGACAATAAAAAAAACGAACAAAACCATATTCCGGAGGACATTAATAAAACTATGAATATATAAATTTCCTAAAAATAACAAAGAAACAAGGAAATAAAAATATTTGACTGAGTATAGGAGAAGCACATCAATAGATAAAGGAAGATTGGGCACTTCGACTTGGTGTAATCGTTAGCTAGATCAATTACGACTGAATAGTAAGTTCGACCGTCACTGACCCATACTTTCAGTCTTGTGCCACGACTAAACTTACTAAATCACAGAGGCCTCTTCGACGTGGCATAATAGTTAGCCAGCTTGTCTCGCTAGATCAATTACGACTGAATACAATAATTTCGATTATCAAAGAGTGCTCAACAATTATGCCTAATCTTAACTACGCATAGAAAATCAGTTTGGGCCCTTTGTCATGATAAGTCAGCTTGTCTTGCTAGATCAATTACGACTGATTGGTGAGTTCGATCCTCACTGGGAGTCCCATATTTTCGGCCTTGCTTAGAAAATCATCTAGGGCACTTTGTCGTGGTTAGGACGTTTGTCTTGCTAGATCAATTACAAATTGAGTTAGGAGTTCGATCTTCACTGGGTGCTTCACAATTTCGGTCTTGTGCCACATCTGAGATACGCATAGAAAATCACGCTAAAATCTTAGTGGGATAATACAAATTAAATATAAAAATGAAGGAAAGAGTAAAAGAAATATTTCAACGAAAGCATTTGCAAAATTTACATTGCCTTATTTAAAAATTGTTGTTCTTTTTACCTACCATACTTAACTTTTATCAAATGGGTTTCTTGAGAGGTTTATCGTGATTGTGAGGAATTGCCAAAGTGAGATAAAATTTGATCTAAGAGCTGTATCATGTCTCACGATCAGTGGCACATTTCTGAGTCTCAGAACAAAGAATTCTACCGGGAGAGGTGATTAAATATATGAGCATTTTATGTTCGTATTTTTAATTCTGTGATAATGAGTATCGGCTCCAAAAGAGAAACTGGAGAGTCGGGTTCGAATACCAGACAAGTTAGTTACATTTAATTACGCGCATATATAAAAGGTAAGAATCCATCTTTTCTTAATTCAGCTATAGGTTGAACAGTTGAATTCTTTTTTTTTTCTTTTTTTTTTGGATTTCTGTTGTACGCTCATTTATTTTCGGTTACCAACCAGACACTTATGGTCAGAAATGGCATCATGAAATTTTACTCCGAGCATTTTTAGAAAAAAAAAAGAATCATGGTCACACACATTTTACATTGATAAAGCCCTTCATAAGTTGTGAGATGTACTTGTGAGTAAAGTCTTTTGGGTTTCTTTAGGGCTTGGGCTTCCAGGGATCCATTCAAAAAGTCTATCGGAAACTTTTCGAGTCAAACCAAAGGCTCAAACTACAACTGGAATTGTCGATGTCCTCACGTGCCACATTTTTAAGATTTCGGCTTTGTATCCATTCATATATATATATATATATATATATATATATATATATATATATATATATATATATATATATATATATATATATATATATATATATATATATATATATATATTAAGGCATAAAAAACATTTTTTTTATTATAGGCCATGATAGATTTAAAATAAAAACACCAGTCGACCGGTTTCGTCCCCTCTCATCAGAACTATATATTTTTTCTCTCTCTTCCCTGCTCATTTATTCACGTCATCCATTACAGACTTTCTTGTCCTTCATAATTTCACTTCCCCGTTAACAGTTCTGATGAGAGCGGACGAAACTGGTCGACTGGTGTTTTTATTTTAAATCTATCATGGCCTATAATAAAAAAAAATATTTATTATGCCTTAATACGCTTTTGTACTGTTGCAAACATATATATATATATATATATATATATATATATATAGATCCATTCATATAAATATATATATATACTTAATGACAACGTAGAAAAATCTTTTCGTGTGACGCGTTTTGCCCTTTAGTAATTCGTCGTACTTAAGGACAAAACGTGCCACTAGAAAAGATTTTTGACATTGTCATTAATTTTCTTAATATATATATATATATATATATATATATATATATATATATATATATATATATATATATATATTGTCATTAATTTTCCAAATATTGTTCTGCTATTTATGACATATATCATTTCCTCCCTTGTATTTAGATAGATTTCGGAGATCTTCAAAGTTATATTACAGTCTGCTGGGACTGCCATGTCATTAAGAATGCCTCTTATATTTTTGTGGTCTCTGATCCCGATGTCTGGAGGATTAGCTTTGATTGATCTGTCTGTGCGTTTTGTAAAATCCCATGAAATTGTTCTCTCTGTGTGTTTTGTAAAATCCCATGAAATTGTTACAGGTCCTATCTCTTTAACCTGGTCTGGGTGTGGGTGTTCATACCAATTTCTTGTTGTTTCCTTTCTGTAAACGTTGCGTATTTTCCAATACAGATATTGCCCGACGCTTTCATGCCGGGTTTTATATTCTGTGGTTGACATTACCGTGCGATCTGGTACAAGGTAGTCAATAGTTTCTTGATACTTATAACAGAATCTGCATTCTGGTCTGACACAATTTCTCATGATGTGTAATTTCTACATAGTAAGCATTAGTTCTGTGCAGCAAGAATAAAACGTTAGGTTTCAGCTTTTAACCCTGCATTACGTAGCAACTGATAGGTACTGCATTTGTCTACATCAGCTTGTTTGGTACGGGTAGAATATTAAAGAAGCTTACCATGTCATCGTTTCTGCATTTGGTCCATTGCATTTGTCTTTGCTTTCTTTTTAATGTTTTTTTTTTGCAGCTGTATTAGGTGTATTATGTTTAACCTGCATTTCTTCACCCACTCGACATTTTGAATTTCTTGGCTTCCTTTATTACTGAATACAAATTTTTACAACTGTAAAGTACTTTGACACATTATTATTATTATTGTTTTTATTTTCTTTGATATCTGCCGTTTACACGTTTCTTTGCGGGTCCCGCCCAGGGACCTAAAGTTTGAAATGGCATCATGACACTTTCCACTGCGAAAAAAGAAAGAATAATTACATAGATAAAGCCCTTCGTAAAGTGGTGGGATGTACTTGTCAGAATCATTTTTTGTATCTCTTTGAGGAATGGACTTCCAGGGATCCCTTCAATTAGTCTACTGGAATCTTTTCCAACCAGTCCAAGGGCTCCAACTACAACAGGAATTATTGATGTTCCCATGTGCCACATTTTTGAGATTTCTATTTCAAGGTCCTTGTATTTTGACAGCTTTTCGAATATCTTCAAATATACATTGCAGTCTGCAGGGACTGTCATATCAATATGGAGGCACTTATTTTGTTTGTGGTCTTTAATAACAATGTCTGGGCTGTTGGCTTTGATTGTTCTGTCAGTGTGTATTGTGTAGTCCCATAGAATTGTAACAGGTCCTATCTCCGTAACCGGGTCTGGGTAGTGTTCGTACCAGTTTCTTTCAGTTTCCTTCCCGTAGAAGTTGCAAATTGTCCAGTGCAGATATTGGCCCACTCTGTCATGCCGGGTTTTATATTCAGTGGGTGCCAATATCGTGCAACCTGATACAAAATGATCAATGGTTTCTGGATATTTATCACAGAATCTGCATTTTGGGCTAACTCAGTATTTTAGTATATGGCAATTATTATTATTATTATTATTATTATTATTATTATTATTATTATTATTATTATTCCTTAATTTATGCTGTGTACTTATTTATTTCTTGGTCACGACCAGAGACCTAAGGCAGAAATGTCATCATGACATTTTCACTGAGCAATTTTGAAAAAAAAATACACATATTTTAACTAGATAAAGCCCTTCATAAATTGTGGGCTTTACTCGTGAGAACAATATTCTGTATTTCTTTAAGGCATGGACTTCAAGGAATCCCTTCAATGAGTCTTTTGGAATCTTTTCCAATCAATCCGAGGGCTTCAACTACAACTGGAATTATTGATGTTCTCATGTACCACATGTTCGAGATTTCCAATTCAAGGTCCTTGTATTTTGATGGTTTTTTGACTGCCATATCAATAAGGAGACACTGCTTGTCTTTGAGGTCTCTAATCCTGATGTCTGAGCGATGAGATTAGATTTTTCTGTCTGTGTATATTGTAAAGTAGCATAAAATTGTTACAGACGATATATCGGTAACCGGATCTGAGTAATGTTCATACCAGTTTCTTGCAGTTTCCTTCCCGTAAAGTTTGCTGGTTTTCCAGAGCAGATATTGCCTCACACGGTCATGCTCTGTTTTATATTTAATGGGTGCCAGTTATTATTATTATTATTATTATTATTATTATTATTATTATTGCGGTTGTTGTTGTTATTATTATTATTTTATTTCCTTTGATTTCTGATGTGTACTCATTTCTTTCCGGGGCCCGCACAGGGACCTAAGGTTAGAAATGGCATCATTACATTTTCCATAAAAAAAAAAATTACATAGACAAAGCCCTTTTTAAGTTGTCGGCTGTACTCGTTAGAACAATCTTTTGTATTTCTTTAAGGTATGGGCTTCCAGGGATTCCTTCAATTAGTCTACTGGAATTTTTCCAACCAATCCGACTACAATGGGGATTGTTGATCTTCCCATGTGCCACATTTTTGAGATTTCGATTTCAAGGTTCTTGTATTTTGATACATTGCAGCCTGCAGGAACTGCCATATCAATAAGGAGGCACCTTTTTTGTGTGCAATCTCTAATAACATTATTATTATTATTATTATTATTCCAAAGCCGTAATTAAAGTATGTGATTGCGATTTACAGGTTGAGGACACTAAAATCAAGTAAGTGTGGAGATCTAAATATCTGGAATATCTTCTGGCAAAAGACGGTAAGTACGACGCTGAGATCCGAAGTCATATTGGGATGGCCAAAGACGTATTCCAAAAAGCTAATCAGACTATTACGAGACGAGAGGATTTCGTTGGTAATAATGAAAAGAGTACTGAACTGCTACGTGATATATGTCCTCCTTTATGGCAGTGAATGTACGACGGTCTCCTCAAAGATGAAGAAGAGACTCGCAGCAACAAAGAGGTTTTTAAAGATACAGGAAAGAGATAATTTTACAACTATGAAAATAGATTGACAAAAAAGAAAGAAGGAAAGAAATTGAAAAAGGAAAGAAAGAAAGAAAGAGAAAAAGGAAAGGAGAAAGAAAGAAAGAAAGACGGATCTGAATACCGAAACATAATAATGGAGGGAAAAAGAACAATAGATAAAATTTAAAACACAGATTATGTACCAAAGAAGAAGAGACAACAGAAAAGATATAATAATGACGTGAAAAAAAGAAGAAAAAAACCTTAAGAAATAAACAAAAACAAAAACGGAAAGAAAGAAACAAAGAAAAAAAGGAAACAAAAATGAAAGAAAGAAACTGTTGCAATCAAGAAGCAGATTAAAAATGGAAAAGAAAGTCAAAAAAGAAGAAAGAAAGACGGAAATGTATAAGAAAAAAATAGAAAGAAAAGAAGGCGGAAAGAAAGTAAGAGAGGTGTAATGCAGACGAAAATATATGACAAACAGAAAAGAAAGAAAGAAAAAAGAAAAGAAAGAAAGAAAGAAAGAAAGGTATAATGCATACGGAAATGTATAAAACTAAAAGAATAGAAATGAAAATATAAAGAACGAAAGAAAGAAAGAAAGAAACAATGAAGGAAAGGAAGAAGAAACACAGTTGTGATACAGACGGAAATATATAACAAAAAGATAAGAAAAAGAAGAAAAAGAAAGAAAGAAAGAAAGAAAGGTGTAATCCAGAGAGAAATGTATAACACAAAGAATAAAAATAAAGGAAGACATTAAGAAAGGAAGAAAGAACGAATGGCTTGATACAGACGGAAGTTAATAACAAAAAGAATAGAAAGAAAGATGGAAATTAAGAAAGAAAGAAGGAAAAAAAGAAAGAAAGAAAGAAAAGAACCTGTCATGCAGACGTAAAATTGTAGCAAAAAATAGAAAGAAGGAAAGAGAGATAGGAAGAAAGAAAGACAGAAAGAAAGAAAGAAAGAAAAGTGTGATACAGACAGAAATGTATATCAAAAAGAAAGAAAGAAAGAAAGAAAAGAACCTGTGATGCAGACGTAAAATCGGAACAAAAAATAGAAAGAAAGAAAGAGAGATAGGAAGAAAGAAAGAAAGAAAGAAAAGTGTGATACAGACGGAAATGTATATCAAAAAGAAAGAAAGAAAGAAAAGAACCTGTGATGCAGACGTAAAATCGGAACAAAAAAATAGAAAGAAAGAAAGAAAGAGAGATAGGAAGAAAGAAAGAAAGAAAGAAAGAAAAGTGTGATACAGACGGAAATGTATATCAAAAAGAAAGAAAGAAAGAAAAGAACCTGTGATGCAGACGTAAAATCGGAACAAAAAAATAGAAAGAAAGAAAGAAAGAGAGATAGGAAGAAAGAAAGAAAGAAAGAAAGAAAAGTGTGATACAGACGGAAATGTATATCAAAAAGAAAGAAAGAAAGAAAAGAACCTGTGATGCAGACGTAAAATCGGAACAAAAAATAGAAAGAAAGAAAGAAAGAGAGATAGGAAGAAAGAAAGAAAGAAAGAAAAGTGTGATACAGACGGAAATGTATATCAAAAAGAAAGAAAGAAAGAAAAGATCCTGTGATGCAGACGTAAAATCGGAACAAAAAAATAGAAAGAAAGAAAGAAAGAGAGATAGGAAGAAAGAAAGAAAGAAAGAAAGAAAGAAAAGTGTGATACAGACGGAAATGTATATCAAAAAGAAAGAAAGAAAGAAAAGATCCTGTGATGCAGACGTAAAATCGGAACAAAAAAATAGAAAGAAAGAAAGAAAGAGAGATAGGAAGAAAGAAAGAAAGAAAGAAAGAAAGAAAGAAAAGTGTGATACAGACGGAAATGTATATCAAAAAGAAAGAAAGAAAGAAAGAAAGAAAGAACGAAAGAAAGAAGGATGCTACAAACAAAAAAAGAAAGCAAAAAGAATGCGATGGAGACGGAAATGAACAATGAAAAAAAAGTATGAAAAGAAAGAAAGCAAAAGAAAAAAGAATAGAAAGAAAGAAAAAAAGAAAGAAAGAAAGAATATAATAAAGCGAAAACAACTGCACGAAACAGACAAAAAAAAAACTGGAATGAAAGACAAAAGAAATAGAAAAGAAAGAAAATGAAAATAAAACAAAGTAACGAAAAAACTGTTTGAAATGGAAAAATGCAAAAGAACGAAAAATAAATCTTAAGATTCTAAAAATAGATGTGGAATTTGTAAAATTGATACACAGAGGAGAGAAGAAAGTCAGCGGCATCTTTGATCTCAGCTTGTTTCGATTGATTTCTAATAAGAAAGACAATACAGTAACGCAATCTCTCCCCTCAAATAATAATAATAAAAAAACTGCTCCAAATAACCCCAAGAATTATATTGCGTAAAATAAACTAAAAACTACAAAAAAGTAAGAAAGAAAAATAAAACGCACTCTCCTAAAGTCAGAATGTAAAAATCTTAGCGTTATGAATGAAGGTTATTCCGTACAGGAGGAAATTCCATTGTCTGGTTCTATTGGTTAAGAGTCTGCAGCAACGCTGGCGAAGGAAACGCTTCCGATAGTAGAGAACACATCAAAGAGGCTTAAATAGAGAATATAAATCAGACACTTTATCGTTTTTCGGTTACGGTTTGTGCGTGGGCTGGCGGGAAAAGAAAGAGAATGTGCGATTGGCCTTTTCTTTACTTTTTATTTTTTATTTTTTTTTGTAGGCTCATGAATATCTTCCAGAGTGATTCAATTATTTTAATTAGTTTATTGGTTCTATTCAAAAACTATTGAGCACAGGTCATTTTAGTTACTCTGTATCGGGTTGATATAGTTTTTTTTAAGTTAACATGCAAAGTATTTTTTTTAAAGATTCCTTCAGGGATTCTAGTCTTTCTCGCAGAGTTGTAAGTTTTACGTCTGATTTCATATTGGAATCTTCTAAGCATTTATCTTTCTCACTCATTTGTATTTGCATTTTGGCAAGAAATAATTCTTTTTACTTACTCTTCTTATTCCCGTATTTTATAAACTTAAATACCTTTTCAATTGCTTTTTCTTTCTTTCTATCTGTCTTTCTTTCTTTCTTTCTGTCTTTCTTTCTTTCTTTCTTCTACCTATAGTTTCTTCTTTTGTTCCTTTATTTCGTACTTAAATTCTCCTCACTGTAGTTCTTTCTTTCTTTCTTTTTTCTTTCTTGCTTGCTTTCCTTCTATCTTTAGTTTCTCCTTTTCTTTCTTTCTTTCTTTCTTTCTTTCTTTCTTTCTTTCTTTCTTCTACCTGTAGTTTCTTCTTTTCTTCCTATCTTTCGTAATTACATTATCGTCCCTGTAGTTCTTTCTTTCTTTCTTTCTTTCTTTCTTTCATTCTTTCTTTCTTTCTTTCTTTTACCTGGAGTCTCTTTCTTTCTTGCTTTGCTTCTATCTTTTACCTGTACTTTGTTCCTTTCTTTATTTCTTACTTACTATCACCTCCCTGTAGATTTTTCTTTCTTTCTTTCTTTCTTTCTTTCTTTCTTTCTTTCTTTCTATCCTCTACCAGTAATTTCTTCTTTTCTTCCTTTCTTTCTTATTCCTCCCTGTAGCTCTTTCTTTCTTTCTTTCTTCTTTTATTCCTTTCTTTCTTATTCCTCCCTGTAGCTCTTTCTTTCTTTCTTTCTTTCTTTCTTTCTTTCTTTCTTTCTTTATTCATTTATTTATTTCTACTTGCTATAGTTTGATTTTCTTTCTCTATCTTCCACCCTCTATCCGTATCACCTTTGTATATCTTCCCTTATTCCGTTTATCTATCTATCTATGTGTCTCAATATCTGATTGTTTTAATATCTCTCAATCTGAGCGTGTATTTCATTCCGTTTTTAATATATATATATATATATATATATATATATATATATATATATATATATATATATATATATATATATAAAAGGCTCAAACGCTAATATTCCATCGTTATAATTTATTACTTTGGAATCGTAATCACGATCCAATTAATCGGCCTTACAAATTCAAAAAGAAATCGGAATATTTTTATAGGTCTGATGAATTGGATCGTGATTACTATTCCAGTGTAATAAATTATAACCATGGCATATTAGTGTTTGAGCCTTTTATATTATACTCTTACTCTGTCCTGGACATTGAGTTCTACCTGGATTCTATCCTCTTGGGAATTTATGTATATAATTATATAAATATATATATATAAATATATATATATATATAATATATATATATATATATATATATATATATATATATATATATATATATATATTGACTACTAATATTATCAATCTATATATATATATATATATATATATATATATCTGTCTGTGTTTTAATATATATTTATTTATTCTGTTTTTAATATCTCTTTCTTTTCTGTTGTATTATAAATTTAATAAATAAAAAAAATGGAACCAACGTTACACAGAAATAACCATGTTTCAAAAGCAGAAACTAAAACTTTATATTTAATTATAGAATTGAATAAAAATCTTTAGTATTGTTTCATTTTCAAGCGAATTTGGGAATTTTCTGCTCTACCAAATTGTATTGAGCACTGTTTTTTTTTTTAAATAAATATAATTAATAAGAACACGGGAATATAAATCTTACTGTTCTTTCTCACTAGTGTAATTTTCGCAATAAATAAAAATATGAAACCCCGGTTCAAAAAAAAGTAAAAGTTGGGTTTGTTCAGATAGACTCACTCGAATAGGTACAGTACCGACGAACAACAAACACAATGTTAACGTTTGTAAATAAATTTTATATTAGAAAATAGAAAAATGTGGGAAAAGTATGAAGTGACAGACGTACAATTAATAAAAGAAGACTTATTTAATTTCATGAATTTGGGGTTCCGATGTTCATAATAACAAACAGACAAAGTTGGTGTAGAATGTCCACACTAGAGTTGATTGTTCTTTCATCCTCATTGTGAAATATAAGATTCAGGAATAATATGTGTGTCCACTTTCCCTTTGGTTAACTAGATTGTATCCGAGATGAAAGCAAAATGATTTCTTTGTATTTGTTTGGGTATAATATTCCTTTATCCTTTGCACATTAAAGAGTTAAATATATCCGAGGTCATTGGGGTGGAATAGAGTAGGTTTGTTGGTAACACACACGCTCGTACACACACACACACACACACACACACACACATACATACATCATATATATATATATATATATATATATATATATATATATATATATATATATATATATCCGATGCGATGAGAACGAAAGATACCGATAGTAGAGCGATAATTATTTATTTATTACAATTTTATCATATAGACAAAACCATTTTACTCACTACAAAGATGCAACTTGGTTTCAGTGCATTTCAACTGCACTTCGTAACCATTTTCGACTCTCACCCGTCGAAGTTCAGTTGAAATGCACTGAAACCAAGTTGCATCTAAGTAGTGAGTAAAATGGTTTTGTCGATATGATAAAATTATAATAAATAAATAATTATATATATATATATATATATATATATATATATATATATATATATATATATATATATGATAAAAATGCTTAAACAGTAGTACTCCATGGTCATAATTTATTCCATTGGAATCGTAAATACGACCGAATTCATCAGACCTACAATAATAAGAAGGCTTAAACACTAGTACTCTAATAAAAAGGCTTAAACACTAATATTATATATATATATATATATATATATATATATATATATATATATATATATATATAATTATGATCAAAATAAATAATAGTCAAATCAAGGTGAATGATGAATCAAAATTTAAATGAAAGTAAAAATGCGTCAAAATTAAGATCAAAGTAAAGATGAGTTGAAATTATGATCAAAGTAAATAATAGTCAAATCAAGGTGAATGATGAATCAAAATTAAAATGAAAGCAAAAATTACGTCAAAATTAATATCAAATTAAAGATGATTCTAATTCCAGATGAATGTGGACGTGAGTAAAAGTTAAGATCAAATGAATGACGTGTTAAAAATAAGACCAAATTTTATACTGTAATTCCCCATGTATAATACGCCTTCATTCATAATACACACACTTAAAATTGTGTTGAAAATGTAGGAAAATGCTTCTACTCACGCATAATACGCACCCCTTGTTTGGTAATCAAACCCTATAAATTGTACCTCTCTAATTTCATTACGGCCAGCGTTTCCAACTCTCATTTAAAAATGGTTTTAAACATAGAATAATATTATACTAATTTAGTTTTCCGATAATCCTCAATGTATTTTACGGCAATTTTTTAATGATTTTTTGTAACTGTACACAATATGCACCCTTGATTTTGCCTATTATTTTTTAGAAAAAAAATGCGTATTGTACATGGGGAATTACGGTAATAGTTAAATTCATGGCCAAAGTATATATTACTCAAATTTCATATGACAGTAAAGATTGGAAAAGTTAAGAACAGATTAAGGCTGTTTCAAAATTAAGACCAAATTAAATGTTAGTTAAAATTATGGTCGATGAGCCAAAATTAATGCCAATATTTTGACGGAAGCTTTCTTCTTTCATGTTTCTGACTTACTCTCTTCGCTACAATGTATTAAGATCAAAGTAAATATTGGTCACATTTTACGTGTACCTGAATAGATACCGTACTTTGTCTTCATTCGAATACATGTAAAAACTGACGTGCCCTTTTAAATATAGCGTTTTAATCGACTATAATGAATCTGCAATTAAGTTTTTATCTTAACTTATATATTTTATTATCAACCTTTGAGGGAGATTGAAACCACTTTATTTTCACTACCTGTATTCTTTTGTTTGTCCTTTTTTTAGTTTAGTTACTTTTTGGATTAGTCACCGTTTTTTACCCCTTCCTCTTAGCCTTTAGTTATTGACAGAACCGGCACTGTAAATTCATGACCTCAATCAGGCGGGTTAAATTTTTCTGATCTCTCAAATATTACACCCACCAGCGAAAGCATCGCCGGCATATAACCTTTAAAACCTTTCTCTCTCCATCGGTCTTCTTTAATGTCATGTTATTATCGGAACTTTAAAGTAGTCACCTTTTATATATTTATTTGATGTGTGTGTATCTCTATGTAGAATCCTTTTTGCCAGGTGTTTCCTGTTTACACCCTGCTCCCAAATGTAACTTTCTTCCTGTCTGGGAAACTATCAAATCAAACTATATACATATTTATGTAAGCAAAGTCTCTTTTTCTAGTTTTAAGATTTGGCCTGCTGACGAACAGGATTTCGCCTTGAGAGTCTTAAACGCGGTAAGGTGTTTATCTGGCTGTTTTGATGTACGCAAACGTGAGAGATGAACGCGTACGAGGCGGACGTGTACGAGACGGATGCGTAAGAGACGGACGCGTACGAGACGGACGCGTACGAGGCGGACGTGTACGAGACGGACGCGTAAGAGACGGACGCGTACGAGACGGACGCGTATGAAACGGACGCGTAAGAGATGGACGCGTACGAGACGGACGCGTATGAGACAGACGTGTAAGAGATGGACGCGTAAGAGATGGACGCGTAAGAGACGGTCGCGTAAGAGATGGCCGCGTACGAGACGGATGCGTAAGAAACGGAAGCGTACGAGAGGGACGCGTATGAGACGGACGCGTAAGAGACGAACGCGTAAGAGACGGACGCGTAAGAGACGGAAGCTTAAGAGATGGTCGCGTAAGAGATTGTCGTGTAATTGACGGACATATATGAGACGGACGCGTACGAGACGGACGCGTAAGAAACGGAAGCGTAAGAGACGGACGCGTATTCGGAAGCGTGATAATCCCTATGAATACATTACGAAAGTATTATACTGTCCACTGTGTAACAAAGATAAGAAGACATATAGATCATTGTACGTACATAGATAAAGAAAAGAAAGAAGTATAGGAAGAAACAAATGAAGATCTGTGGATGTTAACAAGGTTGTGTTTTTTCGTGTGTATTTTTAGGTGAAGGTGCGCGTTCAATATATAAACAAAGATAGAAAAGTATACAAAAAACTTGTGTTTCTGCAAGGGATGTTTATGTCTTTTATGCTGAGTGTATTGAAACAAAGTTAAACGACCCTTGAGTATGTCCGTTATCCTTTTGGGTTCAGAAATTATTTATGGGAGGTAAGTATGAGAACGGGTAAAGACGGTCGAGCTCTAGTCAGCCTCGCGCTGAGTTGGGATGACCGAATCTCTATTTCATGTGTAGGGCTGCTGAAAACATGTCTGAACGATCTCGTTGTAAAGTGAAAAAGAAAGATTCTATTCTTTCCGGAAGAGTTGGGTGGGTCATAAAATCGCACATGTGACCAGAAACCCTTTTCCGGTTTCTTTATAAATTTATTTGTTTATTTTTATTATTATTTTATTTATTTATTGGTTTCATTTCCAAAATGTGGAAGAATGGACGACAAAGTGCAACAAATGTCGACGAAAAAGTTTTAATTAAGGATCCTTTTTACTCTCACCATATTTTATTTTCGATTCCACGTTTACTATTTCCTTCCTCTTCTCACCATGTGTGTGATGGTAGTTTTCCGCCATTTTTTTTTCTTATCGATTGCCAAGGAAAAAATGTGATCGTCGCCGTTTTATTAACAATGTAATTTGTTATGTCGACTGAATGATTTATTTCTATCCCTTCTTCTTCTTCTTCTTCTTCTTCTTTATTATTATTATTGCTGTTTTTGTTGTTGTTGTTGTAGCTCGTTTTTCTTCATTTTGCAAAGGTAAATAAAGAAAAATGCTGAGGTTATATTTCAACATTTTTCTTCTGTTTTCCTCATATATTCTTGTTGTTTTTTTTCCTTTCACTTCGATTATTTTTCTTTGATGTTTCTTTTTTGTTTTTTCAATATGCCTTTTTCTTTTATCAGTTCTGGCATACAATTGTTATTTCTTTAATTTACATAGCTTTCTTTTTGTCTTTACTTTACTATTTAGTTCTGACCTCCCTGCTTTCTTTCTTTCTTTCTTTCCTATTATCTCACCACTCTTTCTTTCTTTCTTTCTTTCTTATTATCTCAGTACCCTTTCTGTCTTTATTACTTTTTTTCATTCTTTCTTTCTCACTGCTCTTTCTTTCTTTCTCTCTTATTATCCTACTGGTCTTTCTTTCTTTCGCTCTTTATTTCTTATTTTCTCATTGCTCTATCTTGCTTGCTTTCTTTCTTATTATCTCATGGCTCTTTCCTTCTTTCTTTTTTTCTTATTATCTCACTGCTCTTTCTTGCTTGCTTTCATTACTTATTATCTCATGGCTCTTTCCTTCTTTCTTTCTTTCTTATTATCTCACTGCTCTTTCTTTCTTTTTTCTTTCTTTCGTATTATCTCAGTGCTCTTTCTTTCTTTCTTTCTTTTTTCTTTCTTTCTTATTATTTCACTGCTCTTTCTTTCTTTCTTTCTTATTATCTCACTGCTCTTTCTTTCTTTCTTTTTTCTTTCTTTCTTAGTATCTCACTGCTCTTTCTTTCTTTTTTCTGACTTCCCTATTATCTCACTGCTCTTTCTATCTTTCTTTCTTTCTTATTATCTCACTGCTCTTTCTTTCTTTCTTATCTCACTGCTCTTTCTTTTCCTGTTTCTTTTTTTCTTATTATCTCACTGCTCTTTCTTTCTTTCTTTCGTTCTTATTATCTCACTCCTCTTTCTTTCTTTCTTTCTTTCTTACTTATTATCTCACTGCTCTTTCTTTCTTTCTTTCTTATTATCTCACTGCTCTTTCTTTCCCTCTTTCTTTCTTTCTTTTTTATTATCTCACTGCACTTTCATTCCTTTTTTTCTTTCTTATTATCTCACTGCTCTTTCTTTCTGTCTTTCTTATTATCTCACTGCTCTTTCTTTCTTTCTTTCGTTCTTATTATCTCACTGTTCTTTCTTTCTTTCTTTCGTTCTTATTATCTCACTGCTCTTTCTTTCTTTCTTTCTTATTATCTCACTGTTCTTTCTTTCTTTCTTTTTTATCTCACTGCTCTTTCTTTTCCTCTTTCTTTCTTATTATCTTACTGCTCTCTCTTTCTTTCCTTTTTTCTTTCTTTCTTATTATCTCACTGCTCATGTTTCATTCTTTCTTTCTTTCTTTCTTAATTTTTCATGTAATTTTCTTTGTTAGTCCTGCTAATCTTTCTTGTTACTTGTTTTTTTTTCCTGTCATTTTATTCTTTTATTTATTTCCTTCTTTCTGCCGGTTTTCGAGTTTGTTTGTTTTTTCGTTTCGCAAAATATATTTTTTTCTGTTATTTATTTATTTATATACATATCTCCATTTCGTTCTTTTGTTAATTCTTTATTTTTCGGAAAAGTAGTTCATTTTATTTCTCGCTTTTTTTCTCCTTCTCTCTTTCTTCTTCTTTTTTTTTCTTTCTTGCTTATTATGTTTTTAGAAAATTGTTATCTTTCTCTTCTGTAGATTTATTTTTTCATTTCCGAAATTTATTTTCCGCAAAATCATTCTTTTTATTTCTCGATTTTCTTCTCTTACTTTCTTTCTTTCTCTTCGGTAAGTTTCTAATTTCCTTCTTCTTTTCTCCTTTATTTCATTATTTATTTATTTTATTCTTTCTTTGATTCTTTCTTTCTCTTTAATATGTTCTTTCTTTTTCTCCCTTTCTTTTTTTCTTTTTTTCTTTATTTATTTCTATATTTCTTTCTTCCGTTCAATCTTTCCTAATTTATTTCTTTTAATTTCCTTACTATTATTCTCTTTCTTCCTTTCTTTCTCTTTAATATATTCTTCCTTTTTTTCTTCGTGTAGATTTCTTTCTTTTGCGTATGTTTTAATAACTTACGGAAAAGAAAGAAAGAAAGAAATTTTCACTTATTTATTTTATTTGTTTCTTTTCCGTAACTTTGGTCCTTTTTATGTTTCTTTCTTTCTTTCTTTCTTTCTTTCTTTCTTTCTTTCTGTAGATTTCTATCCTTCTTTTTCGTAACTTACTAATTTACTTCTTTCTTAATTTCCGTAAATTACTTTCTTTCTTTCTTACAGTAACTTTAATCTATTCATCCATTTCTTTCTTTCTTTCTTTCTCTCTTTCTTTCTTTCTTTCTTTCTTTCTTTCTTTCTTTCTTTCTTTCTTTCTTTCTTTCTTTCTTTCATTCTTTCTTTCTTTCAAGTAACATTAATTCTGTCTTTGTCACGAAGAATTAGTTCCCTTCTCGCAAATAGCATTTCTTCCATTTTATCGATAATCTTCTTTCCGCTTTCTAGCATATCACTTTTTCTTTGGCCATTTCATTTCCACTTCTTGACGTCCACGCAATTTTCTCTTCGGTTTGTTTGTTTGTTTGTTTTTTAAAGATTCCACATTTTTATAAATGCTTGCTCCGAGTTTTTTTGACACTATTGATAAAAGACTTTCAATTAATTTGCAACAGAGTTCTCACTATGTGACTTTTACGCATGCGTCGGGAAGACGCCATTTTAGGCGCGAGATTTCGTCTTGCTAACATCTTGAACTTATTTTGGTATTTGCTTTTGTTTTTGTTTGTAGGAAATACATTTATCTACTCCGTTATTTATCTGTTTCCTTAAGTTGTCTGGTAACGAAAGCCCGTGTAAGATGGGCGCTTGGAGGAGACGAGAAAGGATAGTTTGATTCAAGACACAGAGTGGAGGGCATGGAAAGGAAAAGGAAAAAATTAAATGTGAAACCGATAAAAAATTGATTTATGAAAAAAGGTTAAAATAGATAGAAGAGCTGAATTAAGAACAACATACATCATATGTATATATATATATATATATATATGTATATATATATATATATATATATATGTATGTATGTATGTATGCATGTGTGTCTGTATGTGTGTGTTTGTTTATATATATATATATATATATATATATATATATATATATATATATATATATATATATATATATATCAATTGGTTTTAAGAAAGGACAGATCATGTGAGAGAAGAAAGTTCATATGATTGTATTATAATGCATTACTAAGAGGATACAAAGAACAATTATATATATATATATATATATATATATATATATATATATATATATATGTGTGTGTGTGTGTGTGTGTGTGTGTGTGTGTGTGTGTGTGTGTGTGTGTGCAAATATGTAGAAAATAGGAAAGAACAGCTTAGCTAAATAATCCGGGGTTCTTTAGTATTTTTGTTTTTATTTAAAAAAAAAAACAGTGCTCCATACAGAAGTAGAGCTTAAATTATAATTATTTTTAAAAAAATATGATTCCTTCGCTACATAAGAGTTCTCATGATTCAAAAACAAGAGCCAAAAAAAAACAATATAATTATTGAAATATTTCAATGATTATATTGAGGTTTTTGGCTCTTGTTTTTGAAACATGAGAACTCTTATGTAACGAAGACATCATATATTTTAAAAAATAATCATAATATATATATATCTATATATATATATATATATATATATATATACATAGAATGATATATAAATATGTATAGTTATATATATATACATATATACATAAATATATGAATGTGATTGTATACACATACATATATATATATATAAACGCGCTCTCACAAACACACATACACACACACACACACACACACACATATATATATATATATATAAATATGTATATATATATATATATATATATATATATATATATATATATATATATACGTGAATACGAATCGAGATGAAAAATGTACGGGCAATGTTAGAGAAAAAATCTTATCTGATTGTATGATGCTTGACGAAGGGCACAGAAATAACCATGATATATATATATATATATATATATATATATATATATATATATATATATATATATATATATTTGAAATTATTAGGAGAATTTGATAATAAAATTTAAGTGATTGATCGAGTCTGAAACCTCTACAGAATGCAGAAAGCACTGGACGGCCGTATCGTCCTATATTTGGGACTCATCAGCAGTGCGCATCCACTATCTATCTATCTATCTATCTATCTATCTATCTATCTATCTATCTATCTCAGTCTGTTCATATCTATCTATCTATCTATCTATCTTTGTTTCTATCTATCTATCTATCTATCTATCTATCAGATCATTTTTGGTTTAGCTTGGCGTAGTTTGTTTTACAGCATTTCAACCTCAATGGGTTATTTCATGCCGACAAGATTTTTATTGCTGGTTTGGTTTGGTTTGTTTTATGGTATATCAACAACACCAAACCAAACCAAAAATGATCTGATATATTTGTAGGTTTAATAAATACGAAAAATTATAAAGGGCGACTAACGAGTTTTTATGCTTGAAATGTGTATATAATGCCATTTTGTTTTATTTCATTTTCAGTTACCAACATGAATTGGAAGGGCAAGCATCGCGCTATCATTGCCGAAACGATTGTCAAAAGTAACGAATCGGTACCTGAAACACAAAGAGCGTTGTCCCGCCCTTATCATCTGATTTGAACCCATGCGATTTTTTTTCTGCGGGACATACCTGAAATAATAAAATTATACATCCATCGCCCTCGATCTACTGAACAATTAAAAGAGGCCATTCTTCAGGAAATTCATGCCATTACACATGAAATGATCCGTCGAGTTATGGCCAACTTTCGTGAAAGCGATTGACTGTGGTTGTAAAGTAATGGCACCCACTTGATTTATTTCATTTTTAAAACGAAATGAAACAAAATGGCAGTATATGTACATTTCGAAAATAAAAACAACATTTTTCTTCTTTACTCTAATTCGCATTTATTAAACCTACAAATGCGTAAGATCATTTTGCAACACTATATATATATATATATATATATATATATATATATATATATATATATATATATTGGGTGACCCCAAAATACGGGAATTTTTGAAGTGCGTATTGCCAGACATGAGCAGGTGGCAACACTGCGAGCCAGTGACCCTGGGCATGTAATCATTTCGCCATTTTCGTAACGAGAATGAAATTCACAGTATCCCAGCTGAGATGTTGCAGCAGTCAATGAGGACTCTCAACAGCAGATTTCAAGAATGCATTCGTACAGGAGGACGCCATCTACAGGACGTAATTTTTAAAAAAAAATGAAAATTCCATCATTGTTTCTTAAATGGCATGTTTTAAGGTTTTCAATTGTTATGAATTAAATATTTTTCTTCCATCACTCTTGGTTTTCATGGATTGTTAAAAAGTTCCCGTTTTTTGGGGTCACCACATATATATATATATATATATATATATATATATATATATATATATATATATACATACCGTTGGCGTATTTCCTATAAAAGGAAAACTTTAAAATTGCCGTCCTTTCTGACGTGCGAGGATAACTAAGGGGTAAGAAATCTGTATGATGTCAGATCAGTCGGGTTTCGATCACTGTTTGACGCAATCGGACGTTTAGCCACGTTGAGGAGCTTGATACATATGATATATGTAAACACCTGCTACGTTGTTTACATTAATTATTTTTATTACTGTTGTAAAATAGGTTAAAACCACCATTTTTAATAGGAACTGGCAAGCTTCTTCAGTACCTCAAGCAAGATTCGTAGTACCCAAAGCAGGTTTCGTACGTACTAAACTAATTATTAAAATTCTGCATAATATAAACTATCCACTTATTTTATAGTCAATAAATTGGAATATATTTAAAAAAATATTTAACACTGTACAGGTAACGAACGCACACACATGCAGGTACACGCGGACATACAAAAGAAAACAAATTACACACGCACGTATATATATCTATATATAAAATTATGTGACTTCCCTGTAGTCAGTCCGGCACATCCTCCAAAAGACATACATTGATAGGCCGAAACCAAATTTTGGAGAGAAGTGCAAAAAGTTAAGATTGTACAATGTACAGTTGGTTTTACTAAAGTACGTAGCTTAGAACAATAATTTTTTTATTAACTTTTAGGGAAAAATTAAATTTTGTTATTTAACATACAAAATACTCCCAATATTTTAAAAGCAATTTAATGATTAAAATAACAATTACTTATTTAATAAAAGTTCAATATTGTTTTTTGCATATCTGTTCTTTAAGTTTTTTTTATATATACAAGAATTCAGTTTGCAGTTCACCTTGCGTTTGCGAGAACTATTAACAAATCACAGAGGTAATCGCTACAAATAACTTGGACTTTGGCCCCAGATAGAAATATTTACGCACGACCAGTGGTAAGTTGCATGCTCAAGAGTAAGAAATCCTAAGAATTTTTTATTCGCTGTTAAAAACAAAAAAAAGAAAAGAAATTTTCTTAAAAAATTTTGTTTATCTTGAAGTCCTATAAAATAAAATTAAATTAAAGAAATTATTTAACCGCGAAGTAGTTTTTTTGTCAAATTAATTTTTCTAAACAAATCAACTTGTTCAAATTTCATCGATTGGTATGTGAAATTAAACGAAACGTAGAGTTTGTAAATCTTGACAAAAAATGTTAACGATAACTTCAATAATAAATACTGCGAAGATTTCAATACGTTGATATGTGTTGCAAACATTTCTAGTTTTTGAGACAAGTTTGGGCGTGTGTGTGGATGAGCTAAATAAATAAATATTGTCCTCAAACTAAATGCTATAAAGTAAATAAAAGATGGTAGATGAATCCATATGAAAGAGAAGACTTTAAAAAGTAAACCGAAAACAAAGCCAGTCTTTCAACTTGGACGAGATCACTTCTTCCATTCGGCCCCAAAGGGGCGCTATTCAATACATCTTGTCAATCGATAAACAAATACTCGGCATCCTTTTGTGAAGGACTGTTTCAATATATCGACTCACACTGTGGACTTATCAACTGATCTGAAACTGAGGTCAGATGTTTGACCTTAGTAAGTTTTCAAGCAAGATTCCACAAACAGTTGTTAGAAAATGGCGCAAATAAAATATAGTTATTGAATATTATTTTCTTTTTTACGTCTTTTTTTTTTAATAAAAATAATTATAAAGAGAAATAAAAAAGGGGAGTTATTAAAATAAATACACACAGTGAATATTTATTCCCTGCCAAACTCCAATATTTTTACTGCTAACTTTGGATCTGTACTCTAAAGAACTGTAAAAAATAAGCATAAATAAATAAATAAACTTTTCATTGGGAAAGAGAATGGAAAACATGAATGAAAAAAAACTTAACAAAAACTTAATCTCATAGTGGGTCTGAGAACTTCTTTCAATTCACAGTCATAAATCTAGGCATACGTGACATGTATATGTCAACAAGTTTATCGAACTCCCAAGATGCAATGGGATGCTGACAAATTATCAAAATGACCTTAAATTCCCACACTCTTGAGAAAAATTCTGAATTTTTGCGAATTATTTTTACTCATTTTCGGGTTAAATTTGGCAATGGAGTTGGAACGGGAATTTTCAGCAGCTATCCTCGGTTATCTATCTATCTATCTATCTATCTATCTATCTATCTATCTATCTATCTATCTATCTATCTATCACTGTCTGTTCTTGTATATCTATCTAACTATATAAATTCACTGTCTGTTCATATCTATGTATGTATGTATCTATCTATCTATCATTGTCCCTTCTTATCTATCTATCTATCTATCTATCTATCTATCTTTCTTACATTTTGTTTAGTTTTTATTATATTTTTCTTGTATACGTACAAGTGACTTCTTTTCTGAAGATAAATGTAAAATATTTCTCAAAGGTTTTGTTGGTTCTAAGATTTTTCAGGTAAAATTTATCCATTTTCAAGGGTTATTTTTTTTGTATTACTTTAAAGAATGTTGTATTCGTGCAATTTTAGATTCTTAATTTCAAAATACTTTCTTTTCTTTATTATTATTATTATTATTATTATTATTATTATTATTATTATTATTATATTACAAAACAAAAACGTAATCCTTAATTATATTAAGTATGAACATGCTACGTATACCACGTACAATTTATTCTTATAAGAAAACCATTTGCAATGCATTCTCATAATAAAACTATTTTCAATGCAGTCTTTATAGAAAATCATTTTTACTGCATTCTTATAGTAAAACTAATTCCCTGCCTTCTTCAAGCAAAACTTCGTTGATATCCCGTTGATATATTTATTTAATAGGTCATTTTTCTTGCCAGAACCACTCTGACCATTACAAAATTGATTCGCCAAACCTAAAAATTTCAGTTCAAACAATTATACAAACTGAGTTTGATCCAACATGAGAAATTCCTATGAGAAGTTTACAAAGTGAAAATGCTAACCAGGTGAGAGATGTCAAGTAGCTCAAAAAAATTCTGTAATCTATTTTCAGCATCAAACGTCTACTGGGGCTGAAGCTGACCGCTAAGCTTAAATGGAATGCATATATTCTTGCCATCGGAAAAGATACTGGAAAACTGGATGTTTTATTGTACCGCTCCAGAAAATACCTAACTCCTGCTATGATGATCTATCTATACAAGAGACAAATCAGACCATGAATGGAGTATTTCTGGCAATTGCTCGGAAGAAGTACTTTCGCTGGTTCCTAAAATTCATGAATTTAAAGGTGCTACTCGATTGGTATCTCGGTCCCACCCATTCACTGTTGAAACGGCTAAATGTTGCCGTTTCTTCTACTCTAAAAGCTTCTTATCTCACACCTCACGTCAGTAGAACTCCCTCCCTATCACTTGCTTCCCTGAAACCTATAATCTTCAAATATTCAAATGTAATGTCAATCGACATCTGACAGTCTGAGCTTTTTCCCCCGTCCTTTGTTATCCTCTCCCCAAACACGCCTCTTTACTATTGCTTTCAATCCTCTGTAACCTCTTCAGTGCTAGTGTATCTGTCGCCTTGCTTGGGGTGAATTGCTTCAAAATATAGAGACATCATTTTTTTATAGTAAGGTTCATCTTATAAAAGGCCCAGGGGCCACCTAAAGTATATATATATATATATATATATATATATATATATATATATATATATATATATATATATATATATATATATAAAAGTATAAAAGTGAACATAGAAGTCAACACTTAGAGGCTCTAAGTGTTGACATCTATGTTCACTTTTATATTTACACACGCTCTATCTCTGATATTGAGCACTTTTCCCCATAAATATAGCACATTTTAAGACTATATTTATTATATATATATATATATATATATATATATATATATATATATATATATATGTATATATCAATATAAAAGTGAACATAGAAGTCAAGACTGTCGCCTGTAAGTGTTGACTTTTATGTTCACTTTTATATTTACACACGCTCTATCTCTGAGATTGAGCACTTTACTCATAAATATAGCACATTTTAAGACTATTTTTCTTCATATATATATATATATGTGTGTGTGTGTGTGTGTATGTGTTAGTGTGTGTGTTAGTGTGTGTGTGTGGTGAGTGAGAGACAGAGATGTATATATATGATACGTAGATGTATCAAAAATTTCTCAGAGTTGACCTGTAGAAAATGATAATATTTATAAATGTAAAAGACAATAGGAAAACTGTAATAGTAGCCGACGCGTTTCGTCCAATATTAAACAAAGTAACTATAATTCCCTATTTCACCTTTCTTAACAGAATTACTACTCTCCCAGGAAAACGCACACAGCAATATAAAAAAATCAAAAGAAAATAGTTGAATCCG
>OZ038516.1:36722996-36725496 GCA_964036315.1 Acanthosepion esculentum
TTTTGTAATATTTTGCCTTAAAATTGTCGATTTTTACTCCATAAAACTCGTAAAAAGAGAAAATTATCTGAAGAAGGGCGTGTTTTTCAAGAAAAGTGGGAATTAGAGTACTTTTTTTTATATCGAAGTCCCACTTGTTACATGAAAACTTGATTCATTTTCCTATGTGCCATGAATTGAAAATAAACCAAGATTATGGCGATATTTGGTTCTACATATGTCCGTGAGCAGTTATTTTCGTTTATGAAGGCCACAAAAACGTTTCACAGAACCAGATTAACTGATGAACTATATCAGAGGTAGTGCTCTGCATCACCATCAGTTTAGCCAGTTATTGGAAGACGCGAATAATCAGTTCACAAATGTCCAATTCTACACAGAATTTCGGTGGCTGTCATGTCACAAGGTACTGAATTTTTTTTTTATTGCGACACGAAATTTTTATATTGTTGGGAATGAAGGTTCAAAACACAGACGAATTGAAAGATGAAAGCTGGCTCCAACACAGTGGATATTACTACCCAATTCAGTAAGTTTAATTTGAAATTAAAAGGTAAAAATAAGATCATCACTCAGTTATCTGATGATATCAAGTGTTTCATTGCAAAATTAGCTTTATTGAAATCCCAGTTGTCACATGACAACTTGATTCATTTTCCTATATGCAAGGAGTTGAAAAAAATACAAATACTGAGTCTGCATTTACCTTTGCTTAGTACGGCAATTACCTGGAATTGCTGTCAATGTAATTTCAGCGAACTACTGGAACTATTGGAAATGCAGACTGACTCAATACTCAAGGGAAAGTACCTATTTTTTCATACCTTCCTCAGACATTTAAGAACTTTAGAAAGTTTGCCACAAAGATTTATAGCGATATTTGGTTTCACATATGCCTGTGAGCAGTTATTTTCGTTTATGAAGGCCCCAAAAACGTCTCACCGAACCAGATTAACTGATGAACGTTTGTCATCTTTGATCAAAGTTAGATCTACACAGACATTCCAACCTGATACATCGAGAATAGTTTTTCTAATGCGATGTCAATCATCAGGAGAGCATAAAAATGATTAAATTGTACTACCTTGTATTGTAAGTATTTTGTATTTAAAGTTTAAAGTTTAGTTACCACTAGCTGTGATTAATGTAAGACTGTAAGCAAATGTGGCTCTCGAGGCTGCAGATATGGTCGATGCGGCCTTAAGTTTGACATTACTGATTTAGAGCACTTGTGCATCTTATGCCATTCTTTTATTAATACTTTTTGGGATATATGTTAATGTCTTTTTCTGTTCTGCCAAAATATAATGATTATGAAGACATTTTAGAGATAGGAAGACAAATGTAAGCTTTTTATTTATTCTTTATTTTTGCAATATTTTTTATTGTGTTTATTATTTTGTAGATTGTTGTTTTGTTTTTATTTATTTTTATGAATTCTTTATTATTATTATTATTTATTTGTTCCGTATAAATTTGGTGTTATCGTCTTTAAAAAAGGTTTTATTTTTTGATAATTTGCTGTTGTTTTAGTGCCTCTGTTATTTTTTTTATTTTTTATAATTTATATTTTTAACGCTTTTTTTGGAACTATTTCCTTGTCTTTGAGGTTTTGGGTGTGTTTCGGTTCATTTTATATCTTTTGGCATTTGTTTACTTTTTTAAATGATTTTGGTCGCTTTTCATTGCTTCCAATGTTTTTCTTCTAATTACTTCTTGTCATTTGTGTCTTTTCTTCTCCTTGGTGAGTTTTCATAATAGTCTTCAGTGATCTTTGTTGCTCCGCATAAGTTTATTGAGATTGCCTGCAATTTTTGATAAAATAACTGCAACTATTCATAAACCTTTTCTTTCATTTAATTCTTATCAATTCTTTTATTGCATTTGATTTTATCTCTTTTTCTTGATTTCCACTGTTTATGTTAATATCTTTTTCTGTTCTGCCAAAATATAATGATAGAAATGATATAATGAGTAAATGTTTTTCGAATAATTGTTTTTGAACAATTTTCTCGTTACCGTTCAAATAGATGCTTATGCCGTATCTTGTCAATGCAACATGACAATAAAATACTTTTTGTATACACATTGTAACTTTGAGAGACATTATTTAGAGCAGGTGTGTCAAATTGGCGGCACGCTAGCCGCACGCAGCCTTTTACATGCGACTTAGTAGCCTTCACAAAGGTTTCTATAGCTTTGGTATATCGAGAATCTTTGTTGATAGGAGGTACCACGATTTTTTTCCTATCTTCCTCAGACATTTAAGAACTTCAGAGGGTTTGCCACAAAGATTTTGGCGATGTTTGGTTCCACATATTTCTGTGAGCTGTTATTTTCGTTTATGAAGTTCACAAAATCATCTCACAGAACCAAAATAAATGATGAACATTTGTCATCTTTGATCAAAGTGGGATCCACACAGACATTCCAATCAGATATATCGAGAATAGTTTGTCTAAAGCGATGTCACTCGTCATAACAACATTAAAAATGATTA
>OZ038516.1:36730496-36790496 GCA_964036315.1 Acanthosepion esculentum
AATGCAGGAAATTTAACATTTTTTTACAACAAAATAAAAGTTTTATAGCATTCACATATTATTTATTTGTGCCTAACAACAGAATGTCCGAATTGATGGATAATTTCAGTGATCATTACCGTTAATTAAATACTACAGTCGTCGAAGTTGGTGCCGGAGATATATCCATAATTCATGGATAGGGTAAAAACTGGTTAAAATCCACAGTACCCTTGGTTACACTACTCTGGACAGATAAAACGCAGAAAGTCACTTTCGTCTCGTTGTGGCGCTTTGTTCCAAGTATCAATTCCTGAATTTTGGCGCCTCGGCGTCTTTTAGTGGTCACGGGATCCGCCACAGGAATGGCATGGATGAAATTGAGGGTCAAGCGTCCGTCGACCGATGTCGGCAAAGGTGTAGGGAAATACATCTCTTCACCATCACCATAAATCCGCATGTATACGCAAAACAATTGGTCAGAATAAAGAAAGAAAGAAAGAAAGAACGAAAAAAAGAAAAAAGAAAGAAAGAAAAGAAAGAAAGAAAGAAGAGAAAGAAAAGAAAGAAAGAAAGAAAAGAAAAGAAATAAAGAAAGAAAAAAAGAAAGAAAAGAAAAGAAAGAAAGAAACGAAAGAAAGAAAGAAAGAAAGAAAAGAAAGAAAGAAAGAAAGGAAAAGAAAGAAAGAAAAGAAAAGAAAAGAAAAGAAAAAGAAAGAAAACAATGTTCCTTATAGTCCTTCTTCCACTTAAACCAAAAACCAAAAAAACCATGGAGTTTATTTTTTAAAGATTGAATAAAAAAATATTTTCCATCAGACGACCGAAAAATATTACTAATCAATAACACACACACACACACACACACACACACACACACACACACACACACACACACACACACACACACATATATATATATATATATATATATGTTAATTATTGTAGTTTTTTAGTTTTATCCGGAGACACACACCCACTCGAATATTTAAATAAATATTAAACATTTTGTCAAATAATTGTTTTTAATATTCTTCTTTTAAATTTACTTTGATGTCTTAATATTCATTTTTTTAAAGTTATGCTTTTCTTTAATATAGATGTAAAAATAAAATTCAAGACAATTGAAATTTTAAAAATGCATACATGTATAACGTTTCGAGAGGATCAGCAGAATTAAAAGTAAAAACGATCGGTAATAATAATCTGGAATAAGAATTATTACCGTTCGTTTTTACTTTTTAATTCTGAGAATTACGAATGCATTCTTGAGTTGTGAAAGAGGAGAAAGAATGAGTGAGAACATCATTTCCTATTTATAGGCTTAAGGACCGTCCCCTAGCGACGGTTTTTTTAAAAGTAAAGTCAAGTAAAGTAACCCACACATCTTTACTTCTTTTTATTTCTTCTAGTTTCTCTTCTCTTCTTATCTCCTTTCTTTTTTCACTTCGATCTACTTTTATTTTTTCATTTGTATTTTTTAATCGAGTTCCTCCCAAATAAGTCTGTAATGCTAATAAACTAAGGGGTTAGTGAGTGTGGAAGAATTAGAAAACAGAAACATTTCTAAGGAACTGGAACAATAGAAGAGTGATTATAGTGATTTCATTTAATTTTTTTAAAGATTGTAGTTGACTGGAAACCATGGAGCCGGAAAAGAGTTCCACAAGCGAAAAGTGCGAGAAAGGAAACTGTTAACATAGAACTTACTGTTACATCTAGCCAACTCGACTGTAAATTGATAAGACGACGCTAGTCTAGTACTGTGCTTAAATTCATAACGTCCTGGCCCTAAACTGGCTATCTTCATTCACATTCCCATTGTCGTAAAGTAGCCACTCTGTATCGTTTTTGATATTTTAATGGCAATTGTACGGTCCGGTGCCCTTGCTATTTACCTTGAGTTCCTTGAGAAAAATGCAAAGAAGAATCAGCAATAATTTGGGTCCTGATCTGGTAGCTTAGCTTCAGTCATTTTCTCACCGCCATAAGATTGCCTCATTATAACACTTCTATAAATATTTTCATTGTAATTGTTCAAATGAGCTCTTCGCTATGGTACCTAAACTTTTTGAATTTAAGCGCAGTACTAGACGGACATCGAGATATCAACAATTTAAAGTTTAGTTGGCGAGATGTAACCGTAACTTCGATGCTAACAGTTTCTGTTCTCGCAATTCTCGCTCGTGGAACTCCTTTCCGGCTCCATACTTTCCAGCCAAATTTAATCTGAAAATTTTTAAATGCAATGTCAATCGGTATCTACTGTCCTCCTAATTACGCTTTCCTCTTACGGCTTATTAATAATGATTCTGTTCCTAAATCTTCCACACCCTGTAATCCCTTGTGTTTTATTGGCTTTACTGATTTGCATGGGGTGTTACCGATTAAAATCAATGTGCTTTCTTCATTGATACCTTGATTTTACGAATGTAAGCGCAGTACTAGATTGGCAGATAGGTCTC
Organism: Acanthosepion esculentum; assembly: GCA_964036315.1. Lineage (NCBI taxonomy): Eukaryota > Metazoa > Mollusca > Cephalopoda > Sepiida > Sepiidae > Acanthosepion > Acanthosepion esculentum. The sequence goes on from OZ038516.1 coordinate 36,732,941, forward strand.
ATTATTTTACTGTTGAAATTTATAGATATAACTAATTTCTATAATAATAGTATTTTCCCTCACACTTCACGCTTGTGGAAATCTCTCTCGGTTTTTTTGCTTTCTTGTTGAGATTTATTGTAAATAAAATCCAATTTTGGCAGAAGGCATAAATGTGGGAAAAGGTTGAGGCTGATCGTCACTTACAATCTTATACCTAACTAATCCGATTCACGATCCATCCACTCCTTTCAAATTACACATCCGCCATAAGAACTTAACCATCATCATTCAATCCTCCATATAGCATTTTACCGCATACTCTCAGGGGACCTCCAAAAACACATCCCCATGACATAAAAATTTAATGAGCATAGAAATCTATATATAAAAAACTGTAAATAATAAGCGATGAGGGGGTGTTTGGTTTGGTTTATTTTGTTTTACGGCATATCAACCTCAATAGGTTATTTAATGCCGACATGTTAAGGATAGACTTGTATGAATAAAATATGTATTCTTTAGTTTAGATTGGTTTGGTTTATTTTGTTTTACGGCATATCAACCTCAATGGGTTATTTAATACCGACCACATTTTTAGGATAGATTCGTATGAATAGAATATGTATTCCTTGGTTTAGATTGGTTTTGTTTATTTTGTTTTACGGCACATCAACCTCAATGGGTTATTTAATCCCGATAAAAAATTTTATTGCTGGTAATATTTTGTTTTGTCAAAAATCTGTTTCTGGTAATATTTTTCCTTCAAAATTGTATTGGTGGTAATAATTTTTGTCAAAAAGTATTGCTGGTAATAGTTAACTATTTGCCCATAGCTGGGACCCTAACAGGTGCTACCACCCCGGGTCAGGATGGACCTGGGACACCAGCAATTAAGAGGTGGTACCACGCTCCTCAAAACCTCCTGATCAGAGGCCTTGCTGGTGAACGTAGTTTATCGTCTTACCCAGGACGTGATGTAGTTTAACGTCTTACCCAGGACAGTCGATGGGGGGGGGGAGGATGAGCCTACAAAATAAACTAAAAATATAAAGAAATAACAAAGTAAGATAACTGATGTTGGTTGGACCCGTCAAACCCTTAAAAGATTTCAGAGAGGCCGCTGTATTCAGTCTTTAGACAAAATCAGGACGCTCTCTGGCTAAGGGAAAGGGAAAAAATAAAATAAATACGCCCATGGTGAAGGAAAATAGCTGACCCAGTAGAGATGAAAAACAAAATGAGCCAAAACAAACTGGTTGGGAATCTCAGCTTGGACCCTTACCAAAGATGGAGCCGGAAACAGGAGGGGAACAGGCCCGGAACGACACTCATATTAACTAGGTACACAAAAAAGCGTCTATCCTAACCAGGGGAGGGGTCCACAGGAAACCACCCTATGTGACTTAGGTGGACGATCTTGAAAAAAAAATGTAACAACAATCATTCTCTGTCGTATTGAATGATTTTCTTTTTAATGTCTTTTCTCCTCACTAAGGTTTTATCTTTCTCAGCAACCTCTTGCGTCTTGCTGGCTTTATTGCCTTGTATGGGGGATTTTTTAAAAAAAAAGAAGACCCCGTGTTGACACGTAAAGTTACACGCAGAACTACGCTATGATTTCTAATATTTTTCGATTTACAGTCTGAAGGTCTCGCAGAGAGAATTTTTTTTTTTTACTTGATATAAGAAGCGTAAATTAATAAAAAATGAGAGCAACCGAACCAAAAAAAAGATAATGTCTTCTCATAAATTTTCTAATTTGCATTATACTCTCATTTAGATTTTGAAAAGAAGGATCATCTCGTAAAATCAATCGTTGCTGTATTTTAGTTGTGTTCCCCCTCACAAAACCAACCATCAGGCGTGAGCATCTCGAGGGAACGAGTCTTTCATGATTTTAGCGTATCTTTTATTGTCACAAGGATTTGAATCTTATTTTTTTAATATAGTTGCGTTTTTATCATTTTTTAATATGAATATCTTTCGGAGTTTTTATTATTATTATTATTATTATTATTATTATTATTATTATTATTATTATTACTATTATTATTATTATTATTATTATTATTGCTAATACTTTTTTTTGTTGTTTTTGTCTATTCTGGGCATTTGTGTGAGGGACAGTTTTTCGTCTTCATTTCTTTCATCCTCTGAACTTTTGGGCGTCTTCCGTTTCACATTTGCTTTTGAATGCGTTCATTCATTCTGTCGTGAGTTTTATTTTCTTCATTTAATTTTTCATTCATCAATTTTTAAAAAATTTTTTTTTTTTTTTTACTAATTCTTAGTAACGTGTCTCTTTTTTTTCACCTTTTTTCGCTTACACCTTTTTTTTTCATTCTGCGTTATCTTTTTTTTTTCTTTCTGACTTTCTTTCTTGTTTCTTTTCTTTTTTATTCTCTTTCCAACAATATTCAACTTCACTTTATTTTATTTGATATGTTTTAGTTTCATTTTTCTTTTACGATCTATTTGTACCGTTTTCTTTCTTTCTTTCTTTTTCTTTCTTTCTTCTTTGCTATCGGTTCTTATTCTCTTTCTTTCAGTTGCCACCTATTCAGATTTTCTCTCTCTTTCTTTCTTACTTTCTTTGGAGATCTATTTGTATCGTCTTTCTTCTTTTTTTTTTTTTTGCTATCAGTTCATATTTTCTTTCTTTCTTTCTTTCTTTCTTTCTTTCTTTCAGTTGCCACCTGTTCGTATTTTCTTTCTTTATTTCGTTCTTTTACGATCTATTAAGATTTTCTCTCTTCCTTTCTTACTTTCTTTTGCTATCTATTCATTTGTTCTTTCTCTTTTTCAATCTTCTCATATTTTCTGTATTTCCTTCCTTCTCTCTTCACTCTATGCAGATTTGCTTTTTTTCTTTTTTATTTGTCATATTCTACCATCATTTCCTTGTTCATTTTTATTCTTGACACGAATCTTTTTCTTCCTTTCCTTCACTCTCCAGACTGAAATCATTCAACTTTACGCTCCAAAAGGTTCATTCACGGGAGAAAGAGAGAGAGAAAAAGAAAAAAAAATTGACGCTAGTTTTGTAGAACGTTGCGTGTTTAGCTGACGAATGTCATTTAACTTTCATGGCACGAATTTCTTATCCCAAATTCCTAGTCGATTTTTTTTTTGCTCCCCAAAGTAGCCTTTCATTTTACGCCACCAATTCCAGCGGTAAAAAAAATTAAGAACGAATGAAATAGTCCCCAGAACATTTGTAGATGAAAAATTCCTTCGGGAGAAGAAAAACCTGAAAGGGAAGTGGCATGTTGTGTTCATATCGTAGTATAGATGATCAGATCTATAGAAATCAGTGAGTATATAGAGTGGCCGAGTGGTTATAGCGTTCGATTTTCGACCCTGAAAATCAAGTTCGAATCTCATAATAATATTTGGTAATAACGACTTCTTGAGTTTATTCCTGAGCCAAATTTGGAAAGTGCCAGAAAACCGTGGTACGCTTTGACCCATGCCTCACCAGGAGTGAAATTGGCGAGACAAAACTGTTCGATGGTGACTCTAGCAGGAAATCACAAGTAATCGTAATCGAGGGCGTTGTAGAAATTGTCGATCACGCGATTTCACAATTAAATCCGCTCAAGCTGGCATGGATTAAACCGCAGGTTGCATCTATGTGCATTGAACAATGAAAAAAATAGGTGCCTGAACAGGTTCCTGCTACAAGAAAATAGCTTGCCATCCTAACAGACAAGTGTACTCGGAAACGAATAGTAGGGCACCCCCATATATATATATATATATATATATATATATATATATATATATATATATATATATATATATATATATATGGGGATTATCTTCAGAAAAGTAAAATTTTCAATTTTACAATTCTAATTGGAAATTATTTAAAGACAAAGTAAGATTAAACGGTAATAATTTTTTTTGTTCTTCCATTACAACTCTCTCTCTCTCTCTGTATATGTATGTATATATATATATATATATATATATATATATATATATATAAAATCATACACCCATTTATACCTATATATGCATACAACTATATGTATATATATGTGTGTGTGTCTGTATGTGTGTGTGCAAATATACAGAAAAATAGGAAAGAACACGTTAGGTAAATAATCCTTTAGTATTTTTGTTTTTATTTTTAAAAAACAGTGCTCAATACAAAAGTAGAGCCTAAATTATAATTATTTAAATAAAACTGATTCATAGGAATCATATTTTTTTAAAAATAATTATAATATATATATATATATATATATATATATAGATAGAGAGAGAGAGAGAGAGAGAGAGAGTTGTAATGCAAGAACAGAAAAAAAAATTATTACCGTTTAATCTTACTTTCTCTTTAAATAATTTCCAATTAGAATTGTAAAATTGAAAATTTTACTTATCTGGAGATAATCTTAATTTAAATTGATCATTTAGATTTAAATTAAAATATGTCACTCCTTAACTATTAGCCATGATGTTAAAAATATTAAAATTAAATATATTTGAAAAAAAAACATTAAAATTAAATATATTAAAAAAATATTAAAATTAAATATATTTAAAAAAAAAACACTTAATTCACCACCGAACTTTAACCGTAAAATTTCAGGAAAAAATTTAAATATGTATAAATATGAATGTGTGTGGAGATATGTAAAAGTATGCGTAAGTATTTGTATATTTATATACATATATACCGGTGTATATCGATACATGTATATGTGGTTATATGCGTAATTCCACATGTACATGAACGTATGTATATGTTTCTTTTACGTAAATATGTATGTGGTATATGTATGATAACCAGAATTTTTTTACTATTACCTTCAAATCTTACTCCATCTTGATTTGAAACCTAAACTTTAATTAAGAAATATTACCCATCTAAAAATAGCTACAAATTAAATTCATGAATTAGACTCTAACTGATTTTAAAGATTTTACCTTAACGGTCATTCACACTATTATAATATTACTATTAGTAAATTTCTAATTTTATTTATTAATATAATATTCGGCTTATATTAAATCCCTAATTTATTTGTAGAGAAGTTAAATATTTAAATTGCTAACAAGCTTTAAATTAATTTCTATGTGGAGTTTTTTAAACATTTAAATTACTATCAAACGTTAAAATCTGTTTTTATCTAAATTGCTAATGCTATACCACCCCTCTTCTTCCTCCGAAAGCCCAAAGTACATCTCTTTTCTCTTTACTTCCCACTTTTATTCTTTTTTCCCTTTTTTATCTTTTTTTCCTTTTCCCATAACATTTCCGTTGAGCTGACCGATTAAATAGGTTACATTCTGATCCTTACCCCCTTCTTCCACAATATTAAGTATTATAATAAAAAGAAATATAAAAAGACATTTTAAATCTCACCCTTCACTCTCTCAACTCGACCATGTCTCTCACACCATCCCTCACCACCCTCTATGTCAACTTATATAAGGTTAATCCTGCCCGACAAAATTGTAAATATTAATTTCATCTTTCGTTTCACCTTTTGAAAGTGATGTCTGAAGATCCAGGGAAAAATAAAAGTCTCTGGTGAAATAAATTATTACACTGGAGCCTTAAAGTGGTCTGTTTTTCTTTAAATTAATATATATATGTGTGTGTGTGTGTGTGTGTGTGTATATATATATATATATATATATATATATATATATATATATATATATATATATATAGATATAGAGAGAGAGAGAGAGAGAGAGAGAGAGAGAGAGAGAGAGGATGCGATGGGTAAATTGTCGTCATTTTATATTTTTTATTTCACGCATGCGCGTTGTTTGCTTTTGATTTGGAATTTGGAAACGGTATGTAGTACTGCTTCAAGATCGTTTTCTACTAATGCAGGTGTACCACAGGGCTATATACTTGGTTCTACTTTATTCATAATTTTCATTAGCGACCTTTCCGATGGCACCAGTTCTCAACTTGGTATCTATACTGATAACATAAATATTTATTCCTGTCTCGTTAGTAAATGTTGATTATCGTCAAATTGGCGGCTGATCTAAAAAAAATGACCTACAGTCTGTTGTTAACTGGGGCAAAGAACGGCTTGTTAATTTTAACACCTTCAAAACAAACCTATCCTTTTTTAATCATCTGGAAGGACCCTTTCTTTCTTCCACCAGCATGACTGATGCTAACTTCCAGGAGAGTGACTCATAACGCCTTCGCGGGCTAACATTCTCGGCTGACAGTGAAGACAATATTAAATCCATTGCTAGGTCTCCTGCTAAGAAGGTTGGTTCACTGTTTCGTGCTAAACAATCCGTCTCTCCAGAATCTATCTTATCTATACTTCAGCCATTCGCCCATGCTTTGACTATTGCTACCACACATATGCACCCGCTATGCATTTAGAGATTCTTGATAAAATTCTAAGAAGTTTCTGCAATATTATTTGAACTGGCCTGATGTGTCGGCTTCAGTCACTTTATCACTATTGTAAAGTTTCCTCCCTGTGCCTTCTCTAAAAATATTTTCTTGGCATATATTTTCGAAAGAGATCTTCGTTACAGTACCTCGACTTTATATATTTCAGTGCAATGATAGATTCGCACAAACGTCTCATCAATTTACAGTTGAAATGGCTAGACGTAACCGTATGTTCTGTGCTAACAGATTCTTCTCGCTTGCGGAACTCTCTTCTGGCTCAATGCTTTCCAGCCAACTTTGATCTTCAAAAACATAAATTCAATGTCAATCGTTATCTATTGTTTTCCTGATTACTATTCTATTGTTCTCGCTCCTCAATAATGCTTCTGTTTTCTAATACTTCCACATTCAGTAACCCCTTGTGTCTTAGTGGCTTTACTTCCATGCTTGGGGCGAATTCGGTTTAAAATATCAAAAATAACATCACAGATCATCGCAAAAGCAGAAATAGTACAATGCATTGTACGAGCTAATGAAAAAAAAACCCAGAGATATACTGGTGTCTTCCGGTATTCTCCCGCTGTTGTAGATTTAATTTGTTATTTCGGTGATCTTGCTCATGCCAAAGTCATCTAAGGCTGTAAGCATTCGCGCTACAATTCCGTCTGGCCCAGCTGCCTTGTTTCTGTTCAGTTCGGACAGTGCTGCTTTTACTTTGTCTTTCAAAATTCCAGTTCCGACGGTAGTTCTGTGTATTGTTCTCTTTCGCCGTGGAAGAGTTCTCCAATATACTAGCTCCAGAGTTGAAGAATGTTTTCCTTCGCTAATATGAGCGTTCCATCCTTTGATTTTAGGCAGCCTGTTGACGAGCATGTCTTCTGTCCTGTTAGTTGCCTTATTTATTTGTGCACGTCTCTTTTGTTGGTAATACTCAATCTTACTATTTTAGCACATTTTCCGTTTAGTAATTATTCTTTAGCTTGCTTGCATTTGGTCCTTATTTCAGTGTCTAATTTTCTGTACTCCGTTCCATATCTCGGCAGAGTTTTTTTTTGTCTCCTTTCCCTCATGTCGAGAATCTCATCAGTCATCTATTCGTTTTTTTCTATTCTTCTTTCTATCTCTTTTGGGATGATATAGTTTGTTGATGTCACTAAAACATCCTTTAGTGCGTCGTATTTCGAGTTTCCATTGTATACCTCGCATCTTCTTTTCACATTATCCAAATATTTTTCTTTTGGGTTAGGGTCGCTCAAGATTTTGTTGTATTGCAGTTTGGGTACTGCATTCGGCTTCTTCAATTTTCGCAGTTTCACTTTTAGTTTGCATACAAGAGGACGATGATCGCTTCCTCATTCGGCACTTGGGTAGGTTTTACAGTGAATCATTCAACAGGCACCAACGACTCTATTAATAAAAGGGGAATAATTTTTGGTCTCTCGGCGTTAAGACGATGTTGATGACAATGCTGAGAATGTCGTTGATGATGATAATGGTGATTATAATTTTGATGATGATAATGTTGATGTACACGAAGAAGATTGGTAATGGCGACGATTCATATTAAAATGATATATTCAATAACACTATTTACATTATTCGGACTAATGTCCTCATCTTTGTTGCCATATTTATCACAACGTTTCGCCCGTTGTACGCTCCGGCCTTCTTCAGGTGGTTGGAATATCGAACTGAACCCTTTATTTCGCTTACTGGGGTAGACTGTTCTACTTCCACGTGCCATTTCAGATGGATATCAGTTATCAGTTATCTCCTGTTAATTCCCCTCTCTAAGTTCTCCACTCATTTAAACAGGTACTGAACTCACACACTTTGTGTCCTGTCACAAGATGTAACCAACGCCTTTATCCACTGTGCCATGTGTCCTTAAGGTGGTTGGAATGACGAAATGAAAACTTTATTTCGCTCGCTGGGGTATACTGTTCTAGTATCAGTCACACTCTTTGGGTCCTGTCACTGGATCTAACCTACGTCTTTATCCACTGTGCCATATATCCTTAAGAGTTGTGAGTTCAATACCTGGTTAAGGCAGTGGAGAACTTGGAGTGCTAAATTAACAGGAGATTACTGATAACTGGCATCTGTTAGACATGGCACGTGGAACTAGAACAGTCAACCACAGCGAGCGAAATAAAGGGTTCAGTTCGACATTCCAACCACCTGAAGAAGGCCGGAGCGTACAAGGGTTGAAACATTGTGATAAATATAGCAACAAAGTTGAGGACAATAGTCCGAATAATGTAAAAAGTGTAGATAATGCCTCATCTCTGAAATATAGATAGATGTTCTATAACAGTTGTATAACTGAAGAAGGTCGTCGAATATATCGGCTGAACGGTTGGGGAAACAACAAAACCAATGTCAGCAAAAAAACGACTCGACTAGTCTGGGAAATTCTTGGGAGGATAATGTCGTTTTTTTTTTTTGTTGTTTTTTTTTTTCTTTCCAAAATTATATCAAAATTCGTCTCTGTTGTTGCTTATTACTGTTCGGGGACTGTTACCGTTGAATTCTTTTAAAGGAACAAATAACACCTGTAAAAATATAACAAATACAATAATTACTAGCTCCATCAAGTGCCTGCAAGCAATAACGGTATTACACTGAATGAAGACTACAATTGTTTATGGTGATGTCAATGGGGAAAGTTCGTGAATCTCAAAAGCATGAGGCTCGGGAACAATCGGTCTCAAATAACACCAGACCCACGAATTATTGTACCCCGAGGCGAAATCTGACGTAATCCCAATCACCCACGCCGTTACCTTTAAATCATTCTTTACCCTGATCATGAAATAAGTCCATCGCTGAAAATAAAGTAACAAATATTTTTAGGAATTTTAAAAAAAAAAAAAGTACCGTTTGAAAAAAAAAAGAAAGATAACGACGTAAAAATGAAAGCAAAGAAAAGAAAAAAAAATATGAAAAATGAAAAAAAAACTTTGAAGCTTAGAAATATGCGAAAAATGCACAGAAATCTGAAGAGACAGATAAATATAGAAATGTAAAAACGAATAGAGAATGAATTAAAGAATAACGAAGATTGAGTCAGCGAGGAAGAGGAAAGATTGAAACAAATAAAAGACCTATTGAAGGAAAGAAAAGAAGACAGTAAAATAAGAAGAAAAAAGAAAGAAAGAAAGGAAGAATAAAAGCAGAGGAAGAAAGAAAAAAAGAAAGATTTCAAAATAGAAACGAACAAGGAAAGAAGGTTTGAAATAGAGGAAAGAAAGCGAGGAAGACATAAGAAAACAAAGAAAAGTTAACTAAAACAAACGAAGAAAGAAATATTGAAGCAAACAAAAGAACGAGAGAAGGAAAGAAAACAAGACAGTAAAATAAGATGAAAGAAAGAAAGAAACACACAAAAAAAGCAGAGGAAGAAAGAAAAAAAAGAAAGATTTTAAAATAGAAACGAAGAAAGAAAGTATGAAAGAAACGAAAGAAAGCGAGGAAGAAATAAAAAAGAAAGAAAGAAAGCAAAATAGAAAGAAACTACGGAAGAGAAAAACATTGAAACAAACGAAAGAAAGATAGAAAGAAAGAAAATTAGAATGAAAGCAAAACAGAAAAAAATAGCTGACGGTAGAGAAAGAAAGAAGATTGTGTTAAACGTATGACGGAAAGGAAGAATGAAACAGACACCCGAACGACAGAAACAAAGAAAAAATGAAAAGAAAGAAAAACAGCAAGAAAGAAGGATATAAACAGATTGTGTAAAAACAAAGAAAGAAAGAAAGGAGCGATATAAAAGGAAGCGAAAAGGATGACAGAAAATAAGAAACATCAGGCAAAAGAGAGAACGAACGAAAGAAAGAAACGAAAGACAGAATGAAAGAAAAAACAAACGTCAGAAATGAAGAAAGATAGTAAATTCTGTCTAGAAAGAAAAAAAAAGGAAAGTTCCAGGAGATTGGTGGAAAGAAAAGTGGAATATATTAGAAATAAATAAATAAAGGAAAGAAAAAAAATAACAAAGAAAGAAGAAAAGAAAGAAAGAAATGAAAGACATAATGAAAGAAAAACAAATTTCAGAAATTAAGAAAGAGAGAAAATGCTAGCTAGAAAGAAAGAAAGAAAGAAAGAAAGAAAGAAAACAAAAAAGGAAGAAAGGTAAAGACAGTAAAGAATATTGGAACGAAATTAATAAATAAAAGAAAGAAAGAAAGAAAAGAAAAATAAATAAATGTCTGAAATGAAGAAAGATAGAAAATGCTGGTTAGAAAGAAAGAAAGAAAGAAAGAAAGAAAGAAAAAGAAAGAAAAAGAAAAACACAAACGTCTGAAAGAAAGAAAGAAAGAAAGAAAGAAAGAACGTTGGAAATGAAGAAAGGTGGAAAATGCTGGGTAAAAGAAAGAAAGAAAGAAAGAAAGAAAGAAAGAAAAAAACCCAAACGTCTGAAAGAAAGAAAGAAAGAAAGAAAGAAAGAAAGAATTGAAAACAAGGAAGAAATTTGAAGACAGTAAAGAGTGTTGGAACGAAATCAATAAATAAAAGAAAGATTGAAAGAAAAAAAAACGAAACGTAAGAGAACTTAAGACGCCAAGGAAAGAAAGAAGTTAACGAAAGGAAAACTCTGGAAGAACCTAAATAAATAAATGAAAGAGGAAAAGGAAAGAGAAAACCCCGTAGCAAATAGACTTACTTAACCCTTTTCACACAAAAGACCGTGTGCAAGCAAACGTTTTACCTTTTACGTTTCAACACTGCCGGTTCTATCCAGTCAGGTCGACATGATGGAAATTCCACTGCACCCATCTGTAGGCCAAGATCAAATGAAAGCGCTCGCTTGCATAAATGGCAATGCGTGTGGCTCCTGATGCAAAGGCCTTGCATCGCTGGCTTTGTTCAATGTACTCCGCTAATATGGTGTCATTTGGCGGGAAAAGGGAGGTAACTGCGCACTGAGTCGCAGGTTCAGCATGGTATGCATCTTTCACAAAACACATGCCATTCATTTTCACATTTCCTTTTTTTTTTATTTCCATACTTTCATAGTTTACATGCTTTATGAAATATTCGCCTCTCGGTTCTCTATGATCTATATTTAATTTTGTGGGGAATTACAAGTGGCATCACAGCACAAAATCTATCTATCTATCTATCTATCTATCTATCTATCTTTCTGTCTGTCTATCTGTCTGTCTGTTTGTCTGTTTATTCATATATATCTATCTATGTTTATTCATATATATATATCTATGTGTATCTATCTCAGTCTATTCATATCTATCTCAGTCTATATCTATCTATCTATCTATCTATCTATCTATCTCTCTATCAATCTATCTGTATATACATACATACATACATATATATATATATAAAATTATATACATATATATATATATATATATGTCCATTTCATATATATATATATATATATATATATATATATATGAAATGGACATAGTCCGTCAATTATTTTAAGACATTTTATATATATATATATATATATATATATATATATATATATGTATATAATTTTATATATATATATATATGTATGTATGTATGTATGTATATACAGATAGATAGATAGATAGATAGATAGATATAGACTGTACTGATCACTATATATATATATATATATATATATATATATATATATATATATATATATATATATATATATATATATATACGGAATGGACAAAGTCCGACAATTATTTTAAGACTTTATTTTATATTCATACGTTCTTTTTATAGATACAAATATTTAAGTAAATGCTCTGTTTATAATAAACAGTATTAACGACATTCACCGGCCTGAATGTCCAAGAAATTTTCATAGAAAATATGCGTCCTGCGACAGAAATCGAACCTGTATCCTCCACGAAACCGTCATTTGGCCTGCCGTGGTATACGGACATTAATATCTAGTTTTCTCATTTAACTAACTATATATATATATATATATATATATATATATATATATATATATATATATATATATATATATATATATATATATATATATATATATATATATATATATATATATATATATATATATATATAGAGAGAGAGAGAGAGAGAGAGAGAGAGAGAGAGACAGACAGACAGACAGACAGCGACAGAGAGAGGGGGAGATAAACTGTCACTTAACTGATCGGTGTCACCCCTCCCCAACATGCAAAATCGAAATCGGGGGTGGGGACACCGATCTGTTAATTGATAATTTCTGTATATTAATTCTATATTAATTCTATTAACGATCTATCTCTGACATCGAGCACGTTACCATAAATTTGGCTTGCCCTAAATGCCTTCCTACAAGTAAAGTCACCAATTTTGGCTTCAGTCTTACAACTGATCACTATATAAAGATATATATATATATATATATATATATATATATATATATATATATATATATATATATATATATATTTATATATATCAGTCTATTCCTATTTATCTCTCTCGCTCTCTCTCTCTCTCTCTATGTATATATATTTGTATATATATATGTACGCGTTGTACGATGGATAAATTGTCGTCTAAATTACGAAATAAATTGGCATTTCTTTTTAACAAATATATTTATGAAAATTACACAAATATAACTTGAAATACATTTATTCAATAAAATCGCCATTGGCTTCAGCCACGACAAACAGACGACTTCGGAATCTCCTGCAACTCTTCTGGACATGCTCCATGATTCAGTTGGTGAATACTGCCATAATCCTTGCCTTCAGTTTATCTGTTACAAGGAGTTTTGTTTGTCACTCACTCGCTCAACTGCGTCCCATACATAATAATCTATGTACTTGCAGTTGGGGAATTAGGTGGCCAGAGGTAATGGGTGATGTGTGCGCAGAAATTGCCTGACAGACATGACTGGGTTCTCCTGCTTGTGTGGGATGGTGCAGAGTCCTGTGGCCACACATAGAGTCTTCCAGCCGCCACCCTCTTGAACTAGGGCAGCACTACCTCCTCAAGTCACTTGATGTAGGCATCTGTGTTGAGTCTCATTCCTTGTCGGAAGATGAATGTGGGTATATCGTCGCCCTCACTAGTGATCACTCCAAAACTCCATGATGTTGACTGGATGTATCATCCAACTCTTTGCAACTCATCTGCACTCTCCTCAGACTGACACGTAAACACTCTGGAATGTTCACATTGGAATTACCGGTGCGAATGCAGTGCAGTACAGCATTCGGTTTCCAAATTTATGGCGGAGTGAATTTTCTCACAGATAGTGCCCAACTGACCCTACTATATAGTGAGGTCGAAAAAAATCAAAAACAAACAATGCGCATGCGTGAAGTTTAAAATAAAAAATGGCGACAATTTACACATCGTACAATGCATATATATACAGTTGAGATCAAATATGCATCGAAATTGGATGGAATATTAAGATAGCGATAAGATAAACGAATCCTGTTCCTACTTTAACTCATCACACACACACACACACACACACACACACACACACACACACATATATATATATATATATATATATATATATATATATATATATATATATATATATATATATAATATCAATTGATAATTAGTAGGGATAATTCTAAGGAGGATATTAATCCAAAGAGAGCTCAATATTTCCACCATAATGGATTTTTAAGGATTCTGTATTCATTATATATATACAGGGTGTCACAAAATAATGTATACACTCTTTAAATATTAATAGTTAATAATACATTACCATGATGTGAGAACTTATATGGATGAAAATATGCAAAACAGATGGATTTGAAGAATAGGGACAGTTGAATACCCACCTAGATCACCAGATTTGACACCCTTGGATTTCTTTTGTGTGGGGGTTTCTAAAAGACAAAGTTTAGAGTAGGAAACCTGAAACATTTGCTGAAATGAGAGTAGCCATTGAAGATAAACGAATCCTGTTCCTACTTTAACTCATCACACACACACACACACACACACACACACACACACACATATATATATATATATTTATATATGTGTGTGTGTGTGAGTGCGTCTGTGTGTAATTAGGTAAAAATAATAAAAACATCCATGCCATTTGCGTAGAACCCATTTTAGTATACAGTTAGATTTACTAGTACATTTTCTATGTGCCGCGTCCTTTTCAGCACATAGCTGATCATCTCTCTCCACAACATCTAATCGCGTGTGGCTCTTAACTGTTTTTCTGGCTTTGCTAAGACCGCCGACTCCTGTTCCGCCCGCTATTCAAACAAACTCGTCAGGTAAGTGGCGCGCAGACTTCCCCTATCTCTCTTGCCCTCAGTATGGCACATGAGGGTTAAGTTTAAAAAACTGACCATGTCACTGAATACACATAGGCAAACTATCCCCATACTCTTCAAGTGATGCATATATATAGAAATTGAGATAGATAGATAGATAGATAGATAGATAGATAGATAGATAGATAGATAATTATCATGATAAAATAGATAGAGGTATGCAGATTAATATCTGACGCAGATATGATCAACCTGGAATAGATAGATTGGTATATATATATATATATATATATATATATATATATATATATATATATATATATATATATATATGTATGTATATATATACAAATGTGTATAGATATATAGATATTATCAAGATAAAATAGAGATATGGAGATACATATCTGATGCAGGTATGGTCAACCTGAGATAGACAGATTGGTATATATATATATATATATATATATATATATAGATAGATAGATAGATAGATAGATACATAGAGAGTGAGAGAGATAAAGACAGAGAGAGAAATATATTGCCAAAATGAAATAGATATAGTTATATGCATGAAACAGATATTGTGAGACTGAGATAGATAGATAGATAGATAGATAGATAGATAGATAGATAGATAGATAGGTAATTATCATGATAAAATAGATAGAGGTATGCAGATTAATATCTGACGCAGATATGATCAACCTGGAATAGATAGATTGGTATATATATATATATATATATATATATATATATATATATATATATATATATATATATATATATATATATATATATGTATGTATGTATATATATACAAATGTGTATAGATATATAGATATTATCAAGATAAAATAGAGATATGGAGATACATATCTGATGCAGGTATGGTCAACCTGAGATAGACAGATTGGTATATATATATATATATATATATATATATATATATATATATATAGATAGATAGATAGATAGATAGATAGATAGAGAGTGAGAGAGATAAAGACAGAGAGAGAAATATATTGCCAAAATGAAATAGATATAGTTATATGCATGAAACAGATATTGTGAAACTGAGATAGATAGATAGATAGATAGATAGATAGATAGATAGATAGATAGATAGATAGATAGATAGATAGATAGATAGATAGATAGAAAGAAAGAGATTTAGCGAGATTGAAGAGGAAGATAGATTCAAGTACATATTTGAACATGTACATTTACCATTCTTTTCTATCTTATCTATTTATCTATTCTACGCTCTTGAAAGAGTGTTTATTCCAAATTCCGGTGCGTGACTAATATGAACTCTCGACTCGCTGTCTGAGGGTTCTACTTTCTTTCATTGAAAAGGACTAATCAATTCTCCTATGTATAGGCAAAATGATTTCGGCTACTTGCTTTACCACTTTTCAGTGGATGCCAAATGACATATTCGAAACCTGAAGAAACGCAACAAAATGCTTATTAGACATTCCTTTACGATTTTATTTAATGCAACATGTTTAAACGAACCCTCGTCGCCAACATAGACAATGTTACAGACATGCATATATATATATATATATATATATATTTATATATATATATATATATATATATATATTTATATATATATGTATATATATCATCGACTCTCCCGTCGAATTCGACGTATGAGGGACAAGCAGATCAGTTACTAGAAACTGAGAGCCCGACGCCAACACATGAGATTTGATTATAATGGTGAAGGCTTTGTGCAGGGCCATCCACACTTTTTGAAGGGACGAATACAGAGACCTGGTGCACTGGGTGCCATAAGGTCCCCAAACGATCCTCCGTAGGTTTTGAATTCAGAGTTGTCCTTCTCCTAGACCAATTGCCATCCAAGGCTATAGAACCCAGTTTGTCCTGCTATTTACCCATAGTTGGAGGGATAAGAAGAGGGTTCACACTTTTCCCAAGGTTATTAGCACGTAAGTGAATGTAATGGATTCGACTGCAATTCGAACTCGGCCCTCCGATTCCTCAATCCAAGACGTTACCCATTTCTCCACCGTGCCTCTCTCTCTCTCTCTCTCTCTCTCTCTCTCTCTCTCTCTCTCCCTATATATATATATATATATATATATATATATATATATATATATATATATATTACCATGTTTTAATATATATATATATATATATATATATATATATATTAAAACATGGTAATTCCTGTGTAGCGATGAAAACATATTTTTAAATTAGCAATTAATTATATATATATATATATATATATATATCGTGTGTGTGTGCGCGCGCGCTCGTGTGTGTGTTTGCATGCGTGTATGTTTATATATATATATATGTGTGCATGTATGTATATGTGCGCACACACACACATACACACATATATATATATTATGCATACATACATACATATATATATATATATATATATATATATAAACATATATGTTGAAACTTGACTAATGCATGGAATAATAATGCAAACACAAAATGTAGTTAGAATAGAATGTATTGAAACAAGAAAGTGTACACAATATTTACATATAGTCTTTTGTATGTTCCTGGGAAGACCGTTCCTGGAGAATGTGTTGACTAAGTCGCAGTCGGGCAGAGTCTCTAGTTGGATCTCTTATTTCACCTCCCTGTCTTCCGGTACCAACCATATTTATATCGTCGGTACTCCGCTATGCAAATTAGGTTGATCCTACCACAACAATATATATATATGAATCAATGTGATTCAACGAATCCTCATCAGAATAGAGAAAGCACTGGACAGCCGTTTGGGATTCATCGGCAGTTCAAATCCACTACTAAGACTCGAACCGAGCGTCATACCAACTCTACGAACGGCCTTGGTAAACTCGACTTGTAGAAAGAAGACGTTGCTTGTTGGGGGCACAGTCCAATAAGAAAATATACTCGGATTTGTTACACTACGAAATTTGTGAGAGCAGCTCTATAACGAGTCTAGTTAGTTACCTCTTCGTCTCCGGGTCCCGTGGGTACAGTTGGCATGACATTTGCGTCGTATCGTGACTGTTTATAACGTATCGTAACTTATTTGGATACGAGCGTATAGATATATTGAGCAGAAGAGAAAACGAATTTCAAATCCAACAAAATATTAAAGGCCTTAAAAATAACGCAACACAAAATACTAAGACCAAAAGCGTTGTCATTAAAAACGCTTTTACGTTTTGTCTCTTCCTCCCTTACTAACACACACACACACACACACACACACACACACACACACATATATATATATATATATATATATATATATATATATATATATAATACCTTAGATTAATTGCACAACTCGGAGTTTCATGCCTTCTGCATTCGCCAGGTGCAATTTTTTGGGTTAACACCGCTTTTTTAATAATTTGTCTATCGCGAGTCATTTTATACATGGGTAAGTTATTATACTTGTTAAAATATTTAAATGAATTGTAGTTTAATATTGGATTTGAATTTAGGCCAAAATTAACATATAATATTGAAAATAAGCTTACCTATATTTATCCATTTGTATGCATATATATATATATATATATATATATATATATATATATATATATATATATATATATATATATATATGCCATAATATAATAATATAAGGAACGGAAACAACAAAGACATAAATATGTGTATTACTTAAAAAGTAATGCGTGATTAGCAATGAAATTTTTACCGAATAAAGATTAGGGTGTAATGCATAAATATTATACGAAGTTACAGAACATTACATAATAGTTTTTTTTAAATTAAGATTAAATGGAACAAAGGAAATAAGTTCGAAGTTCGAGGCAACGCATTCTTCCAGGATCATGTAACTGAAAACGTTCGTACAACCTAACGATAAGCATGCTTGAGTCGAGGTTTACTTGAAGATGATGCCCAGTAGGATTCAACAATGTCTGAGTCTATTGTGCCACAATCCCCTGGGAATCGAAGTGATCCCAGCCAACGTGAATGATTTTAAACGGACTGGTTTGTACGACCTACCGAGGAGCATGTTTGAGTCTAGTTTTACTTGAAGATGATGCCCAGTAGGATTCAACAATGGCCGAAGCTATGGTGTCACAATCCCCTGGAGATCTTACGTCGCTATTTGCTGTCTTATTGCAAATATGCAAAGTAAGTGATCCTGCCTCACATAAGTATAGGGATAGCTTATCTTATACATAAGTAAAGATGTCTTATCTGAAAACTTTAAGCACCAGTCCAACTTCAAATTTCAGCTATGGTAAAAGATTTCAGTGATGAAATTCAGAACAGGGCGTCAACTGTTATATAAAACAATATCGTTTCTCTGGGAAGGAATGTGTTACCGAAATACGGGATTCCCAAAACTCATCAAACTTACACCAATACCTTACCCACACTGGTGTTGAGAGAAACATCCGGTGACATCAATTCCATGTGATGAAAATGAACGACGTTTGCTTCTTGACTAAAGGAGATTTTATGATACTGTTGTTAACAGTGTCCGCTTATCTAAATGTGGAATGTTCTTCCAAGAAGCTACTGGAGTGACAGATAAGACATTTATTTCTAAGATGCTTTTGGCCAAAATTCGACAACAGAAGGACATAGTTTTGGCAGTGGCCTCATCTAGTATTGCTGCAACTTTTCTACCTGGTGTCTGAATTGCACGTTCAGATGTTAAGCTTCCATTGAACTTGACTTCATCCAATAATTCAATTTGCGGTATCAGCTAAACTTTTGAAATAGGCAAGTGCTAAAAATTGATGCTTTATCTTATGGGCTGTATGTACCGTGGCACACAAGGCAGCTCTGGAAGCATTGGGCCACACCATGAGAAACATTAGGGATTGTCAGTCGTCTATGGGATGTATAGCACTTCTGCTATCTGGAGACTTTAGGTAAATAATGCCAGTTATGACAACAAAAAAACCCCCAGAGCTGATGAAGTCAGAGCATGTCTCAAATCTTCTCCGTTGTGCGACATATTCGAACGCTATGAGCACGAACATGACAGAA
This sequence comes from Acanthosepion esculentum, assembly GCA_964036315.1. Lineage (NCBI taxonomy): Eukaryota > Metazoa > Mollusca > Cephalopoda > Sepiida > Sepiidae > Acanthosepion > Acanthosepion esculentum. The sequence continues at coordinate 36,752,561 of OZ038516.1, forward strand.
CAATTATTTGGAGATCAATTTTCAGCTCAGTTCACCTGTAACAGATTGAGACTTGGCAATCGCAACGTCCATTCAGATGCCAATTGAGAGATGACCATTATCCCTGTTTGCAATATTGTCAGTACTGATCAAGACCTTAAGGCCAAGGTTTTCCCAGACTTCCAAAATAATTACAAACACAATTTGTCATGTGACAGGGCCATAGTGGTTCCACAGAACAAATCAGTTGACAGAATCAATGACCAACTGTCGCAGTCCCTCCAGGAAACCTCTTATATCTACATGTCAATGGAAACCATTCTAGATCCGGAACAGGTGGTCAGTTTATCCAACGGAATTCCAGAATTCTCTATAACCTCCCGGACTACTTTCACATAGGATGGCAATCAAGATGGAGGTGCCTATAATGCTATAACGGAATCTGAATCGACTACGTCTGTGTAATGGTACCAGACTGGTGGTTAAGAAGCTGGTGCCACATGTAATTGCGGTTCTTACTGGGTATGGAAAAGACGAAGATGTCTTTATTCCCAGGTTTCGCCTTATTTCACCAGGATCGGATATTGCATTCACGTTTAGGATTCTTCATTTTCCAATACGAGTAAGTTTTGCTATGTCTATTGCCAATGTAAGGCCATATTCTATCAGTTACTGAACGTCAATTTGAAGAATCCTATTTTTATCATGGAGAGTTGTATGTTGGTTGTACATGTGTGGGAAATAAAAAAACAATTTGTTTGCTTATACACCACAAGGAAAAACAAAGAATATTGTCTAACAAGAAGTATTCTAATGTAAAAACTGTTTAAAGATATTCTTGTGTTTGAATAAATGAATTTGAAGTTTAATTGTCGTTATAAATTAATGTTTAATTTTTTAAAATGCCGGACAACGCTGGTTAGTTCTGTACACATGCAAACACATAAATATATCTCTTTCGGGTCAGCCATTTAACGCGGAGAGAGGAATGTATTTCTTAAAAGATTGGAATGATTTGTTATTGAATGAATATATCGTCCAAATGCTCTTTTAATTGACATGAATTTTCTCATGAACGATTTGGCGAAAGTAATAGAAGGCAAACAGCCTGTTTGAATAGTTTGGAGGCAATCCAATTATAAAACTTTGCTTATTAAAAAACAAAACAAAACAAAAAAACTGAAAAACGGAGCTGATACTTTGTCGAGCATTCGAGATTTCGTAATGGCCGCACCATATCTAAGCGTCTTCAAGAGTGATAGATGTTGTACCAATTCCAAAGAGCAGATTATAACCATAAATAATTATCTAGATTTGTATTGTAATATGGCTGTTGTTGCCGCACTCCCCATAACACACTATCTATCTATCTATCTATCTATCTATCTATCTATCTATCTATCTATCTATCTATCTATCTATCTATCTCAGTCTGTTCGTATCTATCTATTTATCTATCTATCTATCTATCTCAGTCTGTTCGTATCTATCTATCTATGTATCTATCTATCTATCTATCTCAGTCTGTTCGTATCTATCTATCTATCTCAGTCTGTTCGTATCTATCTATCTATCTCAGTCTGTTCGTATCTATCTATCTATCTATCTATCTATCTATCTATCTATCTATCTATCTATCTATCTTAGTCTGTTCGTATCTATCTATCTATCTATATATATATATATCGATCTATCTATCTCAGTCTGTTCGTATCTATATATCTATCAATCTATCTATTTATCTATCTATCGATCGATCGATCAATCGATCTATCTATCTATCTATCTATCTATCTATCTATCTATCTATCTCTGTGTCTTCGTATCTATCTATCTATCTATCTATCTATCTATCTCTCTATCTCTATATATATATCTATCTATCTATCTATCTATCTCTGTCTGTTTGCATATATATATCTATATATCTATCTCAGTCTCTTCGTATCTATCTATCTATCTATCTAATATCTATCTATCTATCTACAAAAATATTTATGCGGAGGGAGACATCACGTGATCTAAAAGACCGCGTCGACAAACACAAGAGAGATTTGCGTTTCAACAAACGATCTAACTCTTGGTTTGCATCGAAACGATACTGGACATAAATTTGATGTTACTAATGCCACCCTAATTAAAAAATGAACATAACTGTTAACGATAAAATAATTTGAAAACTTAATACCAGCTATTCTTACCAGCTATAAACACACCCCTAAAACATTTACATTACATTGTGAGTGTGTTCGTGCAGTGTTACAATTTTCGTGCGCTTCCTTGGAGTAACGTCCATCGCAGACCATGGTCGTAGTACAACTAATCGAAAGTCGAGACAAGAGTGTCTGAGCGTGATAAAAAACTGTTGCAATCCCAGGTGACGCAATATTTTTCGAGGACAATTTTGCATGATACACCCCGAAAACAGATTCATATTATTGCACACCACTGCAAATGATTTAATCTGAGAAAAAAATGAACATCGATTAAACCCTGTCACTCCAGTGGATCTATGACTGACCGTATAGTGAAAGAAAGGAAACTAAAGCGGTTGTTTCAATTAATTTGCACAAGGTTGTAGACGGGAGACCGCTTGCAAATAGAAGGGCTGTAAACCTGAATGCAACTTTGGTGTATGTTTTCTTTTCTTTTCTTTTCTTTTTTTTCTTTTCATTTCTATCTCTATTTTCCTTCTGACTTTTCTTCTTTCTCCGTTTTGATTTCAGTCACTTTTCATTTTGCTTCTTCTTTTTTCCGGATATTTTCATTCTTTTATTTTCAGCTATAATCTTCTTCCTTTCTTTACATTTCTTTACTTGTTGCATTTTCTTTTTTCATTCTCATTCTCTTTCTTTCTCTCTGTTTACATCCTTTATATTCTTTTTTCTTGCTTTATATTCTCTCTTTTATTTTCTCCTGTTTTCTCTCTTTCTTTATCACTTGTTCACTTTCTTTCTTTCTATTTTCTTCCTCACATGTTCACTTTCTTCCTTTCATTTCTTCTTTCTTCATTTCTTTCTTTCTTACTCGTTCACTTTCTTTTCTTCTTTCCTTCTTTCTTTCTCACTTATTCACTTTCTTTCTTTCTTTCTATTTTCTTTCTCACATGTTCACTTTCTTCCTTTCTTTCCTTCTTTCTTCATTCCTTTCTTTCTTACTCGTTTACTTTCTTTCCTTCTTTCTTTCTCACTTATTCACTTTCTTTCTTCTTTCTTTCTTCTTTCTTTCCTTCTTTCTATTTTCTTCCTCACATGTTCACTTTCTTCCTTTCATTTCTTCGTTCTTCATTTCTTTCTTTCTTACTCGTTCACTTTCTTTTCTTCTTTCCTTCTTTCTTTCTCACTTATTCACTTTCTTTCTTTCTTTCTTTCTATTTTCTTTCTCACATGTTCACTTTCTTCCTTTCTTTCCTTCTTTCTTCATTCCTTTCTTTCTTACTCGTTTACTTTCTTTTCTTCTTTCCTTCTTTCTTTCTCACTTATTCACTTTCTTTCTTTCTTTCTTTCTATTTTCTTTCTCACATGTTCACTTTCTTCCTTTCTTTCCTTCTTTCTTCATTCCTTTCTTTCTTACTCGTTTACTTTCTTTTCTTCTTTCCTTCTTTCTTTCTCACTTATTCACTTTCCATCTTCTTTCTTTCTTCTTTCTTTCCTTCTTTCTTTTCTTCTTTCTCACCTGTTCACTTTCTTTCTTCCTTTATTTTGTCTTTCTCATTGGTTCACTTTCATTCTTTCTTTCTTTTCTTCTTTCTTTCTTTTTTATTTCCCACTTGCTTACTTTCTTTCATTCTTTCTTTCTTTCTTTCTTTCTCACATGTTCACTTTCTTTCTTTCTTTCTTTCTTTCTTTGTCACTTGTTCTTTCTTCCTTCTTTCTTTCTTTCTTTCTTTCTTTCTTTCTCACCTGTTCACTGTCTTTCTTTCTTTCTTTCTCATGAGTTCACTTTCTTTCTTTCTTGTTCACTTTCTTTCTTTCTTTCTCATGAGTTCACTTTCATTCTTTCTTTCTTTTCTTCTTTCTTTCTATCTTTTTATTTCTCACTTGTTTACTTTCTTTCTTTCTCACTTGTTCACTTTCTTTCTTTCTCACTTGTTCTTTTTCTTTCTTCTTTCTTTGTTTCTTTCTTTCTTTCTCACCTGTTCACTTTCTTTTCTTTCTTTTCTTTCTTTTCTTTCTTTCTTTCTTTCTTTCTATCTTTCTTGTTCACTTTCTCACTTGTTCACTTTCTTTCTTTCTTTCTTTCTTTCTTTCTTTCTCACTTGTTCACTTTCTTTCATTCTTTCTTTCTTGCTCACTTTCTCACTTGTTCCTTTTCTTTCTTTCTTTCTCAATTGTTCACTTTCTTCCTTTCCTTCTTTCTTTCTCCTAGTGGCCCTGCCATTTATAGCCACAGTTCAATGACCCAATCACAAAAGCACTCATTTTTATTATCTTTTCATTAAAAGGCAGAAGTGCTCAGTTATCAAATGCGATTTTTTCAGTGAACAGACCAAGAAATCAAATTATTGGCAATAAATCTCAAATGAACGTCCAAATTATTAGAACCATTTCATTAATTAATTCATTTAATATCATTAATTAATCATCAATATTTTGGTTATTAGACATCATTCTGCCTATCAAATGGATATATACATATTTGTGAATTTCTAACATCGTATCCTGTGTGAAAGATTTCAGGCGATCGACTGCGTGCGCATGTCTAATTTTAATTCAGGCTTTGTTGATTAATGTTTTACAGCCACATGCTGTGTACCTTCCTCACGTGGTTTCAAGGACACGTGGCACAGTGGATAAAGTGTAAGCAATGTATACTGTTGTGTTTAATTGTGTAAATATTGTTACATCACGAACATTGGATTTTATGAACCCAACCCTTCACAAAGACATACATAAATTTTGAAAGGAAAAACAATGTATTACCAGTAATCAATTTTTCAGTATCTGTTTATATATCTGAGATGAGGTATTATGTACACTAGTTAAATTATTCGGACTATTGTCCTCATCTTCATCGGCATTTTTATTACAACGTTTCGGTCGTTGTACGCTCCGGCCTTCTTCAGGTGTTTGGAATGTCGAACTGAACCCTCTATTTCATTCACTGGGGTAGATTGTTCCACGTGCCATGTTTAATGGATGTCAGTTATCAGTTATCTCCTGTTAATTTTCCCCCTGAAAGTTCTCCACTGCCTTAACCGAGTATTGAACTCATACTCTTTTGGGTCCTGTCACTTGATCTAACCAACGCCTTTATCCACTGTGCCAAGTAAGGACATCTGTGTATGAATTTCTAGGTATTATAAACCTTATGTCTTAGCCATTTTTACCAGTGCTCATATTGCAATTTTTGCTGTTATCATTGCATGTTTTGACCAGAGCTCATGGAATCCCCACAGTTTAATTATGGCAGAGATAACAGTTAAATACCTGAAAAATACTGTGGGATTATTAAAATTACTCACCCCGAAATCGAAAGATAACCTAGATTCAACAGAAAACTGCAATTTCTGTAACCTAAATAGGGGGTGAAAAGAGAAATAAACTGAAAATAAAAGGATGCAAAAATAAAGGTGCCGATCACCTTCCATACCCTAGCTGCACAGAGGTTTTCGCTGACCCAGAGGATTCTTCTGTAACACCAGCCAGGTTAGTGATGCCTCATCGTTATTGAGACTCCTCAAACTGGACGCCAAAGTTCACATAGAGAGAGATTCCTCATTCATCAGACCGAGTTCGTCCATTAGATTATCTCGAGCACCTTGTTCCTGGACTGACACACGTTATAAGGCCTTATGAAACAACAGAGGACTTCGTTAACGTAAAGCCTTTCAAAGTAAGTCGACACTCGTTATAGAAAGGGCAGTGTTCTCGAGGATTACGGCGAGCTTCCTCCTCACCAACATGCACTCTTCTCAAAGATGGAAATGCTTTCTTGGGAAAGGGGACAATATAAGAGGGAGATCCAGAATCGAAAGTACGGACCAAAGCCAGCCGACTCGAGTACAACCCGGAGAAATCGACAGTCAGGTTCCTTTTAAGAAAAAGAAGGTGCTTATATAATATATATGTGATGTAGTGTGAAACATCTGAGCATTCCAACCAACATGAGAGTGCCGCTTCGTGGTTATAAGGAAGTTGGTACTTTTTCTAAGCAATTATTGGATGTTGATAATGGCGCTTTCGTTGACAAGCAGGATATGACTTTCCAGTTCAAGAGGCCGTTGCGCTCATCTTACTTACACATTCGATCCAGAAATTGGAGCCGCAGCGTCTATTGTCGAATCCCAACAATGGGCATTACTAGAGCCCGCTCAGACGAGTGGAGGGAACAGACCTTGCGCCGCACCTTAAGAGACATTACTCTCCATCAAATGCGAACTAATTCAAGTAGTTCCTTGCACGGGAACGGAAGTACCGAGAATCTGTAAAGAAGAATGGGGTAGATGTGCAAAGCCCAAACTTCCACCATTTAAGGAATACCTTTTCTGAAAACATAGATAATCTGCAGGCTCGGCTTATTCCCGGATTTCCAACCATTTTTTTTCCAGCGGAAGGTCGGGACCAAACCGGACACCGAGAATCTTGAGAGGCCCATCCGTCCAAGTGAACGGGCCAAGAATAGAAACTCACTTCCACGCACTCAACCGCAAGGCCACAGACTTACTGCGGTTTATCTTAACTCCTGTTACCGTCTCATACTTGCTAATTTTCTTGCCAACTTCGCCAATCTCGGCCTTGAATTTCCCGAACGCGGTCACGTCGTCGGCATAGGCGGAATAGCTGACTGCGGTGGTCGCATTAGGGAAGACAATTCCGTTTTAGACTGGATTCGCCTTTAGCTTGCAAAGTGAGGGCTCCAACACAAGAATGTACATTATTGGCGAAAGCGGGCAACCCTGGCGATTTGATCTGGACAATATGAAAATTTTCGACCTTAAATTACATTAGAGGTTTTTCAACTTTCCGCCACCCCACCAGGGGACCAATATAAGAGGCAGATCCAGAATCGAAAGCACGGACCAAAGCCGGCCGACCCAAATACAACCCGGAGAAATCGACAGTCAGGTTCCTTTTTAGAAAAAGAAGGCGCTTATATAATATATATGTGATGCAGTGTGAAAAAATCTGAGAGTTCCAACCAACATGAGTTGATGGTTATAAGGAAGTTGGTACTTTTTCTAAGCAATTATTGGATGTTGATAATGGCGCTTTGGTTGATAAGCAGGATAGACGGGTCAGTTTCCTTTTGCGACATATGGTATCTAATTTAAAGCAACTACGTCTATTTCCTAACCGGAGAAATCAGTTTAAATGCCACAACCCATGCTATTTTAGCTCGAAAGAATGTGCAGGTGATGATTTGAACATCAAATTTCTGGAACAGTTATCAGTTATGTATCGTGGCTCACTAGTTAATAACGGTACACAAAAATTGTAACACCTAAGGGCTATATTCTTTTGTGAACGCACAAAAGCCATTTTCATGGTTACTTACTTTGAATTGTTACTTTCGGATAACTGATTTGCCTGTTATTACGTAAGTCGCTTTACAATTTTGGTACACATAACTTATTGGTATTTCCCCCGAAAAATGCTATGGGCGGCGGTTGTGTATTCGTTGTGAACGGCCAACAGGACTTTTCAGTGAGGATTACTTTGAATTGTTAATTTCGAATAACCGGACAAAGGATATGAAAACGGGACCTGGAAATAACATCGGCTTTGGCGGAAATTACTGGGTACGTCAGATCGTGTGTGTATATATATATATAATGCACCAGGTCCCTGAATTCGTCCCTCCAAAAAGTGTGGATGGCCCTACACAAAGCCTTCACCACTATAATCAAATCTTGTGTGGGTGTCCGGCTTTTCAGTTTCTGGAACTGATTTGTCTGGCCCTCATACGTCGAGTTCGACGGGAGAGTCCATCATATATATATATATATATATATATATATATATATATATATATATATATTGATGCATGTTTCATTAAATAATATAGACTACTTTTGTCTATTTATTTTAAATAAGTTTCTTTCATATTGTCTGATAAGCTTACTAACATTATCATTGGAAAACGAAAGGAAATCACCATATTGATAGATGTTTCAATCCTATCTAAGCTTTCGGCTTACATAAGCCATTATCAAAGATGGAAATTACATTTCAATATATTAAAAAATACATGGACAAAACAATAATGATAGTCTGTTTTTGATGCATGAAAAATTTCAAAGACACGACAAATTCGAGTATACGAGACGCGGAAGCGAAAATCGCATCGTAGCTCGTTACGTCACACATGACCACGCGAGAGTGAAAACGAGAAGTATTAAGTATTGTAAGCCGTTGGTATAAACCAATGGCTTCTGTTATCAATTATAGGCATTTAAGAATATTTGTGGATATTTCATATTTTATTTTGTTCAGTTTAGGTAAATTGATGAAAATATGTGTACTTCTACACTGAACCGCCATATAGCCTGGCGTGCTATAACAGTTTAGCTACGAGGGAGCGTCTGGTTAGCAAATTCAATTTTACTGCTTTTAAACTACAAACTTGCCATGATTCCCATTGTACGTCCATATCTGCTCGAAGCGTATCTTAATGTAAACAAATCACGTCAGACACTACGAAATGGACTAAGTCTGACAATTATTTTAATATATTTTATTATTATTATATTATATTATTATTATTATACATTATTTATACATACGTAAATATTTAAGTAAATGCCCAGTTTATAATAAACAGTATTAACAACATTTACCAGTCTATATATATATATATATATATAGTTCTAAGTTTGACAGTCTGAAAAGTGGGGATGATCTTCCACTGCTTAAAACGTGCATGTGTCTCAAATAGCCTCCGGCAACCAAGTCAAACTGCATCCTTCTCGTATGGCTAAGCTCGTAATTCTGGCGGAACTCTTGCTCCTGACAGCAGAAGGAGCGATGGTGGTTGCTAAAGTCCTAATACCAGTATATCGGATAGATCGAACTGTGAGCACAGCATGGCAGCCCAGTAATGGGAAAGGCTTCGGGAGTAAACCACTTTGACAAATCGGAGTCACTAAGACAGTTCGATTTTTACGTTCTGGCGGTCCTGCGACGACTGAGAGGTCATCGCACCTTACTAGACAGCTACCGCCCGCTTCAATTTTGGTAGCCTCCGAATCAATAAGGTTCTGTGACACCACAGTTTGCCTGCTTCACATCCAAACACTGTGTTTATCATATTCGCATGGAAACGGAAGAAGACAATGGGGAGTCTCATGTACGAATGCGTTCAACGCGGCCATCCACTAGCACCATCACCAAACTACTCCGGCAACTTTGAAAGCTTTGTGCACATAAACAATGCAGAGCAAACAGCCAGATAGAGTGCGAATGATTATCCTTAGATACAAGTATCTTGAATTGCAGTCTGAAAGCAATGCACCAAGTGATACAACGAGTAACCAAAGTAAAAAAGCCAGAATTAAGAATTGGATGTTGGAACTAACGGACTATTACAAGGACACATGGCACTGTGGATAAAGGCATTAGTTAGATCCAGTGACAGGACCCAAACAGTGTGAGTTCAATACCTGGTTAAGGCAGTGGAGATCTTGGAGAGGGGAATTAACAAGAGATAACTAATAACTGACATCCATTAGACATAGCACGTGGAACTAGAACAGTCTACACCAGTGAGCGAAATAAAGCGATCAGTTTGACATTCCAACCGACTGAAGAAGGCCGGAGCGTACAACGGCCAAAACGTTGTGATAAATATGGCAACAAAGATGAGGACCATGTGGCATGTGTCCTTGAGGATGAAGTCGTTAGTTAGATCCAGTGACAGGATCCAAAGAGTGTGAGTTCAATACCTGGTTAAGACGGTGGAGATCTTGGAGAGGGGAATTAACAAGAGATAACTGATAACTGACATCCATTAGACATGACACGTGTAACTAGAACAGTCTACCCCAGTGAGCGAAATAAAGGGTTCAGTTCGACATTCCAACCACTTGAAGAAGGCCGGAGCGTACAACGGCCGAAACGTTGTGATAAATATGGCAACAAAGATGAGGACGATAGTCCGAAAAAATATATATAGTGTACATAATACCTTGTAGCCCTCAATAGGTTTCGTCCCTCTGCTACCCCCCCCCAGATTACATTCAGTCATCCACTTGCTTAAGCCCGCCAGATATGTCAAACGTTGTTTTCCCTCGTCTCTCTTTCCCTCTATTCGACCTGAGTGTATCAGATTCTCCAAGCCGTCCTTTCTCATTATATGTCACAGAAATTTCAGCTGCCACTTCTTGATGTTACGTATAAGCCTCCTCCCAGTTTGCATCCTCTCCAAGACCTCATCGTTGCTCACACGCTCGATCCATGATATCCTTAGCATCCTTCTGTAGAACCAACCTATTACCATAGCTATTATCATTATCAAGCCCTCTCTTAGTATTCAAAGCACCCAACGCTTTTATTTCTTTCTCTCGTTTTGTCTCTCTCCCATTCTCTTTCTTTTCTTATCTTCTCGTCTTGATCTCCCTAGATATATCCAATTCAGTTTGCCTTATCTGATCTCCGCCCACGCGTTTGTCTATTCAACTCAAGAACTTCGGGCGACACCCCATCCACCCCAGCTCGTCCAGGCAAGCACCCAGCCGTTCTTATTTTCATGTTGTGTAGGCGAAGACGGTAGCCATATAAGAACAGTGGTTAGCGCTCATTTAATACGCCTATCTCAGTGATGGGTGGGAAAGGATAAGGTGCCTGGAGTCATGTTCGGAACTTTAATGACGTCGTAAAAGAGAAATTACGCGACAATTAGTTTTTTGTGCTTATGTTTCATTCTTATCTGTTTCGCCGTGTTTACATTGTTTAAATACAGGAACTCCTAGAAAGTATGGCAAAAGAAAGCACGAAGAAAGGGCTAACTATCATTTGTCAGAAGGAAAAAAAATGTCCCGTCGTTAGCAAGAGAGACAGCACAAGATGCGAGACGTCAAAATCAAGCGAATAAAGAAATTTAAGTCTGTCTATATTTGTGAGATGAGGTATTATGTACAGTATTTACATTAGTCGGACTATTGTCCTCATCTTTGTCGCCATATTTGTCACAACGTTTCGGCCGTTGTACACTCCGGCCTTCTTCAGGTGGTTGGAATTTCGAACTGAACCCTTTATTTCGATCACTGGGGTAGACTGTTCTATTTACACGTGTCATGTCTAATGGATGTCAGTTATCAGTTATCTCTTGTTAATTCTCCTCTCCAAGATCTCCACCGCCTTAACCAGGTATTGAAGGACACATGGCACAGTGGATAAAGGCGTTGGTTAGATCCAGTGACAGACCCAAAGAGTGTGAGTTCAATACCCGGTTAAGGCAGTGGAGAACTTTCAGAGGGAAAATTAGCAGGAGATAACTGATAACTGACATCCATCAAACATGGCACGTGGAACTAGAACAGTCTACCCCAGTGATCGAAATAAAGGGTTCAGTTCGAAATTCCAACCACCTGAAGAAGGCCGGAGCGTACAACGGCCGAAACGTTGTGACAAATATGGCGACAAAGATGAGGACAATAGACCGACTAATGTAAAGAAATTTAAGTATTACTTTTTTGTTTTAAAATCACACCCCATCAAGGGAATAAAGCTACTATGACACAGGAGGTTACTGAATGTGAATGAATAAGAAAAAAAGAGAAACATTGTTAAGGAGCGATAAAATAGGAGTGTAATCAAGAAGACTGTAGATAACGATTGACATTACATTTAAATTTTTGAAGGTCAGTATTGGCTAAAAAGGATGGAGCCAGAAGAGTGTTGCACAATCCAGAAATGCGAGAAAAGAAACTGTTAGCATAGGACTTGTGGTTACATCCAGGCAATTCGACTGTAGATTGATTAGACCTTGTTGCCAACTTAGTACTGCGCTTAAATTCATAGGGTCTAGGTAGGACAGCGTAGAGTTGATCAGAACAATTACCATGAAAGTATTGATAGAAAATGCACAGGGAAGCTACTTTACGGCTGTGGGAAAGAAACTGAAGCCGAGATGCCAGGTCAGCGCCAATAATATTGTTGATTCTTAAGAGAGAGAGAGAGAGAGAATATTAAAAGAGCAGGAATTAAGAAGAAAGAAGATAACGATGGATATTGCTTCAAAATTTTTGAAGATCAAAATTGACTGGAAAGCAAGAAATTGGATGAGATTTCTGCAAGCGAGAGTTAGCATAGAAATTACGGTTACCCTGGGTCACTTTAGCTGTAAAATGATGAGACCTTACCGCCAATCTAGTACTGCGCTTAAGTTCAGAAAGTCTAGGTACCATAGATGAAAACTCGTCAGAACAATTCAGTCAGTTATGTGCCATAAGCGTTTGACGCTTGAGCGATGATTTCTTTCGATTCATGACTGACTAGGCAGTGTTTTTCCTGCAGTACGTTAGCTGTTCTTTCTTCGGTAGATTGGGTGCCACCAAAGGTTATAGGACATACTCTGCTCTACTATTTACCCATAGCTAGGATTAGAAGAGATGGATTCTTGTCTTTCCCAAATGAGATTTCTGCAAGAGAGAGTTAGCATAGAATCTGCGGTTACCCGAAGTCATTTCAACTGGAAAATGATGAGACCTTACCGCCAATCTAGTACTGCGCTTAACTTCATAGAGTCTAGGTATGATACCGAAAAACTTCATCAGGACAATTCTCTCTCTCTCCCTCTGTCTCTGTCTGTCTGTCTGTCTGTCTGTCTGTCTGTCTCTCTCTCTCTCTCTCTCTCTCTCTCTTAAGAATCAACAATATTATTAGTCCTGACCTGGCATCTCGACTTCAGTTACTTTCCCACAGCCGTAAATAGCTTCAGTGTGTATTTTCTATCAATACTTTCATGGTAATGGTTCTGATCAACTCTACCTAGACTTTATGAATTTAAGCGCAGTACTAGATTGGCGGTAAGGTCTCATTAATCTACAGTTGAATTGCCGGGATGTAACCACAAGTTCTGTGCTGTTTTCTTTTAGAAAAGTCACACACACAGAAGTTACATAGCAGCAATAGGAAAGTGATTAAAGCTGAGATGCCAGGTGAGGACCAGAAATAATGCTGATTATTCTTTGGAGATTATTAAGAATCTGTACATATACAGCAGGAGCACCGGACCTTATGCGGCAGCAATATTCAAAGCATGTAATATAGATTCGGGAGAGCAAAAAAAGTCTAACACGACACAGTGAACCAAATTACTTTACTGCAGACCTACCAAATGAGTCGATATAATATTATCTACTTAATATCAGCCGAGAATGTGGGCAATGCTCTGATAGGGGAAAAGGTATTACATGAACATAAGGAGGCATTCGAATAGCGAAAGATCGCTTTCAAAAGCTAAAAAAACATTTTCAGAAACAGAAAAAATTGTTATAAACAAAGACAAGAATCTGTCTATATTTCTGAGATGAGGTATTATGTACAGTATTTACATTAGTCGGACTATTGTCCTCATCTTTGTCGCCATATTTGTCACAACGTTTCGGCCGTTGTACGCCCCGGCCTTCTTCAGGTGGTTGGAATTTCAAACCGAACCCTCAAGGTCACATGGCATAGTGGATAAAGGCGTTGGTTAGATCCAGTGATAGACCCAAAGAGTGTGAGTTCAATACCCGGTTAAGGCAGTGGAGAACTTTCAGAGGGAAAATTAGCAGGAGATAACTGATAACTGACATCCATCAAACATGGCTCGTGGAACTAGAACAGTCTACCCCAGTGATCGAAATAAAGGGTTCGAGCGAAATTCCAACCACCTGAAGAAGGCCGGAGCGTTGTGACAAATATGGCGACAAAGATGAGGACAATAATCCGACTAATGTAATGGCAAGAATGCTTAACTGCGTTTTGAGAAAAATCCTCTTTAATGGCTAAATACTAGTCATTTTTTTAAAATTTACGTATAATTCACCCAATATAAGGCAGAGGACTACACACGATATTGACTTACTGAGTAATATTGTAAGGGGAGGAATATTAGAGAATTATGAGGATGTGTCGGATAGATATCAATTGACCCTGGACTTGAAGAGACCAAGATAGTAGTTGTCAGGAAAGCATTATCACGGGAGTTTGGTTGCACACAGAAACAGTTCTGGGGAAGATGTGTACATTATGAGGATGTCTGGAATAGATATCGATTGACCCTGGACTTGAAGAGACCAAGACAGTAGTTGTCAGGAAAGCATTATCGCGGGAGTTTGTTCGACACAAAAACACTTCTGGGGAAGGTGTGTACATACGATGACGTGTAGGATAGATATCGGTTGACCCTGGACTTGAAGAGACGAAGATAGTAGTTGTCAGGAAAGCATTATCGCGGGAGTTTGTTCCACAGTGTTCGAGTTCTGGGGGATATGTGTACATTATGAGAATGTGTGGAATAGATATCTGTTGACCCTGGACTTGAAGAGTCCAAGATAGTAGTTATCAGGAAAGTATTATCTCGGGAGTTTGTTTCACACTGTAAGAGTTCTGGGGAAGATGTGTGTACATTATGATGACGTGTAGGATATATATATATATATATTGGTTTACCCTGGCCTTGAAGCGACCATGATTGTAGTTGTAGCCGTACAATGTCTCAATATGTCGGAGAAATGACACGAGGACAACCCACTGAAAGTAATGGAAGAAGAATGCAAGCCAAAAATAATCTGTAAGAATGAACTTTTAACACCGAAGACCAAATGTAATCGTCCTTCAGACAACTGAAAACGAATACCAAATAACAGATGAGGCCATAACCCGTCAACTACAAAGCAAATAGAAAATGTTGAGATCGTCAGAAAATGTTGGAGAGAAATACTATAGGATGTCTGGAATAGATATCGATTGACCCTGGACTTGAAGAGACCAAGACAGTAGTTGTCAGGAAAGCATTATCGCGGGAGTTTGTTCGACACAAAAACACTTCTGGGGAAGGTGTGTACATACGATGACGTGTAGGATAGATATCGGTTGACCCTGGACTTGAAGAGACGAAGATAGTAGTTGTCAGGAAAGCATTATCGCGGGAGTTTGTTCCACAGTGTTCGAGTTCTGGGGGAGATGTGTACATTATGAGAATGTGTGGAATAGATATCTGTTGACCCTGGACTTGAAGAGTCCAAGATAGTAGTTATCAGGAAAGTATTATCTCGGGAGTTTGTTTCACACTGTAAGAGTTCTGGGGAAGATGTGTGTACATTATGATGACGTGTAGGATATATATATATATATTGGTTTACCCTGGCCTTGAAGCGACCATGATTGTAGTTGTAGCCGTACAATGTCTCAATATGTCGGAGAAATGACACGAGGACAACCCACTGAAAGTAATGGAAGAAGAATGCAAGCCAAAAATAATCTGTAAGAATGAACTTTTAACACCGAAGACCAAATGTAATCGTCCTTCAGACAACTGAAAACGAATACCAAATAACAGATGAGGCCATAACCCGTCAACTACAAAGCAAATAGAAAATGTTGAGATCGCCATAAAATTTTGGAGAGAAATACTATAGTCATCCCGCTAGTGATTGGGGCACTCGGCACCATTCCAATAAGGTTTAAAGAATATGGCGACTTTGATCCCCGTTCTTCTTTTTATCATCCTCTGTTCTTCATTTTATCCTTTCTTCAACGCCCACTTTTTCCCCTTACTTTCACTTGCATACTAGTGGCACTCCAGCGTAGAGAGTTTTTCCTATAAATTAACAATTCTGGGGGAGAACCGATCACACTTAGTATTAAGACAGCACTAAATAGTTGTGCTATCAGCATAGACCCCGAGTGGAGAACTGATGATATCTCAGAAGGTCTTTGATGAACCTTTCTATTTTAAACCTTATTTATTTCGTCTACCGGTCTGCGCACTTGGGAACGCTTAATAAAGAAAATGACAACGGAGACAGTTTCTTTACCAAGCCATAAGTATTCTACAGCGAGTTTTCAGGAAGAATATCCGCCCTTATTCAATATTTCAGCGCAAGTTGGGGTGTTTATATTCATGGGGCAAGAGATATAGAATTGAATGCGTAGTTATGTATTTATTTTTATTCTTTTCTATTAGTTCACCCAATACAATGACCAAGAGCCACTCGATGTAGAGCATTGCCAAGTGAGATTGTTGGTAAAGAAACGGGTACGAAGCGAACATTATGATGACGTTCAGGACAGATATCGGTTGATCCTGGACATAAACAGACCAATATTTTATAGAAGAGATAAAGTTTCATTGATAAATACGAGGAGATTTGTTTTGTCATCCATCATCATACTGTCATTTCACACTGAATACAACGGTTCTCATTCGATAACCGAAGATAAGCAGACTCGAACCTAGGTCAGTTCTTAGATGGGTGACTGTTTGAGGACCCTGTAAGTGTTTCTGCTTGCAGTCCTCTCCTCCCGTTTGGTGATACTTTAGACCCTGTCCTGTTATTTTTTGCACCTAATGGCACTTTGGTTTCCTTCAGTTGGAAACATTGGTTGAAAACAATATTCATCCAATACATGGTCCAGTAATCACTCAAGGTAGAGTATACTGTATGAACGCTATAGAAGGCAGGGGCTTCAGTTCATGAGATTGTATAGGGACGATAACAGATACCCATAGACTGGAGTGGTTAAAATTTTTGTGATCTCGAATACATCCTGCCGGGTATCTGTTCCACAAAACAGCAGTTCTTGGGAAGAAGAGTAGACATTACCAATGGTGCACGAAAGTAATAAGGATGACACCTTGTACAGGCGGAATTATGGGTCCCAGCTTCAAAAGTCAGAAATGGTGGAACCAAGGAAAATGGGTCGTCAGAACATTTTGCCATGGGATTAGCGATAGAGTAGCAAAAGATTGTTGTAAGATAGGGCAAGGAAGGGGTACGAAGAGAACATTATAATGACGCTCAGGATAGATGACAGTTGACCCTGGTTGTAAACAGATCAAAGAAAGATGTTTAGCGAATAAATTGTCTGAATGGAACTCACTTTTATTAAAGGAACAAGAAATGGGGATGATCTTCACCTTGAGCATGGTATGATGGATCCTAGCTATGAATTTTCGAGCTGGTAACACTAATGAATGTAACTCGTCCGAACATCTGCCAATAGCGATATAGTTATTTTCTAAGCGTAGCTTAGATGTGGCACAAGGACGAAAGTCTGGAGCACCTAGTGAGGATCGAACTCACTCTTCAGTCGTAACTGATCTAGCGAGACAAGCTTGCTAACTATTATACCACTTCGAGGTGCCCGTAGTGATTTTACAAGCGTAGCTTGGATGTGGCACCTGGTGAGGATCGAACTCATTTTTCAGTCGTAACTGATCTAGCGAGACAAGCTTATTAACCATTACACCATGTTGAGGTGCCCTAGTCATTTTCCAAGCGTAGTTTACATGTGGCACCTGGTGAGGATCAAACTCATTATTCAGTCGTAACTGATCTAGCGAGATAATATTACTAACCATTACACCAAGTCGAGGTGCTCGAGTGATTTTCCAAGCGTAGCTTAGATGTGGCACAAGGCCGAAAGTCTGGAGCATCTAGTGAGGATCGAACTCATTTTTCAGTCGTAACTGATCTAGCGAGACAAGCTTGCTAACCACTACACCACGCCGAGGTGCCCTAGTGATTTTCCAAGCGTAGCTTAGATGTGGCACAAGGCCGAAAGTAGAAGGTTCCCAGTGAGGATCGAACTCCCTATTCAGTCATAATTGATCTAGCGAGACAAGCTTACTAAACATTACACCGTGTCGAGATACCCTAGTGATTTTCCGAGCGTAGATTAGATGTGGCACAAGGCCGAAAGCATGGAGCACCTAGTGAGGATCGAACTCACTTTTCAGTCGTAACTGATCTAGCGAGACAAGCTTGCTAACCATTACAACACGAGCGTGGTTCCCGATCAATGGCGATAAAATAACGAAAGGTTTACGACATTTCGTCTATTGAATTGGATCGATTGATGGATTCATTCATTTTCTAGGGGTTAGAAACCCTTTCAGGGTTCCAGAATTTTATATTTTTAAGATTCTGAGATTTATTTATTTATTTATTTTGAGATAATAATGCTTATGGATACAAGTCGTACAGATTAACCCATAGTTGATGGAGAGGAGGTGTATGCATAGCTTTCCCAACATTATTTGCGCGTAACTGAACATAACGAAGCCATCGGGAATTCGAACTCGACACTCCGATTAATAATTCCCAGTCAATATCCATTACACTACCCACACATCCAAGCTTACAGCACCTGGTATTCCAAAGCAGTCACCCATCCTACGACATCCCAGTTTTCATAAGGCGGTATTCATATAAAGAACAGGTGTCATTATAACCTAATTATGTACAATAATGGATTATATGCAATACAGGGGAATAATTCAACTAAAAAAAATTGGGAATAGATATAACGTATATTACTACAAATTAGACAGATATCATTATTTCTTAAGACAAAAATATATTGCAACTAACGCCGGTGTAACCGTCTGAGAGACCCCTTCTCCAAATCAATGATAACGACCCCCGACGAATCCATGATACGAGGCTCCCCTCTACTGCATCACAATTTTCATGAAGCAGTATTCATATAAAATAACATTTTTATAATTGCCTGATTAAGCTCAATAATGGATCCTATGCAATATAGGTGAACAATTCAACTAGAAAAATTGAAAATAAATACAATGTATCTGAATACAAATTAGAGACATGTGATAATAGATCATTCCATCTTATATGTAAAGTACAGTGATTGTGTGTGTGTTTGTGCGTGTGTGCGTGTCCAAGCAACTCCTCCGCTCCCACTGGTCCGATTTCAGATATTCCGCTCATTCAAAAGCCTTAGAAAAGTTAGACGCAGGGAACGATTTTCGTTGAACTCAGACTCAGGGTTGCCAGATTATGCGAGGTTATTGATATATATTAATATATTATATTACATAGTATAGGTTTTACTTAATTAACTATTATGTTTCTCTAACTCTTCAAATGTTGAATGTATAACTAATTCTAATTTCTATTTTCCCATCTTTACACTATACCAATTTTATCTTATAAATTGCCCCTTGATCTGTCACCCATGAAAGAAAAATAATATAAGGGGATGCGTGCAGGGTATAGAATCCGGACATTTTTTTATGAATCAGACAAACTCATAAAGATTCTATAATATATAAGTTTTACTGTTTCTCTAACTCTTCAAATGTTGAAAGTATAACTAACTCTAATTTCTATTTTCCCATCTTTACACTATATCAATTTTATCTCATAAAGTGTCCCTTGTTCTGTCACCCAAGAAATAAAAAATAATTGTCTATACGGATAATAAGTTTCTACGTACATCTAATCGTCTTTAAGTGACAGCAGAAGAATTATCATTGAACTTTTAAAAGGTAAGCTTAAACATTAATTCTATACTTAAATGCAGCGATCAATTTTGTGTTCTTTTGTAGTTTATTGATGCCTGTCGCATTCTACTCCTCCATAGCGAAGAGTTGTCCACAGTAGCTAGCGTAAATGGCGCAGGATAGGAGGGCTTTTAAGCTAGTCTTAAATAAATCAACAATGTTTCGAATTAATTTCTAACATTAACTTGAAAATTTTAAATTTTTACACTTTCAGAATCATGGATAAAAGGTAGTGAATTTTATAGAGAGCTTTTTTAAAACTTAGCTTGCGCAAAACAAGTACACGTATTTGGACAAGAAAAGGAACCTCCGTATTAAGTCAAATTTCGCGAAAATTTGTCATCCTTTAATTGTCAATTGTGCTTAGTTTAATTTTTAACCAATATACATGTAGATAGAATAAAGAAAATGTTGATATGATATCGAGGGCCATAAGGCACAACCCGGGACTTTGAATTAAGCTTGGGACACCAATGAGACTTGGACCCCAGCCATTTCTGAGTTCGAGGGTAGTACACATCTGCGTTGTTGTGACCAGTAATTTTCTTAAAAAATTTACAAGTTTAACAAATATGTCCCGTCTCCGCATCCATACTTTTGCAGTAGCAGTAATAAGTTTCACCTGCCCGCCGAATGTCAACAGACCGTCATCAATTTTAAGGCGAGCGAGCTCTGTCCTAGTTTCTCCTGAGGGAAGAGGGAAGAAAACTTGATTTTAATGCTGATGGATGTGTCCTGCATTAATTGATGCAAGACACGTTTTTGCCCGACATTTTGGCAATCGACGCTTCTATTTAAAAATTACACGTAATTTTTTTTTTAAATAAAAAAAAAAAACACCTACTAAATAAACGCGAACGTCTGGAATACATGTAAAACCATGTTAGCATTCCTGCATTTTTCTCTCTCTTACACTTCTCTCTTTCTCTCTCCCTCGCCCCGTCACTCAAATTAATTTAATTTAGCTTTGTAGATCTGTGGAAACCTGGCTGGGAACATGTTCCTAAGGGATTCCACTTACCCCATCATTGGGGAATGGTTCATAGGGTTCCGGATCTCCATGGTTGTAAAGTTCATGCCCTCTCTTATCGACGGCCTTGCTTTTTTTCAGCACGTAATGTCCCTTTCGCACCTTGAATTTAAACTAATTTTTGTTCACCTAAAACAAGATACAAGAGCCACCCAAGCTAGAATGTTATTGCATGGTGTTGTAAGAGTGCAATTGAAGGCAAGGGCATGAGTTTATGAGGATGCATAGAAAAGTTAAACATTTAAAACTAGACTTGACGAGGTTAAGTTTCTTGTGATTGGGAGAACATTCTGCTGGGTGCCTGTTCCAGGAAGCGGCAGGTCTTGGGACCGAAGCTGTCCGAATGAAACTTCCTGCTCACTAATGGAATATGAACGGAATTGAGTTGATTAATTCTTGTGTACATGGAACGGTGGGTCCCAGGCGTAAAGGTCAACAGTGTTGGTTCTACGGAATGTAGATAGTCAGAACGCAAGACATTGAAACAGACAGCTAGGAGTGACAGAACAAATTTCAACTCGGAACTAACTTCAACTCGGTACTAATTTCAACTCGGAATTTCTTTCAAATCGGAAGTAATTTCAACTCGGAATTAATTTCAACTCGGAACTAATTTCAAATCGGAATTAATTTCAACTCGGAATTAATTTCAAATCGGAACTAATTTCAACTCGGGACTAACTTCAAATCGGAACTAATTTCAACTCGGAACTAATTTCAAATTGGAACTAATTTCAACTCGGAACTAATTTCAGATCAGAAGTAATTTCAACTCGGAATTAATTTCAAATCGAAACTAATTTCAACTCGGAATTAATTTCAACTCGGTACTAATTACAAATCGATTTAAAAACCCTAACTCTAACCCTTAGTTTCGAGTTGAATTTTGTTCGAAGTTGAAATTAGTTCCGAGTTTAAATTGATTCTGCACCCGACAACTAGATGCTCACGGTCATTCGTCTGTAGGAACTTATTTGGAGGTTGGAAAAACGTTCACATTTTTAATTAAAAAGAAATGTGGTTTAGGTCGAGAAACACTGGGCAGCTGTGAAGAGCTAACAATGTCAAAAATATCTGAAAGAGTGTATTTAAACTATATCCATATAATTTTTTTTTTGTTTGTTTTTTTTTGGTGGAATGGGATTTCAATAACAAAAATGGACTCATATTTCGGCCAAACAATAAAAAAAGAATAGATGAGAAAGAGTTTTATTAACAAATACAATGAAATTTTTTGGTATCCGTTATCATACTGTCAAATCATATTGAATAAATCAGTTCTCGTTCGATTATCGAAGTTATGAAGAATCGAGCCCGTCTTAAAAAATAATTGTTGGACTTTGTCCATTTCATAATGTGTGACGTCATTTGTTTACATTTGGATACGCATTGAGCAGATATGAATGTATAAGTGGAAATCATAGAGGATTGTGTTTAAAAACAGTAAAATCGACCTTGCTAACCGAATGCTCCTCTGTGGCCCAATCGGTTAAGGCACGTCAGGCTATATGACGGTTCTGTATAGGATTCAGGTTCGATTCCTGTCGGAGGACGCGCATTTTCTATGAAGATTTCTCTGGCATTCAGGCCGGTAAATGTTGTTAATACTGTTTATTATAAACAGAGCATTTACTTAAATATTTGTATCGAAAACAAAGAATGTATAAACATAAAAATGTCTTAAAATACATATATATGTAATAAGAAGATTTTTTTTGAATGAGAGGCGACACAAATATGATCCTGGATTGAAAGAACGTCTTTCGAAAAAGCAGAAAGTAATAAATTAACGCCTGACGCCCTTAAGAATTAGATTAAGTGCCCATGCCATTTTTCTTCCTCAAACTTTTCACCTCGACTCATAAACTGCGTAACTTGACAATTTTCCGCCCTGCCATTGACCCATTGACTCTTAAAAAAACAAAAAAAAATGTATGTTGGCGATGGTGTCATGTTTGATTCGTTGAGCGATGGTTGACTCTTGCTTAATGTTCATGAAAACTTGTGTTTCCACTTCACAAAGGCAAATAACTCAAAACAGATTGCATAATCAACAGCATCATGGAAATACCTCGACAGGGAGGGGGTACCTTTTTTTTTTGCTTTTTTTTTTGTTGCTTTTTCTTCTAATGAAGTTCAAGCACGGTCGATAGCAAATGCTGTCTGTAGAAACGTTCTTATTCCAGTCATTAAACACGCACAGATCCACACGATTTGCTTTGAGACTTGCGACATACAGACATTGGGGGGGGGGGAGAAAAAAAAAGAGATTTAATTCAAGCTCAGGCAAGGGACAATATTTAGGTTCTCCCGAGCATAAATTGTCGCGAAATAGTGACATTATCTTTGCTCTTTGATTTTAAATTTAAAACAGGGAGGCAAATGATATTGCAATGGTTTGTTTGTGGCATCTTAGAAAGAAGAAAAAAAAAAACAACGAATTTCTATTTTTTGTTACGCTAAAATGATTGTTCATTAATTTCTGCACTTCTTCAAATTGGCGCCGTCCATCACAATGGTATGTGGTTTGGGGTCTTTCCTCGAACGTTCGATCGAGAATATAAGGCGGTTCAATCTTGACTTACAGTCATCCCTTTCTCTTATGTGCGTACATCATAATCTCAGCTGGATTCATTTCAGTATTTGGCCATGGCTAAATGTCACCAAACAGAATTGACAAAGTCTGCAATGAAAAATATAAGAGAAAGAAAAGATACAGGGCTAAAATAATACCAAGTAAACAATGTATGCACGATGACAGTAGGCAAAAGCTATATTACGGCGGTGGGAAGGGGACTGAAGCAGAGATGCCAGGCCAGAACCGATAACATTACAGATTCTTCTTTCGATTTTGTCAAGAATCTTGATATATGACAGGAGTGTTAGAAAAGAGGTGGTATGAAATTTCAATGCATCGAAAAAAGGTAGATTTATAAACGCGAAAGATGCATTCTGACGAGAAGAAAATGTCTAGCACAGCACAGTGAACCCACTTTCCTAGCAGCAGGCCTAGCAATTGATTCAGTATCATCGCTCCACTTCATGTCAGTAGAAAACATGAATGTTAGTAAGGGCAATGTCGATGGAAGGTGAAAATGATTCACTAAAATGATTAAGGGCATTTCCGTTTTGAGGGCGTTAAAATTTACAAGTCATTTCTTAATACTCTCATTGGTGCTCATTTTCATTATATTTTCATTGGCGCTCATTTCATTATACACTGATTGGAGGTCATCTTCATTATACCCTGATTTGAGGTCATTTTTATTATATCCTGATTAGAGGCGATTTTCATTATAACCTGATTGGAGGTCACCTTTATTTAACACTGATTGGTGATCATTTTCATTATGTCCTGATAGGAGGCGATATTCATTTTACCCTAATTAGAGGTCATTTTCGTTATCCCCTAATTGGAGTTCATTTTCATTATACCCTGGTTGGAGGCCATTTTCATTATACCCTGATTAAAGGCGATATTCATTATACGCTTATTGGAGGTAATCTTAATTACACCCTGATTGGAGGTCATTTTCATTATACCGTGATTGGGAGCGATAATCATTGTACCAATGATTGGAGGTCATCTTCATTATTCCCTGATTGGAGGTCATTTTTGATTATACCCTGATTGGAGATCATTTTCATTATACTCTGATTGGAAGCGATATTCATTATAGGCTGATTGAAGGTCATCTTCATTATACCCCAATTGGAGGTCATTTTCATTATATCCGGATTAGAAGCGATATTCATTATACCCTGATTGGAGGTCATCTTCATTATACACTGATTTGAGGTCATTTTCATTATACCCTGAATGGAGGCGATTTTCATTATATCCTGATTGGAGGTCACCTTTATATAACACTGATTGGTGATCATTTTCATTATGCCCTGATTGGAGGTGATATTCATTTTACCCTAATTGGAGGTAAATGTCATTATGCCCTAATTGGAGGTCATTTTCATTTACCCTGATTGGCGGTCATTTCCATTATACCCTGATTGGAGGCGATATTCATTAAACGATGATTGGAGGTCATCTTCATTATACTCTGACTGTAGGTCATTTTCATTATGCTATTATTATAGGTCAGTTTCATTATACCCTGATTGAAGTTTATTTTCTGGAGTAGCTGCCAGTTTTGTTTTGTTTTTTATCATGCTTATCGGATAGGAGTAAATGGTTGTGTCCTCAGCATAAATATTGATCTGGGAATTGGTAATATCAGGAAGATCGCCGTTGATGAACACTGGAAACAAAGTATCTCCAAGGATAGACAGGCATAGGATCTAGAAGAGACGCCGTAAATTTCGACTTTCACGTTTCCTTACACAAGTTGTTAAGAATGATTGGAGCAAATCGTAAATTCCAGAGGAGACATCATCGTACTTGAGCTTGCGAAGAACACTAGCAAAGTCAAAACCTGTCAATAGCCTTTAAGAGTTATATAAAGCCACAGGGAAGTGTGGCCATGTTGATAAAAAACAAATAAATGAGTTCGAAACTCGCCTCTTGTTTATTATTTATTATCAATTCGAGCCGACAAAACACGGCTGTATAATGTCCGTCCATATAATTGCGATGGAAAGCAATTGATATTAAGATGGATGATTTCGTTGGTTAGTTCTTTGTGTTTAGCGGCATATCAACCCGTGTGGGTTATTTAATGCCTAAATCTAGATATGAATGTTCAAATTATATAATTAGTTCATGAGAATGAGATTATTTGATGGTTATATTATAATTACTTACCTGTGTTTTTATCATCAAATAATATCACCAAATCAAACGGGGATGAAAACTTGTTTCTATTTCTTTTTTAAATCGAGATCACCCCAAGCAAGGCAATAAAGCCACTAAGTCACAAGGGGTTACAAGAATTAGAAAACAGAAAAAATGACTAAATAAAAAAAAAACAACAGGAGGCGTTTACATTTATAACGGGTAGCCAAGAATAGGCGTCCGTTTTGGTATTCGTCTAGGCTTTAGTGGCAGAATATGCTGGTGTGGACCATAGAGAAGTCTGAGGTCTCGTCTGGAATTTTCGAGTAGGAATAAAAGCACCTATGCCGGCTTTGACCCAAAGAGTAACCTCATTGGGGCAATTCTTAATAGGATGGTTAAAAATATAAATCCTAGGAGCATCTTTAAAAAATCACGGATTGAATCCCAATCTGCGTGGTACTAACGGAAAGAGGTTTTATGAATAGTAGGTTTCTCTCTAACAGATGATTGGAACGTGATATCAACAGATACTACAGGGTGATCAGAGTTGCCAAGAGGGAAGTGTTGCGAAGCTCGGCAAGAGTTAGGAGAGGGGGTAAGGAATGAATCAAGTAAATCAGCATGTTGCACAGATTTATTAGGGAAAGGATTAGGGAAATCCACGATTTGAGTAAGGTATTGAGCTATGAAAAAAATAAATGTTTGAATACCAGTAACATCAGTAACATTATAATATTTAATTTATTTGTGATGTGCATTAAAATCACCGAACAAAAAGATGTTCGCAGGTAAATGAGGGTGGAGTGTTGTTTCTATACCGTCAGTAATTTTGCTTAATATATTGCAATCCTAAGGAGAGGAAACGAAGCTATGCTAACAGAGGGTAATAACGAAAGTCGAAAGTAAATGAAAGAGTTGTCAGGGGAAATGAGGTTAATCATAGCAAATTGTTTTTTTTTCTTTTTGACAATGTATGCCGTGTTTTCAATTTTATTATAAAATGTATTGATTGTTATAAAAAGGTATTGCTGATCATTTTCCTATAAAATGCATTGTTCATTATTTTATTATAATGTTCATAGTTGGTATTTTTACTATAAAATATATTGCTGGTCATTTTTCGATAAATTATATTCTTGTTCATTTTACTATAAAATATATATTTCATAATTTTACGATAAAATGTAGTTTTGTGCATTTTGCTATAAAATGTATTATTGTTCATTTTACAATAAAAATGTACTGTTGATAATTTATTATAAAATGTATTATTGGTCATTTTGCTAAAAAAATATAATGTTAGTCATTTTGCTATAAAAATATATTGTTGGTGATTTTAATATAAAAAATGCATTGATGGTACTTTTACTATGAAAATGTCCTGTTGCTAATAATTTCAATACAAAAAAATATTCTAGGTAATTTTTCATATGAAAATATATTGCTGGTATTTTTACTATAAAAAAAGGTATTTTTATACTTTTTAGTATTTTGAATGTTGTTTGGGTGAATGTCACTATCTGTCCATGATTGGAGACTCGGGGGAGAGAAAATTAAAAGCAATAAAAGGCAATTAAAACAAGGGTCGACGCTCCTGAAAATCTCCAAATTTGTGACCAGAGGCATTGAGGCCGGATGTAGTTTAGCGCCATACCTATGTCTATAAGATGGATGTAATATTCGATAAAAATCTCCATACGCCAAAACCGAGGAGATTAAATCAGTAATGCTTGAAAGAGTCGGCTATAAGTGTGTAAGGGTAGTAATACAATTTACAAGAATTATATATATATATATATATATATATATATATATATATATATATATATATATATATATATATATATATATATATATATATATATATATATATATATATATATATATATATATATGTGTGTGTGTGTGATTTATAGTAATATATAAGTGTGAATTATAGTATAAGACGATATATAAGTAATACTTTACATAGCGTAAAAATATTATATATAATTTATAATAATTCATATACAGGGTTTCCGTAAAGTTCGTGTGCACTTTAAAAAATTTATAACTTTATTTGTATTTGCGATAGAAATAATTTGTAAAAAGGATTAGAAAGAAGTAAATCTATATTTTTTAAGGTTTTATTGAAATTTTATTTAAGTTTTCACATGTCCTCCATCATTAGCAATACAAAGGGTAATACGATTTTGCAGTTCACAGAAAACATTTGCCAACTGATTTACAGTAATGCCTGAAATCACATTAGTTATTTTAGCTATACTTAAAACTAGGTACATTAAACTTTATAACTTTTTTTACAGATTATTTCTATCGCAAATACAAATAAAGTTATAACTTTTTAAAAGTGCACACGAACTTTATGGACACCCTATATATATATACATACATATACACACACATATATTTATATATATATATATATATATATATATATATATATATATATATATATATATATATATATATATATGTATGTATATGTATGTATATATATATATGTGTGTGTGTGTGTATATATATATGTATATATATGTGTGTATATATATATATATGTATGTATGTGTGTGTATATATATATATATATATATGTTTGTGTCTGTATATATGTATATATATATGTGTGTGTGTATATATATATGTATATATATGTCTGTTTGTGTGTGTGTATATATATATATATATATATATATATATATATATATATATATATATATATATATATATATATATATATTATTACTTTAAACGTTATTTTTGGTCGATAAAGCTTTTGAAGAGATGTCGCTTTTTTTATCAGTGTTAATCTACCGGTGTCTACCGGTATGGGCTTTCGAAAGTCTTAATAAAGAGATTGCACCTTCGAGAAGAATTTCCGTGTACAGGGGAATATCGTTTAGCACTGGGGTGCTTT
Source organism: Acanthosepion esculentum (assembly GCA_964036315.1). Taxonomy (NCBI): domain Eukaryota; kingdom Metazoa; phylum Mollusca; class Cephalopoda; order Sepiida; family Sepiidae; genus Acanthosepion; species Acanthosepion esculentum. The sequence goes on from OZ038516.1 coordinate 36,780,677, forward strand.
TAGATCTCTCAACCACAGAGAAAATTCAAAGTCAAGCCACTTCCAATTAAGCTTCACAACTTGTTCAGATAACACTGCTAATGTTAATTTTCGTAATGGAAATGTGAACGAATAATTTTTTTAAATTAGAAGCTTTTATTTATACTTCGTCATTATTCCTGATTATTTTAACATTATATTTAGTGGGTGCACGTGTTTGGGTATGTATTCGTTCTTAAATAGTAAAAGTTTATATATATATATATATATATATATATATATATATATATATATATATATATATAAAATAAAAAGCAGTTTCATCTTGGATCACTAACATCGGACATCACATTTAAAAGGAATGACTCTTATGATTATCTATCTATATATATCATTATCTGTTTATGTGGTTCTCTCTATATTTTTTTGATCAATTAATTTGTGTTAGCAAACTTTATTCATGTGTTGGTATATGTGTATGTGGGTATCGAGGTAAAAAGTTTTTCTACATAACTGATATACAAAATGTGATAGTTTTCTGATATTTTTATATAACGAGGTATATATGTAGACTTAAGAGATATATACGCGTTAATCACTCCGTGGGTTTTTAATATTGTTAACTTTTTCTTCTTCAGTAGCTTATTTAAGTAAAAATTACTTTCGAAAAAAATATCTATCGTAAATACAAATAAAGTTATGATTTATGAAAGTGCACACAAACTTTATGGACGATTTTTAAGTTTTAATCACTACCTATATCTACCTATACATATATATACACACATACACATACATATATATATATATACACATACACGTACATATATATATAAATATATATATATATATATAAATATATATATATATATATATATATATATGTATATATATATATATTCAGTTCATACGTTATTTTCATAAAACAGAAAACATGTTCGGTCCATGGTATCCTCAGCATCCTTCTGTAAAAATTTCAACTGTCTCTTCCTGATGTTAAGTATAAGTTTCCTTTTTGTTTCCATTTTCTCTAAAACCTCGTCGTTGCTCACATGTTCGGTCCACGGTATCCTCAGCCTCCTTCTGTAGAAATTTCAACTGTCTCTTCCTGATGTTAAGTATAAGTTTCCTTTTTGTTTCCATTTTCTCTAAAACCACGTCGTTGTTCACATGTTCGGTCCATGGTATCCTCAGCATCCTTCTGTAGAAATTTCAACTGTCTCTTCGTGATGTTAAGTATAAGTGCCCTTTTTGTTTCTATTTTCTCTAAAACCACGTTGTTGACCACATGCTCGGTCCATGATATCCTCAGCATCTTTCTGTAGAATCACATTTCTGTTGAGACTTGATCTCTTCATCTTTTAGGAGTTTGTGCAGCATTCGCCACTATACAGGAGGCGGACGAAGTTAAATCCCTTTTTCTGTCATAGGAGCTGTGGATTTTGAGTTTAAGCTATAGATTCATTATTTTGACAGATCTAAGCAAAAAATAAATAAATAAAAAATAAGCAACCTTTTAAACATGGGTGATGTTCAAAAATTATATATATATATATATATATATATATATGTATATATATATATATATATATATTAATAATCCGTGTATATTCAAATCATTTCAGATATGCCAGGAAATTCCTGGTTACTCTTTGGAAATGCCGACTCGGACACGAGGCTCAATACATGTATTTTAAAATTGTGTAAAAGAATTCTATAACTTCTAATGTTAAGTCCATTAAAATACCTTGCTTTTTATTCATTAGACCTAAATATAATAGTCCTGAGTATGATGATAAAGTACGTACGGCAGCAATGCCTTTGATCAAGAGATTGGAGGTATTTGGAGCGTGGAATCACATCTTAAATTCTGTTGTTCCCAGGTTCACCCTGACCCGGAGTGGTAGCACCGCTTATGGATTCAGCTATTGGCAAATAGTGAACCCCAAAACGAAAACAATCATGCGCACACAGGAATAGACGGAGACAAAACTTATGTGAACCTTTAGCTAGCCTCTCTGTCCATATCAAAAATCGGACCGGTTTCATAACATTTGGACACCTACACAATTTCACATGGTTACGCTTTCTTCCGCTATGTCGTCTGTGTAACTCCATGTGGCCACGCCTCTTCCGACACGCACCCACGCAATACCTTCCGCTCAGGACACCTGTTTGCCTTTTTCATTCTAGGCTCAGAACACATGTGTGCCATGTTTTTTTTTTCGATTTCCGCTCTCACACTGATGCAGCAGAAGTAAGGCCAAAAGTCTTATCTTCAAACTATATCCAACATTTGGGCATTATCTCCTCTTCTTGAAAGACGACTGGATGAAACATATATAAATCTACTTAGACAAATTCAGATCATCAGTTGAACATCTCATGTAATGCTTAATATAATTTTAAAAAATGAGACCAATCTCCCTTAAACTCAGACAAAACCGATTACAGTTTGCCGGCCATTGCTACCGAAGGAACAGGGAAATCTTTTCATCCTTCTAGAAGTGTCTTCTAACGAAATGTGACTTTCCCAGACACCATAGCTGGGTATTCAGGGTTGGATTTGGGGGGATCTGGGGATTGCAATGCAGGACCGAACAGTGTGGAACGGGATTGTCAATGGAGATCCGACCAACCATAAGGGGGTCGAAGAATGATGATGACGCTTCCTGATGGACATTCAATTCTATTCAGGACTCTGGTATTTCCTAGCCTGTCGCATGGACTACGTAAGCATAACCTACAGTAAGTCACCAAGGTACGACGATTCGTGGTTAGGGCGCATTCTCCAATATCGGTTCGACTATAAGTTGGTGAATCCCCGATAAAAAAAGAAGATTCTGCTGTTTCCACGTATTCCAAGATAGACAAAATCAAACGCGTCCTCATCTCGTCTACTGAGAGCCAATGACATCACTGGCAATAGATATACAAGCAGCTAAAAACAATTCCATTTCATTTCATTATATTTTTTTCACTTCTATTCATTATATGCATTATATTACTATCCTCAATGTGTTTTGTTGACATTTTTTTGTCCTAATTATGTTAATATTGGAGGCACGGCACGCTGGAGTAATGGATTGCGATTCTTATTGAGAAATCGGAGAGCCGAGTTCGAATTCCAGTCGAGTTCAGTACATTCACTTACGTGCTAATACCCTTGGGAAAGGTATGAATCCATCTTTTATCCACCATTTATAGGTGAAGAGCATGACAGACTGTGTTCTATAGCCTTAAGTAGCAACCGGCCTAGGAGAATTAAAACTCTGAAGTCACACCAGTCTGGAGAGGGTTGGTCTCCGTCAGGCTATCTTGCCCACTTGTACTGCTGCTGCAGTATATATGGCACCCCTACAATACGTCATAGAAATGTATTGTTATGTCATACATTATTACTTTAATATTGCATTCGCATAGGTGAATGACGTAAGTGCTTATTCCAGTCGAGTTTATTACATTCACTTACGTACTAATACCCTTGGAAAAGGTATGAATTCAATTCTTCTGGCTTGAAGAGGCACGGTGGAGTAATGAATTGCGGCACGGATTGAGGAATAGGAGAGCCGAGTTCGAATTCCAGTCAAGTTTATTACCTTCACTTACGTGCTAATACCATTGAATACGGTATGAATCCATCTTTTCTCCCCCAGTTATATGTAAAGAGCAAGACAGATTGTGTTCTATAGCCTTAGGTAGCAACCCACCTAGGAGAAAAAACTCTGAATTGAAACCAGTCTGGAGAGGGTTGGTCTCCGTTAGGCTATCTTGCCCACTTGTACTGCTGCTGCTGCAGTATATATGGCACCCACTCTCATGAGTTTCAGGAATCGTGATCGTGATGTTAACATATGCCATATAAATGTGTTGTTATGCCATCGATTATTACTTTACAGAGTGTTGCAGCAAAATCCGACACTTGACAAAAAGAAAACGAAGTATGCAATAAAAACAAAAGTTGTATATGCAGATACCCGACAGTTTGACAACTATCTAACGTTTTTCTATCCACCCTTTTACAGGATGGAATATGAGCTCAGAGCAGCGGTAGTAGATTCTTTTCGCGCCGGGAAGAATTGTGGCTCGGATTAAGGAATCGGAGAGCCAGGTTCGGATTCCAGTAGAGTTCATTACATTCATTTACGTAATAATACCCTTGGGAAAGATATGAATCCATCTCTTCTGGCCTGAAGAGGCGCCGTGGAGTAATGGATAGCAGCTCAGATTGAGGAATCGGAGAGGTGAGTTCGAATTCCAGTCGAGTTCACTACATTCACTTACGGACTAATACCCATGAGAAAGGTATGGATGGATCTCTTCTACCCCAGTTATTGGTAAAGAGCATGACAGACTGTGTTCTATAGCCTTAGGGAGCAACCGGCCTAGGAGAATTAAAACTCTGAAGTCTGGAGTGAGTTCGTCAGGCTATCTTGCCCAAGATACACCACTTATACTGCCACTGCAGTATATATGGCGCTTCTACGACTCTTATGAGATACGGGTCTCTAGATAATGATGTTAACATATGTCATAGAAATGTGTTGTTATGTCATAGATTATTACTTTAATATTGCGTCCGCATAAGTGAGAGACGGAAAATTAGGGCTACTTTCTGACTCTGGTACATGAAAAATCATGTGATGGTGTATCGTAGGAGAGGAAAATCTGTCGTAAATCGAGGACGTCCTGTTTTTACAAATGTTTTTCTGAGGTCCTAGGAAATTCCCAAGCCTGGTTTGGGTCCATAGGCCGGGGTACGATGTACCTTCTGCTCCCCATTCTCCTAGGCTCTGTTGGTGGTGATTATTTCTGTGATTACTGCTGTGATGAAATTGATACTGGCGTTGATGACCATAACGCCGGAACTGGAGAAAGAGGGAGCTAATTGTGATTGATGCCTAAGGATTGTGCTTTTATTTTTCATCCTGCATTTTGAAAATTGGTAACAGAATCAAAGATTTCTTTTTATTCGTTGCACTCTTACTTGTTTACTTAGCGTGGGTGTGTGCTCTGTCTTATTTCCATATCTCCTGGTGAGTTTCTAGTATAAGAGGCAGTTCATGCCCGACAAGTTGATGACGTGATAAATATGTTGGCACATGTCGCCACGACCACTGGCCTCATCTAAAGGGGGACAACGTTGACCCTCGGTTGACAGTGTTGAAATGTAGATGGATGGAATGTTTGGGGTAATTCTTTATTTCTATTAGCTGCTTATGAAGATTGCGTCGAAATCAAATAATAAAAATGGATGTGGGTCTGGAAAAAAAAACAGATGCGAAGAAAATAAAGGAAAGTAAATATTACAAGAACAAAGAAAAAAGTAAAATAATAATTAAGGTGTGTCAAAAACAAATAGATAGATATAGGTAGGTAGAAACAAAGAAGAAGAAAAAGAAGGTATCAACAGCTAAAATTAAAACAATAAAGTGGACGATCATGGAAAAAGAAGAGTAGTAACAAAAAAAGCAAGAGAAAAAAAGGGATATTGTTATTATTATGATTTTTTTCTGTTTTTCTTTCTCCTTCGGTAATTTCAAAATTGTTAACATAGTTATTTTCCTTTTTTCTTTCTTTCTTTCTTTCTTTTTTCTTTCTTTCTTTCTATTTTCCCTTCGGTATCAAGAAGAAAATATAGTAGAGATCAAGAGAAAAAATAAAAACTGGACAATCATGAAAAAGAAGAGGAAAAAAAGCTGAGTACCTAGAAAAAAGTCTAAAAAAAAAAAATAGAGCAATAATAATAATAATAATAATAATAATAATAATAATAATAATAATAATAGGTCTTTATCTATGTAATTATTATTATTATTATTATTATTATTATTATTATTATTATTATTATTATTTGAAGTGGAAATGATGCCATTTCTAACCTGAGGTCCCTGGGCGGGACCCGGAAAGAAATGTGTAAACGCCAAATATCAAAGAAAATAAAAATAATAATAATAATAATAATGAGAAGAAGAAGAAGAAGAAGAAGAAGAAGAAGAAGAAGAAGAAGAAGAAGAAGAAGAAGAAGAAGAAATCCATAACAAAAATAAAATAAGATAATAAACTCGGCGATAATGGAAAAGAAGAGTAATAACAAAGAGAAAAGAGAGAGAAAAAAGAAAAAAGAGAAGAAAGAGAAAGCAAGAAAAAGTGGGCGTTGTTATTATCATCATTTATTTCTGTCTTTATTTCTCCTTCAGTTACATTCAAAATTGTTAACATATGCATTTTCTTTCTTTCTTTCTTTCTTTCTTTCTTTACTTCTTTCTTTCTTTCTTTTTCCTCTTTGGCAACAAGAAAGAAAAATAGTAGTGATCAAGAGAAAAAAATTAAAAACTGGACAATCATGAAAAAGAAGATGAAAATGCGGAGTACCTAGAAAAAAGACAAAAAATGAAAAAGAGCAATAATAATTATAATGAGAAGAAGAGGAAGAAGAAGAAGCAGAAGAAGAAAAAGAGGTGGATGCAGAAGAAGAAGAAGAGGAAACAGAAGAAGAAGAAGAAGAGGAAGAGGAAGCAGAAGAAGAAAAAGAAGAAGAAGAAGAAGAAGAAGAAGAAGAAGAAGAAAAACAGGATGAGGAAGCAGAAGAAGAAGAAGAAGAAGAAGAAGAAGAAGAAGAAGAAAGAGAAGAAGAAGAAAAATTCCATAACAAAAAAAAATAAACTGGTCGATCATGGAAATGAAGAGTAATAACAAAGAGAAAAGATTTTTAAAAAAGCAAAAAAGAGAAAAAAGAGAAAGTAAGAGAAAAAATATGGACGTTGTTATTATAATCATTTCTTTCTGTCTTTATTTCTTTCTCCTATGGCAACATTAAAAATTTTCAACTTATGTCTTTTTCTTTATTATTCTATTTTTATAAACAAGAAACGTAATAACAACCGGCCTAGATGTAAAAATCCTCCGAAAGAATAAAAGAATTCCTCTCGAGAGGAATCGAAGTACTTTCTCTATGCCAGAGAAAAAAAACTCTTATAGCCAAAGCCTAACCTTACCAATTAGGCCACAAGAGACCAACTCAATTTTCTAATTAATTAAATATTGGGTTTTCTGGAAAGTTCATGCCGATATTTAGTTGTTCAAACACGTTAGAATACGTCAAATTTATCGACAGATATAATATACTTACATTTCCGATTACAGCACGCATCAAACTCTCTCTTGAGAAAGAAAGTTTAACGTTACTTAATTCGTGTCGATTTTGCATCTCTTTGAAAATGGAACATTATAAGGTGTATTTTAGACACTTGATGGATTTTTTTTTACCGTAAAGGCAAAAATAACGCGCAAGCAATAAAAAAGAAATATGTGCTGTGTACGGTGAAGGTGCTTTAGCTGACAGAACTGTACGGAAGAGGTTCAATAAGTTTAGAGTTGGTGATTGTAGGCCCCTATTATAAATGAAGACCAACTCAAGACACTGGGAATAAGGCGCTTTACACAACGAGTAAATTAGCAGAAACATTAAATTTATCAAAATCCAACATCCATGAGCACTTAGTGAAGTTTGGGTACTAAAATCGCTAAAATCAGGTACCACATGATCTGAGCGAAAATAACTTTTGAATCGCATTTCATATGCGATTTGTAGTATAAAAGCAATAGAAATGCAGCCTTTTGAAGCAAATTTTGACGGGTGATAAGAAATGGATCGTTTATAACAATATTCAGCGAAAAAGATCCTGGGATAAGCGACATTAGCCAACTTTAGGCACGTAAAGAGCAGGTCTTCATCCAAAGAAAGTCATGATGTTTATCTGGTTTCAATTTGAAAGTAATCCTGAACTATGAGCTTCTTCCGAGCAACAAGTCAATTGTTTCTGAAAAAGTAGTGCTCGAAACTGGACGAATTAAAGGCGACAATTCAAGAAAAAACGTCTAGATTTGGCGAACAGGAAAGGTTCTGTTTCCCATCAGGATAGTACCAGACCTCACGTTTCTTTGGCGATCCGGCAAAAATTGTTGCAGCCTTGCTGGGATATATGTTACTCCACCCGCGATATTTTCCAGACATTGCTCCTTCGGATTCTCATTTATTCAGGTTCTTGCAAAATAATTTAATTGGTAAAAAATTTAATTCTTTGGATGGCATAAAAAAAACAACTCTTTAATGAGTTTTTGCTGAGAAACTACCGAAATTCTGGGAAGATGGAATCTTTAAATGGAAGAAAAAATGGGGAATGGTTGTGCAAAAAAATAACTTTTTGTAATTGAATTAAAGTACATTATTAAGGATTAAAACCGTAATTAATTAATGTTTGTTTAATTATTTTTAATAAATTAAATCGCAGAGAAATATATTTTTTAATAAATTAAAAATATTCACTAATTAAGGTTTTAATTTTTAACAAAGTACTTTTATTCGATTATAAAAAAACGTTATGTTTTTCTGGTGCTGAGTTGTCTCGGTCCTGAGGTTCCCCAGTCCTGAGTTGTCCCAGCACTTAGTCGACGTTGTTGAGTGCTGAGTCTGCGATGTTGAGTCGGCGGTGTTCAGTTTTCCTGCACCCATTAAATTATTAACATCATTAAAAAAACTTTAATATGAATTTTATTAATATGCAATAACAATCCAGTTATTATTATTATTGAAATTATTTACTTTATTAAAAGATAAATTACATTACGATTTAATATATTAAAAATATTTTTAAAAAATAACTGCTTCATTTTGTTTTTTTATTTTCCGATTTACTTATAAAAAACTAGTGTGTTTTATTTAATTATTTTTTATATATCAATTTACTTTATTACAATTAAATGAATTTCTTTACGATTTACTTTATTAAAAATAATTAAAAACAAAATACTGCTTAATATTCTACATAATACCTTTTCAAATGACTAATTTGAAGAAAAATATTCACTAATTAGGGTTTTAATCCTTAACAAAGTACTTTTATTCGGTTATAAAAAGTTATGTTTTTCTGGTGCTGAGTTGTCTCGCTCCCGAGGATCCTCAGTCCTGAGTTGTCCCAGCACTTAGTCGACGGTGTTGAGTCGGTGGTGCTGAGTCTGCGATGTTGAGTCGGCGGTGTTCAGTTTTCCTGCACCTCATGAAATTGTTAACATCATTAAAAGAACTTTAATATGAATGTTATTTATATGCAACAACAATCCAATTATTAGTATTGAAATAATTTACTTTATTAAAAGATAAATTACATTACGATTTAATTTATTAAAAAATATTTTAAAAAAATAACTGCTTCATTTTGTTTTGAATTTTCCGATTTACTTTAAAAAAACTAAAAACTAGTGTGTTTTATTGAATTATTTTTATATATCAATTTACTTTACTAAAAAATAAACGATTTTACTTTATTAAAAATAATTAAATACAAAATGCTATTGAATATTTTACATAAAACCAAATTTGAAGAAAAATATTCACTAATTAGGGTTTTAATCATTAATAAATTACTTTTATTCGGTTATTAAAAACTCATGTTTTTCTGGTGCTGAGTTGTCTCGGTCCTGTGGTACCTCATTCTTGAGTTGTCCCGGGGCTCAGTCGATGGCGTTGAGTCGGTGGTGTTGAGTCGGTGGTGTTGAGTCGGCGCTGCTGAGTTGTCCTGTAGCCCTCTACTTTGAGTCACCGTTCGGACTTGTATTGGTTGAACTATCAGTAAAAATAATTCTTTGGCGTAGTGTTGAAACTCGTGTTGAGACTCGTTTACCAATCAGTGCTCTACGGCAGTAGGCTCACGATACATTTCAGAAGTTGTTTTCTTTTATTCAATTTAAAAGAAATACTAGTCTACTACTGGTTTTACTGATCTGATCAGAGCTAATTCTATATTTTTATTACTTTCATCATTACTTTTGTTTATTTTAA
>OZ038516.1:36795496-36927996 GCA_964036315.1 Acanthosepion esculentum
GGATATCATGGACCGAACATGCGAGCAACGATGAGGTTTTAGAGAAAATGGAATCAATAAGGAGACTTATACTTAACATCAGGAAGAGACAGTTGAAATTTCTACAGGAGGATGCTGAGGATACCATGGACCGAACATGCGAGCAACGATGAGGTTTTAGAGAAAATGGAAACAAAAAGGAAACTTATACTTAACACCAGGAAGAGACAGTTGAAATTTCTACAGGAGGATGCTGAGGATACCATGGACCGAACATGCGAGCAAAGATGAGGTTTTAGAGAAAATAGAAACAAAAAGGAAACTTATACTTAACATCAGGAAGAGACAGTTGAAATTTCTACAGGAGGATGCTGAGGATACCATGGACCGAACATGCGAGCAACGATGAGGTTTTAGAGAAAATGGAAACAAAAAGGAAACTTATACTTAACACCAGGAAGAGACAGTTGAAATTTCTACAGGAGGATGCTGAGGATACCATGGACCGAACATGCGAGCAAAGATGAGGTTTTAGAGAAAATAGAAACAAAAAGGAAACTTATACTTAACATCAGGAAGAGACAGTTGAAATTTCTACAGAAGGATGCTGAGGATACCATGGACCGAACATGCGAGCAACGACGAGGTTTTAGAGAAAATGGAAACAAAAAGGAAACTTATACTTAACATCAGGAAGAGACAGTTCAAATTTCTACAGAGGGATGCTGGGGATATCATGGACCGAACATGCGAGCAACGATGAGGTTTTAGAGAAAATGGAATCAATAAGGAGACTTATACTTAACATCAGGAAGAGACAGTTGAAATTTCTACAGGAGGATGCTGAGGATACCATGGACCGAACATGCGAGCAACGATGAGGTTTTAGAGAAAATGGAAACAAAAAGGAAACTTATACTTAACACCAGGAAGAGACAGTTGAAATTTCTACAGGAGGATGCTGAGGATACCATGGACCGAACATGCGAGCAAAGATGAGGTTTTAGAGAAAATAGAAACAAAAAGGAAACTTATACTTAACATCAGGAAGAGACAGTTGAAATTTCTACAGGAGGATGCTGAGGATACCATGGACCGAACATGCGAGCAACGATGAGGTTTTAGAGAAAATGGAAACAAAAAGGAAACTTATACTTAACACCAGGAAGAGACAGTTGAAATTTCTACAGGAGGATGCTGAGGATACCATGGACCGAACATGCGAGCAAAGATGAGGTTTTAGAGAAAATAGAAACAAAAAGGAAACTTATACTTAACATCAGGAAGAGACAGTTGAAATTTCTACAGAAGGATGCTGAGGATACCATGGACCGAACATGTGAGCAACGACGAGGTTTTAGAGAAAATGGAAACGAAAAGGAAACTTATACTTAACATCAGGAAGAGGCAGTTGAAATTTCTACGGAAGGATGCTGAGGATACCATGGACCGAACATGCGAGCAAAGATGAGGTTTTAGAGAAAATAGAAACAAAAAGGAAACTTATACTTAACATCAGGAAGAGACAGTTGAAATTTCTACAGAAGGATGCTGAGGATACCATGGACCGAACATGTGAGCAAAGATGTGGTTTTAGAGAAAATGGAAACAAAAAGGAAACTTATACTTAACATCAGGAAGAGACAGTTGAAATTTCTACAGGAGGATGCTGAGGATACCATGGACCGAACATGCGAGCAACGATGAGGTTTTAGAGAAAATGGAAACAAAAAGGAAACTTATACTTAACACCAGGAAGAGACAGTTGAAATTTCTACAGGAGGATGCTGAGGATACCATGGACCGAACATGCGAGCAAAGATGTGGTTTTAGAGAAAATAGAAACAAAAAGGAAACTTATACTTAACATCAGGAAGAGACAGTTGAAATTTCTACAGAAGGATGCTGAGGATACCATGGACCGAACATGTGAGCAAAGATGTGGTTTTAGAGAAAATGGAAACAAAAAGGAAACTTATACTTAACATCAGGAAGAGACAGTTGAAATTTCTACAGGAGGATGCTGAGGATACCATGGACCGAACATGCGAGCAACGATGAGGTTTTAGAGAAAATGGAAACAAAAAGGAAACTTATACTTAACACCAGGAAGAGACAGTTGAAATTTCTACAGGAGGATGCTGAGGATACCATGGACCGAACATGCGAGCAACGATGAGGTTTTAGAGAAAATGGAAACAAAAAGGAAACTTATACTTAACACCAGGAAGAGACAGTTGAAATTTCTACAGGAGGATGCTGAGGATACCATGGACCGAACATGCGAGCAAAGATGTGGTTTTAGAGAAAATAGAAACAAAAAGGAAACTTATACTTAACATCAGGAAGAGACAGTTGAAATTTCTACAGAAGGATGCTGAGGATACCATGGACCGAACATGTGAGCAAAGATGTGGTTTTAGAGAAAATGGAAACAAAAAGGAAACTTATACTTAACATCAGGAAGAGACAGTTGAAATTTCTACAGGAGGATGCTGAGGATACCATGGACCGAACATGCGAGCAACGATGAGGTTTTAGAGAAAATGGAAACAAAAAGGAAACTTATACTTAACACCAGGAAGAGACAGTTGAAATTTCTACAGGAGGATGCTGAGGATACCATGGACCGAACATGCGAGCAAAGATGTGGTTTTAGAGAAAATAGAAACAAAAAGGAAACTTATACTTAACATCAGGAAGAGACAGTTGAAATTTCTACAGGAGGATGCTGAGGATACCATGGACCGAACATGTGAGCAACGACGAGGGTTTAGAGAAACTGGAAACAAAAAGGAAACTTATACTTAACATCAGGAAGAGGCAGTTGAAATTTCTACGGAAGGATGCTGAGGATACCATGGACCGAACATGTGAGCAACGACGAGGATTTAGAGAAAATGGAAACGAAAAGGAAACTTATACTTAACATCAGGAAGAGGCAGTTGAAATTTCTACAGAAGGATGCTGAGGATACCATGGACCGAACATGCGAGCAAAGATGAGGTTTTAGAGAAAATAGAAACAAAAAGGAAACTTATACTTAACATCAGGAAGAGACAGTTGAAATTTCTACAGAAGGATGCTGAGGATACCATGGACCGAACATGTGAGCAACGACGAGGTTTTAGAGAAAATGGAAACGAAAAGGAAACTTATACTTAACATCAGGAAGAGGCAGTTGAAATTTCTACGGAAGGATGCTGAGGATACCATGGACCGAACATGTGAGCAAAGATGTGGTTTTAGAGAAAATGGAAACAAAAAGGAAACTTATACTTAACATCAGGAAGAGACAGTTGAAATTTCTACGGAAGGATGCTGAGGATACCATGGACCGAACATGTGAGCAACGACGAGGTTTTAGAGAAAATGGAAACGAAAAGGAAACTTATACTTAACATCAGGAAGAGGCAGTTGAAATTTCTACGGAAGGATGCTGAGGATACCATGGACCGAACATGTGAGCAACGACGAGGTTTTAGAGAAAATGGAAACGAAAAGGAAACTTATACTTAACATCAGGAAGAGGCAGTTGAAATTTCTACGGAAGGATGCTGAGGATACCATGGACCGAACATGTGAGCAACGACGAGGTTTTAGAGAAAATGGAAACAAAAAGGAAACTTATACTTAACATCAGGAAGAGACAGTTGAAATTTCTACGGAAGGATGCTGAGGATACCATGGACCGAACATGCGAGCAAAGATGAGGTTTTAGAGAAAATAGAAACAAAAAGGAAACTTATACTTAACATCAGGAAGAGACAGTTGAAATTTCTACAGAAGGATGCTGAGGATACCATGGACCGAACATGTGAGCAACGACGAGGTTTTAGAGAAAATGGAAACGAAAAGGAAACTTATACTTAACATCAGGAAGAGGCAGTTGAAATTTCTACGGAAGGATGCTGAGGATACCATGGACCGAACATGTGAGCAACGACGAGGATTTAGAGAAAATGGAAACGAAAAGGAAACTTATACTTAACATCAGGAAGAGACAGTTGAAATTTCTACAGTAGGATGCTGAGGATACCATGGACCGAACATGCGAGCAAAGATGAGGTTTTAGAGAAAATAGAAACAAAAAGGAAACTTATACTTAACATCAGGAAGAGACAGTTGAAATTTCTACAGAAGGATGCTGAGGATACCATGGACCGAACATGTGAGCAACGACGAGGTTTTAGAGAAAATGGAAACGAAAAGGAAACTTATACTTAACATCAGGAAGAGGCAGTTGAAATTTCTACGGAAGGATGCTGAGGATACCATGGACCGAACATGTGAGCAACGACGAGGATTTAGAGAAAATGGAAACGAAAAGGAAACTTATACTTAACATCAGGAAGAGACAGTTGAAATTTCTACAGTAGGATGCTGAGGATACCATGGACCGAACATGCGAGCAAAGATGAGGTTTTAGAGAAAATAGAAACAAAAAGGAAACTTATACTTAACATCAGGAAGAGACAGTTGAAATTTCTACAGAAGGATGCTGAGGATACCATGGACCGAACATGTGAGCAACGACGAGGTTTTAGAGAAAATGGAAACGAAAAGGAAACTTATACTTAACATCAGGAAGAGACAGTTGAAATTTCTACAGAAGGATGCTGAGGATACCATGGACCGAACATGTGAGCAACGACGAGGATTTAGAGAAAATGGAAACAAAAAGGAAACTTATACTTAATATCAGGAAGAGACAGTTGAAATTTCTACGGAAGGATGCTGAGGATACCATGGACCGAACATGCGAGCAAAGATGAGGTTTTAGAGAAAATAGAAACAAAAAGGAAACTTATACTTAACATCAGGAAGAGACAGTTGAAATTTCTACAGAAGGATGCTGAGGATACCATGGACCGAACATGTGAGCAACGACGAGGTTTTAGAGAAAATGGAAACGAAAAGGAAACTTATACTTAACATCAGGAAGAGACAGTTGAAATTTCTACGGAAGGATGCTGAGGATACCATGGACCGAACATGCGAGCAAAGATGAGGTTTTAGAGAAAATAGAAACAAAAAGGAAACTTATACTTAACATCAGGAAGAGACAGTTGAAATTTCTACAGAAGGATGCTGAGGATACCATGGACCGAACATGTGAGCAACGACGAGGTTTTAGAGAAAATGGAAACGAAAAGGAAACTTATACTTAACATCAGGAAGAGGCAGTTGAAATTTCTACGGAAGGATGCTGAGGATACCATGGACCGAACATGTGAGCAACGACGAGGATTTAGAGAAAATGGAAACGAAAAGGAAACTTATACTTAACATCAGGAAGAGACAGTTGAAATTTCTACAGTAGGATGCTGAGGATACCATGGACCGAACATGCGAGCAAAGATGAGGTTTTAGAGAAAATAGAAACAAAAAGGAAACTTATACTTAACATCAGGAAGAGACAGTTGAAATTTCTACAGAAGGATGCTGAGGATACCATGGACCGAACATGTGAGCAACGACGAGGTTTTAGAGAAAATGGAAACGAAAAGGAAACTTATACTTAACATCAGGAAGAGACAGTTGAAATTTCTACAGAAG
This sequence comes from Acanthosepion esculentum, assembly GCA_964036315.1. Lineage (NCBI taxonomy): Eukaryota > Metazoa > Mollusca > Cephalopoda > Sepiida > Sepiidae > Acanthosepion > Acanthosepion esculentum. Next base: position 36,801,035 of record OZ038516.1, read on the forward strand.
GATGCTGAGGATACCATGGACCGAACATGTGAGCAACGACGAGGTTTTAGAGAAAATGGAAACGAAAAGGAAACTTATACTTAACATCAGGAAGAGACAGTTGAAATTTCTACAGAAGGATGCTGAGGATACCATGGACCGAACATGTGAGCAACGACGAGGATTTAGAGAAAATGGAAACAAAAAGGAAACTTATACTTAATATCAGGAAGAGACAGTTGAAATTTCTACGGAAGGATGCTGAGGATACCATGGACCGAACATGCGAGCAAAGATGAGGTTTTAGAGAAAATAGAAACAAAAAGGAAACTTATACTTAACATCAGGAAGAGACAGTTGAAATTTCTACAGAAGGATGCTGAGGATACCATGGACCGAACATGTGAGCAACGACGAGGTTTTAGAGAAAATGGAAACGAAAAGGAAACTTATACTTAACATCAGGAAGAGACAGTTGAAATTTCTACAGAAGGATGCTGAGGATACCATGGACCGAACATGTGAGCAACGACGAGGATTTAGAGAAAATGGAAACAAAAAGGAAACTTATACTTAATATCAGGAAGAGACAGTTGAAATTTCTACGGAAGGATGCTGAGGATACCATGGACCGAACATGCGAGCAAAGATGAGGTTTTAGAGAAAATAGAAACAAAAAGGAAACTTATACTTAACATCAGGAAGAGACAGTTGAAATTTCTACAGAAGGATGCTGAGGATACCATGGACCGAACATGTGAGCAACGACGAGGTTTTAGAGAAAATGGAAACGAAAAGGAAACTTATACTTAACATCAGGAAGAGACAGTTGAAATTTCTACAGAAGGATGCTGAGGATACCATGGACCGAACATGTGAGCAACGACGAGGATTTAGAGAAAATGGAAACAAAAAGGAAACTTATACTTAATATCAGGAAGAGACAGTTGAAATTTCTACGGAAGGATGCTGAGGATACCATGGACCGAACATGCGAGCAAAGATGAGGTTTTAGAGAAAATAGAAACAAAAAGGAAACTTATACTTAACATCAGGAAGAGACAGTTGAAATTTCTACAGAAGGATGCTGAGGATACCATGGACCGAACATGCGAGCAAAGATGTGGTTTTAGAGAAAATAGAAACAAAAAGGAAACTTATACTTAACATCAGGAAGAGACAGTTGAAATTTCTACAGGAGGATGCTGAGGATACCATGGACCGAACATGTGAGCAACGACGAGGTTTTAGAGAAAATGGAAACAAAAAGGAAACTTATACTTAACATCAGGAAGAGACTGTTGAAATTTCTACAGAAGGATGCTGAGGATACCATGGACCGAACATGTGAGCAACGACGAGGTTTTAGAGAAAATGGAAACAAAAAGGAAACTTATACTTAACATCAGGAAGAGACAGTTGAAATTTCTACAGAAGGATGCTGAGGATACCATGGACCGAACATGTGAGCAACGACGAGGTTTTAGAGAAAATGGAAACGAAAAGGAAACTTATACTTAACATCAGGAAGAGGCAGTTGAAATTTCTACGGAAGGATGCTGAGGATACCATGGACCGAACATGTGAGCAACGACGAGGATTTAGAGAAAATGGAAACGAAAAGGAAACTTATACTTAACATCAGGAAGAGACAGTTGAAATTTCTACAGTAGGATGCTGAGGATACCATGGACCGAACATGCGAGCAAAGATGAGGTTTTAGAGAAAATAGAAACAAAAAGGAAACTTATACTTAACATCAGGAAGAGACAGTTGAAATTTCTACAGAAGGATGCTGAGGATACCATGGACCGAACATGTGAGCAATGACGAGATTTTAGAGAAAATAGAAACAAAAAGGAAACTTATACTTAACATCAGGAAGAGACAGTTGAAATTTCTACAGAAGGATGCTGAGGATACCATGGACCGAACATGTGAGCAACGACGAGGTTTTAGAGAAAATGGAAACGAAAAGGAAACTTATACTTAACATCAGGAAGAGGCAGTTGAAATTTCTACGGAAGGATGCTGAGGATACCATGGACCGAACATGTGAGCAACGACGAGGTTTTAGAGAAAATGGAAACGAAAAGGAAACTTATACTTAACATCAGGAAGAGACAGTTGAAATTTCTACAGAAGGATGCTGAGGATACCATGGACCGAACATGTGAGCAACGACGAGGATTTAGAGAAAATGGAAACGAAAAGGAAACTTATACTTAACATCAGGAAGAGACAGTTGAAATTTCTACAGAAGGATGCTGAGGATACCATGGACCGAACATGTGAGCAACGACGAGGTTTTAGAGAAAATGGAAACAAAAAGGAAACTTATACTTAACATCAGGAAGAGACTGTTGAAATTTCTACAGAAGGATGCTGAGGATACCATGGACCGAACATGTGAGCAACGACGAGGATTTAGAGAAAATGGAAACGAAAAGGAAACTTATACTTAACATCAGGAAGAGACAGTTGAAATTTCTACAGAAGGATGCTGAGGATACCATGGACCGAACATGTGAGCAACGACGAGGTTTTAGAGAAAATGGAAACAAAAAGGAAACTTATACTTAACATCAGGAAGAGACTGTTGAAATTTCTACAGAAGGATGCTGAGGATACCATGGACCGAACATGTGAGCAACGACGAGGTTTTAGAGAAAATGGAAACAAAAAGGAAACTTATACTTAACATCAGGAAGAGACAGTTGAAATTTCTACAGAAGGATGCTGAGGATACCATGGACCGAACATGTGAGCAACGACGAGGTTTTAGAGAAAATGGAAACAAAAAGGAAACTTATACTTAACATCAGGAAGAGACAGTTGAAATTTCTACAGAAGGATGCTGAGGATACCATGGACCGAACATGTGAGCAACGACGAGGATTTAGAGAAAATGGAAACGAAAAGGAAACTTATACTTAACATCAGGAAGAGACAGTTGAAATTTCTACAGTAGGATGCTGAGGATACCATGGACCGAACATGCGAGCAAAGATGAGGTTTTAGAGAAAATAGAAACAAAAAGGAAACTTATACTTAACATCAGGAAGAGACAGTTGAAATTTCTACAGAAGGATGCTGAGGATACCATGGACCGAACATGTGAGCAATGACGAGATTTTAGAGAAAATAGAAACAAAAAGGAAACTTATACTTAACATCAGGAAGAGACAGTTGAAATTTCTACAGAAGGATGCTGAGGATACCATGGACCGAACATGTGAGCAACGACGAGGTTTTAGAGAAAATGGAAACGAAAAGGAAACTTATACTTAACATCAGGAAGAGGCAGTTGAAATTTCTACGGAAGGATGCTGAGGATACCATGGACCGAACATGTGAGCAACGACGAGGTTTTAGAGAAAATGGAAACGAAAAGGAAACTTATACTTAACATCAGGAAGAGACAGTTGAAATTTCTACAGGAGGATGCTGAGGATACCATGGACCGAACATGTGAGCAACGACGAGGATTTAGAGAAAATGGAAACGAAAAGGAAACTTATACTTAACATCAGGAAGAGACAGTTGAAATTTCTACAGTAGGATGCTGAGGATACCATGGACCGAACATGCGAGCAAAGATGAGGTTTTAGAGAAAATAGAAACAAAAAGGAAACTTATACTTAACATCAGGAAGAGACAGTTGAAATTTCTACAGAAGGATGCTGAGGATACCATGGACCGAACATGTGAGCAACGACGAGGTTTTAGAGAAAATGGAAACGAAAAGGAAACTTATACTTAACATCAGGAAGAGACAGTTGAAATTTCTACGGAAGGATGCTGAGGATACCATGGACCGAACATGTGAGCAACGACGAGGTTTTAGAGAAAATGGAAACAAAAAGGAAACTTATACTTAACATCAGGAAGAGGCAGTTGAAATTTCTACGGAAGGATGCTGAGGATACCATGGACCGAACATGTGAGCAACGACGAGGTTTTAGAGAAAATGGAAACAAAAAGGAAACTTATACTTAACATCAGGAAGAGGCAGTTGAAATTTCTACGGAAGGATGCTGAGGATACCATGGACCGAACATGTGAGCAACGACGAGGTTTTAGAGAAAATGGAAACAAAAAGGAAACTTATACTTAACATCAGGAAGAGGCAGTTGAAATTTCTACGGAAGGATGCTGAGGATACCATGGACCGAACATGTGAGCAACGACGAGGTTTTAGAGAAAATGGAAACAAAAAGGAAACTTATACTTAACATCAGGAAGAGACAGTTGAAATTTCTACAGGAGGATGCTGAGGATACCATGGACCGAACATGTGAGCAACGACGAGGTTTTAGAGAAAATGGAAACGAAAAGGAAACTTATACTTAACATCAGGAAGAGGCAGTTGAAATTTCTACAGGAGGATGCTGAGGATACCATGGACCGAACATGCGAGCAAAGATGAGGTTTTAGAGAAAATAGAAACAAAAAGGAAACTTATACTTAACATCAGGAAGAGACAGTTGAAATTTCTACAGGAGGATGCTGAGGATACCATGGACCGAACATGCGAGCAAAGATGAGGTTTTAGAGAAAATAGAAACAAAAAGGAAACTTATACTTAACATCAGGAAGAGACAGTTGAAATTTCTACAGGAGGATGCTGAGGATACCATGGACCGAACATGTGAGCAACGACGAGGTTTTAGAGAAAATGGAAACGAAAAGGAAACTTATACTTAACATCAGGAAGAGACAGTTGAAATTTCTACAGGAGGATGCTGAGGATACCATGGACCGAACATGCGAGCAAAGATGAGGTTTTAGAGAAAATAGAAACAAAAAGGAAACTTATACTTAACATCAGGAAGAGACAGTTGAAATTTCTACAGGAGGATGCTGAGGATACCATGGACCGAACATGTGAGCAACGACGAGGTTTTAGAGAAAATGGAAACGAAAAGGAAACTTATACTTAACATCAGGAAGAGGCAGTTGAAATTTCTACAGGAGGATGCTGAGGATACCATGGACCGAACATGCGAGCAAAGATGAGGTTTTAGAGAAAATGGAAACAAAAAGGAAACTTATACTTAACACCAGGAAGAGAAAGTTGAAATTTCTACAGGAGGATGCTGAGGATACCATGGACCGAACATGCGAGCAAAGATGAGGTTTTAGAGAAAATAGAAACAAAAAGGAAACTTATACTTAACATCAGGAAGAGACAGTTGAAATTTCTACAGTAGGATGCTGAGGATACCATGGACCGAACATGCGAGCAAAGATGAGGTTTTAGAGAAAATGGAAACGAAAAGGAAACTTATACTTAACATCAGGAAGAGACAGTTGAAATTTCTACAGGAGGATGCTGAGGATACCATGGACCGAACATGTGAGCAACGACGAGGTTTTAGAGAAAATGGAAACGAAAAGGAAACTTATACTTAACATCAGGAAGAGACAGTTGAAATTTCTACAGGAGGATGCTGAGGATACCATGGACCGAACATGCGAGCAAAGATGAGGTTTTAGAGAAAATAGAAACAAAAAGGAAACTTATACTTAACATCAGGAAGAGACAGTTGAAATTTCTACAGGAGGATGCTGAGGATACCATGGACCGAACATGTGAGCAACGACGAGGTTTTAGAGAAAATGGAAACGAAAAGGAAACTTATACTTAACATCAGGAAGAGGCAGTTGAAATTTCTACAGGAGGATGCTGAGGATACCATGGACCGAACATGCGAGCAAAGATGAGGTTTTAGAGAAAATGGAAACAAAAAGGAAACTTATACTTAACACCAGGAAGAGACAGTTGAAATTTCTACAGGAGGATGCTGAGGATACCATGGACCGAACATGCGAGCAAAGATGAGGTTTTAGAGAAAATAGAAACAAAAAGGAAACTTATACTTAACATCAGGAAGAGACAGTTGAAATTTCTACAGGAGGATGCTGAGGATACCATGGACCGAACATGCGAGCAAAGATGAGGTTTTAGAGAAAATGGAAACGAAAAGGAAACTTATACTTAACATCAGGAAGAGACAGTTGAAATTTCTACAGAAGGATGCTGAGGATACCATGGACCGAACATGTGAGCAACGACGAGGTTTTAGAGAAAATGGAAACGAAAAGGAAACTTATACTTAACATCAGGAAGAGACAGTTGAAATTTCTACAGGAGGATGCTGAGGATACCATGGACCGAACATGCGAGCAAAGATGAGGTTTTAGAGAAAATAGAAACAAAAAGGAAACTTATACTTAACATCAGGAAGAGACAGTTGAAATTTCTACAGGAGGATGCTGAGGATACCATGGACCGAACATGTGAGCAACGACGAGGTTTTAGAGAAAATGGAAACGAAAAGGAAACTTATACTTAACATCAGGAAGAGGCAGTTGAAATTTCTACAGGAGGATGCTGAGGATACCATGGACCGAACATGCGAGCAAAGATGAGGTTTTAGAGAAAATGGAAACGAAAAGGAAACTTATACTTAACACCAGGAAGAGACAGTTGAAATTTCTACAGGAGGATGCTGAGGATACCATGGACCGAACATGCGAGCAAAGATGAGGTTTTAGAGAAAATAGAAACAAAAAGGAAACTTATACTTAACATCAGGAAGAGACAGTTGAAATTTCTACAGAAGGATGCTGAGGATACCATGGACCGAACATGTGAGCAACGACGAGGTTTTAGAGAAAATGGAAACGAAAAGGAAACTTATACTTAACATCAGGAAGAGACAGTTGAAATTTCTACAGGAGGATGCTGAGGATACCATGGACCGAACATGTGAGCAACGACGAGGTTTTAGAGAAAATGGAAACGAAAAGGAAACTTATACTTAACATCAGGAAGAGGCAGTTGAAATTTCTACAGGAGGATGCTGAGGATACCATGGACCGAACATGCGAGCAAAGATGAGGTTTTAGAGAAAATAGAAACAAAAAGGAAACTTATACTTAACATCAGGAAGAGACAGTTGAAATTTCTACAGGAGGATGCTGAGGATACCATGGACCGAACATGCGAGCAAAGATGAGGTTTTAGAGAAAATAGAAACAAAAAGGAAACTTATACTTAACATCAGGAAGAGACAGTTGAAATTTCTACAGGAGGATGCTGAGGATACCATGGACCGAACATGCGAGCAAAGATGAGGTTTTAGAGAAAATAGAAACAAAAAGGAAACTTATACTTAACATCAGGAAGAGACAGTTGAAATTCCTACAGAAGGATGCTGAGGATACCATGGACCGAACATGTGAGCAACGACGAGGTTTTAGAGAAAATGGAAACAAAAAGGAAACTTATACTTAACATCAGGAAGAGGCAGTTGAAATTTCTACAGGAGGATGCTGAGGATACCATGGACCGAACATGTGAGCAACGACGAGGTTTTAGAGAAAATGGAAACGAAAAGGAAACTTATACTTAACATCAGGAAGAGACAGTTGAAATTTCTACAGAAGGATGCTGAGGATACCATGGACCGAACATGTGAGCAACGACGAGGTTTTAGAGAAAATGGAAACGAAAAGGAAACTTATACTTAACATCAGGAAGAGACAGTTGAAATTTCTACAGGAGGATGCTGAGGATACCATGGACCGAACATGTGAGCAACGACGAGGTTTTAGAGAAAATGGAAACGAAAAGGAAACTTATACTTAACATCAGGAAGAGACAGTTGAAATTTCTACAGGAGGATGCTGAGGATACCATGGACCGAACATGTGAGCAACGACGAGGTTTTAGAGAAAATGGAAACGAAAAGGAAACTTATACTTAACATCAGGAAGAGGCAGTTGAAATTTCTACAGGAGGATGCTGAGGATACCATGGACCGAACATGCGAGCAAAGATGAGGTTTTAGAGAAAATAGAAACAAAAAGGAAACTTATACTTAACATCAGGAAGAGACAGTTGAAATTTCTACAGGAGGATGCTGAGGATACCATGGACCGAACATGCGAGCAAAGATGAGGTTTTAGAGAAAATAGAAACAAAAAGGAAACTTATACTTAACATCAGGAAGAGACAGTTGAAATTTCTACAGGAGGATGCTGAGGATACCATGGACCGAACATGCGAGCAAAGATGAGGTTTTAGAGAAAATAGAAACAAAAAGGAAACTTATACTTAACATCAGGAAGAGACAGTTGAAATTCCTACAGAAGGATGCTGAGGATACCATGGACCGAACATGTGAGCAACGACGAGGTTTTAGAGAAAATGGAAACAAAAAGGAAACTTATACTTAACATCAGGAAGAGGCAGTTGAAATTTCTACGGAAGGATGCTGAGGATACCATGGACCGAACATGTGAGCAACGACGAGGTTTTAGAGAAAATGGAAACAAAAAGGAAACTTATACTTAACATCAGGAAGAGGCAGTTGAAATTTCTACGGAAGGATGCTGAGGATACCATGGACCGAACATGTGAGCAACGACGAGGTTTTAGAGAAAATGGAAACAAAAAGGAAACTTATACTTAACATCAGGAAGAGGCAGTTGAAATTTCTACGGAAGGATGCTGAGGATACCATGGACCGAACATGTGAGCAACGACGAGGTTTTAGAGAAAATGGAAACAAAAAGGAAACTTATACTTAACATCAGGAAGAGACAGTTGAAATTTCTACAGGAGGATGCTGAGGATACCATGGACCGAACATGTGAGCAACGACGAGGTTTTAGAGAAAATGGAAACGAAAAGGAAACTTATACTTAACATCAGGAAGAGGCAGTTGAAATTTCTACAGGAGGATGCTGAGGATACCATGGACCGAACATGCGAGCAAAGATGAGGTTTTAGAGAAAATAGAAACAAAAAGGAAACTTATACTTAACATCAGGAAGAGACAGTTGAAATTTCTACAGGAGGATGCTGAGGATACCATGGACCGAACATGCGAGCAAAGATGTCGTTTTAGAGAAAATAGAAACAAAAAGGAAACTTATACTTAACATCAGGAAGAGACAGTTGAAATTTCTACGGAAGGATGCTGAGGATACCATGGACCGAACACGTGAGCAACGACGAGGTTTTAGAGAAAATGGAAACAAAAAGGAAACTTATACTTAACATCAGGAAGAGGCAGTTGAAATTTCTACGGAAGGATGCTGAGGATACCATGGACCGAACACGTGAGCAACGACGAGGTTTTAGAGAAAATGGAAACAAAAAGGAAACTTATACTTAACATCAGGAAGAGGCAGTTGAAATTTCTACGGAAGGATGCTGAGGATACCATGGACCGAACACGTGAGCAACGACGAGGTTTTAGAGAAAATGGAAACAAAAAGGAAACTTATACTTAACATCAGGAAGAGACAGTTGAAATTTCTACAGGAGGATGCTGAGGATACCATGGACCGAACATGTGAGCAACGACGAGGTTTTAGAGAAAATGGAAACGAAAAGGAAACTTATACTTAACATCAGGAAGAGGCAGTTGAAATTTCTACAGGAGGATGCTGAGGATACCATGGACCGAACATGCGAGCAAAGATGAGGTTTTAGAGAAAATAGAAACAAAAAGGAAACTTATACTTAACATCAGGAAGAGACAGTTGAAATTTCTACAGGAGGATGCTGAGGATACCATGGACCGAACATGCGAGCAAAGATGTGGTTTTAGAGAAAATAGAAACAAAAAGGAAACTTATACTTAACATCAGGAAGAGACAGTTGAAATTTCTACGGAAGGATGCTGAGGATACCATGGACCGAACACGTGAGCAACGACGAGGTTTTAGAGAAAATGGAAACAAAAAGGAAACTTATACTTAACATCAGGAAGAGGCAGTTGAAATTTCTACGGAAGGATGCTGAGGATACCATGGACCGAACACGTGAGCAACGACGAGGTTTTAGAGAAAATGGAAACAAAAAGGAAACTTATACTTAACATCAGGAAGAGACAGTTGAAATTTCTACAGGAGGATGCTGAGGATACCATGGACCGAACATGTGAGCAACGACGAGGTTTTAGAGAAAATGGAAACGAAAAGGAAACTTATACTTAACATCAGGAAGAGGCAGTTGAAATTTCTACAGGAGGATGCTGAGGATACCATGGACCGAACATGCGAGCAAAGATGAGGTTTTAGAGAAAATAGAAACAAAAAGGAAACTTATACTTAACATCAGGAAGAGACAGTTGAAATTTCTACAGGAGGATGCTGAGGATACCATGGACCGAACATGCGAGCAAAGATGTGGTTTTAGAGAAAATAGAAACAAAAAGGAAACTTATACTTAACATCAGGAAGAGACAGTTGAAATTTCTACAGGAGGATGCTGAGGATACCATGGACCGAACATGTGAGCAACGACGAGGGTTTAGAGAAACTGGAAACAAAAAGGAAACTTATACTTAACATCAGGAAGAGGCAGTTGAAATTTCTACGGAAGGATGCTGAGGATACCATGGACCGAACATGTGAGCAACGACGAGGTTTTAGAGAAAATGGAAACGAAAAGGAAACTTATACTTAACATCAGGAAGAGACAGTTGAAATTTCTACAGGAGGATGCTGAGGATACCATGGACCGAACATGTGAGCAACGACGAGGTTTTAGAGAAACTGGAAACAAAAAGGAAACTTATACTTAACATCAGGAAGAGGCAGTTGAAATTTCTACGGAAGGATGCTGAGGATACCATGGACCGAACATGTGAGCAACGACGAGGTTTTAGAGAAAATAGAAACGAAAAGGAAACTTATACTTAATATCAGGAAGAGACAGTTGAAATTTCTACAGAAGGATGCTGAGGATACCATGGACCGAACATGCGAGCAACGACGAGGTTTTAGAGAAAATAGAAACAAAAAGGAAACTTATACTTAACATCAGGAAGAGACAGTTGAAATTTCTACAGGAGGATGCTGAGGATACCATGGACCGAACATGCGAGCAACGACGAGGTTTTAGAGAAACTGGAAACAAAAAGGAAACTTATACTTAACATCAGGAAGAGACAGTTGAAATTTCTACGGAAGGATGCTGAGGATACCATGGACCGAACATGTGAGCAATGACGAGGTTTTAGAGAAAATGGAAACAAAAAGGAAACTTATACTTAACATCAGGAAGAGACAGTTGAAATTTCTACAGGAGGATGCTGAGGATACCATGGACCGAACATGCGAGCAAAGATGTGGTTTTAGAGAAAATAGAAACAAAAAGGAAACTTATACTTAACATCAGGAAGAGGCAGTTGAAATTTCTACAGGAGGATGCTGAGGATACCATGGACCGAACATGTGAGCAACGGTGAGGTTTTAGAGAAAATGGAAACGAAAAGGAAACTTATACTTAACATCAGGAAGAGACAGTTGAAATTTCTACAGGAGGATGCTGAGGATACCATGGACCGAACATGCGAGCAAAGATGAGGTTTTAGAGAAAATAGAAACAAAAAGGAAACTTATACTTAACATCAGGAAGAGACAGTTGAAATTTCTACAGGAGGATGCTGAGGATATCATGTACCGAACATGCGAGCAAAGATGAGGTTTTAGAGAAAATAGAAACAAAAAGGAAACTTATACTTAACATCAGGAAGAGACAGTTGAAATTTCTACAGAAGGATGCTGAGGATACCATGGACCGAACATGTGAGCAACAACGAGGTTTTAGAGAAAATGGAAACAAAAAGGAAACTTATACTTAATATCAGGAAGAGGCAGTTGAAATTTCTACAGAAGGATGCTGAGGATACCATGGACCGAACATGTGAGCAACGACGAGGTTTTAGAGAAAATAGAAACAAAAAGGAAACTTATACTTAATATCAGGAAGAGGCAGTTGAAATTTCTACAGAAGGATGCTGAGGATACCATGGACCGAACATGTGAGCAACGACGAGGTTTTAGAGAAAATGGAAACGAAAAGGAAACTTATACTTAACATCAGGAAGAGACAGTTGAAATTTCTACGGAAGGATGCTGAGGATACCATGGACCGAACATGTGAGCAACGACGAGGTTTTAGAGAAAATAGAAACAAAAAGGAAACTTATACTTAACACCAGGAAGAGACAGTTGAAATTTCTACGGAAGGATGCTGAGGATACCATGGACCGAACATGCGAGCAAAGATGAGGTTTTAGAGAAAATGGAAACGAAAAGGAAACTTATACTTAACATCAGGAAGAGACAGTTGAAATTTCTACAGAAGGATGCTGAGGATACCATGGACCGAACATGTGAGCAACGACGAGGTTTTAGAGAAAATGGAAACGAAAAGGAAACTTATACTTAACATCAGGAAGAGGCAGTTGAAATTTCTACAGGAGGATGCTGAGGATACCATGGACCGAACATGTGAGCAACGACGAGGTTTTAGAGAAAATGGAAACGAAAAGGAAACTTATACTTAACATCAGGAAGAGACAGTTGAAATTTCTACAGGAGGATGCTGAGGATACCATGGACCGAACATGCGAGCAAAGATGAGGTTTTAGAGAAAATAGAAACAAAAAGGAAACTTATACTTAACATCAGGAAGAGACAGTTGAAATTTCTACAGGAGGATGCTGAGGATACCATGGACCGAACATGTGAGCAACGACGAGGTTTTAGAGAAAATGGAAACAAAAAGGAAACTTATACTTAACATCAGGAAGAGACAGTTGAAATTTCTACAGAAGGATGCTGAGGATACCATGGACCGAACATGTGAGCAACGACGAGGTTTTAGAGAAAATGGAAACGAAAAGGAAACTTATACTTAACATCAGGAAGAGACAGTTGAAATTTCTACAGGAGGATGCTGAGGATACCATGGACCGAACATGTGAGCAACGATGAGGTTTTAGAGAAAATGGAAACAAAAAGGAAACTTATACTTAACATCAGGAAGAGACAGTTGAAATTTCTACAGAAGGATGCTGAGGATACCATGGACCGAACATGTGAGCAACGACGAGGTTTTAGAGAAAATGGAAACAAAAAGGAAACTTATACTTAACATCAGGAAGAGACAGTTGAAATTTCTACAGAAGGATGCTGAGGATACCATGGACCGAACATGTGAGCAACGACGAGGTTTTAGAGAAAATGGAAACAAAAAGGAAACTTATACTTAACATCAGGAAGAGACAGTTGAAATTTCTACAGAAGGATGCTGAGGATACCATGGACCGAACATGTGAGCAACGACGAGGTTTTAGAGAAAATGGAAACGAAAAGGAAACTTATACTTAACATCAGGAAGAGACAGTTGAAATTTCTACAGGAGGATGCTGAGGATACCATGGACCGAACATGCGAGCAAAGATGAGGTTTTAGAGAAAATAGAAACAAAAAGGAAACTTATACTTAACATCAGGAAGAGACAGTTGAAATTTCTACAGAAGGATGCTGAGGATACCATGGACCGAACATGTGAGCAACGACGAGGTTTTAGAGAAAATGGAAACAAAAAGGAAACTTATACTTAACATCAGGAAGAGACAGTTGAAATTTCTACAGGAGGATGCTGAGGATACCATGGACCGAACATGTGAGCAACGATGAGGTTTTAGAGAAAATGGAAACGAAAAGGAAACTTATACTTAACATCAGGAAGAGACAGTTGAAATTTCTACGGAAGGATGCTGAGGATACCATGGACCGAACATGTGAGCAACGACGAGGTTTTAGAGAAAATGGAAACAAAAAGGAAACTTATACTTAACACCAGGAAGAGACAGTTGAAATTTCTACAGAAGGATGCTGAGGATACCATGGACCGAACATGTGAGCAACGACGAGGTTTTAGAGAAAATGGAAACAAAAAGGAAACTTATACTTAACACCAGGAAGAGACAGTTGAAATTTCTACGGAAGGATGCTGAGGATACCATGGACCGAACATGTGAGCAACGACGAGGTTTTAGAGAAAATGGAAACAAAAAGGAAACTTATACTTAACACCAGGAAGAGACAGTTGAAATTTCTACGGAAGGATGCTGAGGATACCATGGACCGAACATGTGAGCAACGATGAGGTTTTAGAGAAAATGGAAACGAAAAGGAAACTTATACTTAACATCAGGAAGAGACAGTTGAAATTTCTACGGAAGGATGCTGAGGATACCATGGACCGAACATGTGAGCAACGACGAGGTTTTAGAGAAAATGGAAACAAAAAGGAAACTTATACTTAACACCAGGAAGAGACAGTTGAAATTTCTACAGAAGGATGCTGAGGATACCATGGACCGAACATGCGAGCAAAGATGAGGTTTTAGAGAAAATAGAAACAAAAAGGAAACTTATACTTAACATCAGGAAGAGACAGTTGAAATTTCTACAGAAGGATGCTGAGGATACCATGGACCGAACATGCGAGCAAAGATGTGGTTTTAGAGAAAATAGAAACAAAAAGGAAACTTATACTTAACATCAGGAAGAGACAGTTGAAATTTCTACAGAAGGATGCTGAGGATACCATGGACCGAACATGCGAGCAAAGATGAGGTTTTAGAGAAAATAGAAACAAAAAGGAAACTTATACTTAACATCAGGAAGAGACAGTTGAAATTTCTACAGGAGGATGCTGAGGATACCATGGACCGAACATGCGAGCAACGATGAGGTTTTAGAGAAAATGGAAACAAAAAGGAAACTTATACTTAACACCAGGAAGAGACAGTTGAAATTTCTACAGGAGGATGCTGAGGATACCATGGACCGAACATGTGAGCAACGATGAGGTTTTAGAGAAAATAGAAACAAAAAGGAAACTTATACTTAACATCAGGAAGAGACAGTTGAAATTTCTACAGGAGGATGCTGAGGATACCATGGACCGAACATGCGAGCAAAGATGAGGTTTTAGAGAAAATAGAAACAAAAAGGAAACTTATACTTAACACCAGGAAGAGACAGTTGAAATTTCTACAGGAGGATGCTGAGGATACCATGGACCGAACATGCGAGCAAAGATGAGGTTTTAGAGAAAATAGAAACAAAAAGGAAACTTATACTTAACACCAGGAAGAGACAGTTGAAATTTCTACAGGAGGATGCTGAGGATACCATGGACCGAACATGCGAGCAAAGATGAGGTTTTAGAGAAAATGGAAACAAAAAGGAAACTTATACTTAACATCAGGAAGAGACAGTTGAAATTTCTACAGGAGGATGCTGAGGATACCATGGACCGAACATGCGAGCAAAGATGAGGTTTTAGAGAAAATAGAAACAAAAAGGAAACTTATACTTAACATCAGGAAGAGACAGTTGAAATTTCTACAGAAGGATGCTGAGGATACCATGGACCGAACATGTGAGCAACGACGAGGTTTTAGAGAAAATGGAAACAAAAAGGAAACTTATACTTAACATCAGGAAGAGACAGTTGAAATTTCTACAGAAGGATGCTGAGGATACCATGGACCGAACATGTGAGCAACAACGAGGTTTTAGAGAAAATAGAAACAAAAAGGAAACTTATACTTAACATCAGGAAGAGACAGTTGAAATTTCTACAGGAGGATGCTGAGGATACCATGGACCGAACATGTGAGCAACGATGAGGTTTTAGAGAAAATAGAAACAAAAAGGAAACTTATACTTAACATCAGGAAGAGACAGTTGAAATTTCTACAGAAGGATGCTGAGGATACCATGGACCGAACATGTGAGCAACGACGAGGTTTTAGAGAAAATGGAAACAAAAAGGAAACTTATACTTAACATCAGGAAGAGACAGTTGAAATTTCTACAGAAGGATGCTGAGGATACCATGGACCGAACATGTGAGCAACAACGAGGTTTTAGAGAAAATAGAAACAAAAAGGAAACTTATACTTAACATCAGGAAGAGACAGTTGAAATTTCTACAGGAGGATGCTGAGGATACCATGGACCGAACATGTGAGCAACGACGAGGTTTTAGAGAAAATAGAAACAAAAAGGAAACTTATACTTAACATCAGGAAGAGACAGTTGAAATTTCTACAGAAGGATGCTGAGGATACCATGGACCGAACATGTGAGCAACGACGAGGTTTTAGAGAAAATGGAAACAAAAAGGAAACTTATACTTAACATCAGGAAGAGACAGTTGAAATTTCTACAGAAGGATGCTGAGGATACCATGGACCGAACATGTGAGCAACAACGAGGTTTTAGAGAAAATAGAAACAAAAAGGAAACTTATACTTAACATCAGGAAGAGACAGTTGAAATTTCTACAGGAGGATGCTGAGGATACCATGGACCGAACATGTGAGCAACGATGAGGTTTTAGAGAAAATAGAAACAAAAAGGGAAACTTATACTTAACATCAGGAAGAGACAGTTGAAATTTCTACAGAAGGATGCTGAGGATACCATGGACCGAACATGCGAGCAAAGATGAGGTTTTAGAGAAAATAGAAACAAAAAGGAAACTTATACTTAACATCAGGAAGAGACAGTTGAAATTTCTACAGGAGGATGCTGAGGATACCATGGACCGAACATGCGAGCAAAGATGAGGTTTTAGAGAAAATAGAAACAAAAAGGAAACTTATACTTAACATCAGGAAGAGACAGTTGAAATTTCTACAGGAGGATGCTGAGGATACCATGGACCGAACATGCGAGCAAAGATGAGGTTTTAGAGAAAATAGAAACAAAAAGGAAACTTATACTTAACATCAGGAAGAGACAGTTGAAATTTCTACAGGAGGATGCTGAGGATATCATGTACCGAACATGCGAGCAAAGATGAGGTTTTAGAGAAAATAGAAACAAAAAGGAAACTTATACTTAACATCAGGAAGAGACAGTTGAAATTTCTACAGAAGGATGCTGAGGATACCATGGACCGAACATGTGAGCAACAACGAGGTTTTAGAGAAAATGGAAACAAAAAGGAAACTTATACTTAACATCAGGAAGAGACAGTTGAAATTTCTACAGGAGGATGCTGAGGATACCATGGACCGAACATGCGAGCAAAGATGTGGTTTTAGAGAAAATAGAAACAAAAAGGAAACTTATACTTAACATCAGGAAGAGACAGTTGAAATTTCTACAGGAGGATGCTGAGGATACCATGGACCGAACATGCGAGCAAAGATGAGGTTTTAGAGAAAATAGAAACAAAAAGGAAACTTATACTTAACATCAGGAAGAGACAGTTGAAATTTCTACAGGAGGATGCTGAGGATATCATGTACCGAACATGCGAGCAAAGATGAGGTTTTAGAGAAAATAGAAACAAAAAGGAAACTTATACTTAACATCAGGAAGAGACAGTTGAAATTTCTACAGGAGGATGCTGAGGATACCATGGACCGAACATGTGAGCAACAACGAGGTTTTAGAGAAAATAGAAACAAAAAGGAAACTTATACTTAACATCAGGAAGAGACAGTTGAAATTTCTACAGGAGGATGCTGAGGATACCATGGACCGAACATGTGAGCAACGATGAGGTTTTAGAGAAAATAGAAACAAAAAGGAAACTTATACTTAACATCAGGAAGAGACAGTTGAAATTTCTACAGAAGGATGCTGAGGATACCATGGACCGAACATGTGAGCAACGACGAGGTTTTAGAGAAAATGGAAACAAAAAGGAAACTTATACTTAACATCAGGAAGAGACAGTTGAAATTTCTACAGAAGGATGCTGAGGATACCATGGACCGAACATGTGAGCAACAACGAGGTTTTAGAGAAAATAGAAACAAAAAGGAAACTTATACTTAACATCAGGAAGAGACAGTTGAAATTTCTACAGGAGGATGCTGAGGATACCATGGACCGAACATGCGAGCAAAGATGTGGTTTTAGAGAAAATAGAAACAAAAAGGAAACTTATACTTAACATCAGGAAGAGACAGTTGAAATTTCTACAGGAGGATGCTGAGGATACCATGGACCGAACATGCGAGCAAAGATGAGGTTTTAGAGAAAATAGAAACAAAAAGGAAACTTATACTTAACATCAGGAAGAGACAGTTGAAATTTCTACAGGAGGATGCTGAGGATACCATGGACCGAACATGCGAGCAAAGATGAGGTTTTAGAGAAAATAGAAACAAAAAGGAAACTTATACTTAACATCAGGAAGAGACAGTTGAAATTTCTACAGGAGGATGCTGAGGATACCATGGACCGAACATGCGAGCAAAGATGAGGTTTTAGAGAAAATAGAAACAAAAAGGAAACTTATACTTAACATCAGGAAGAGACAGTTGAAATTTCTACAGGAGGATGCTGAGGATATCATGTACCGAACATGCGAGCAAAGATGAGGTTTTAGAGAAAATAGAAACAAAAAGGAAACTTATACTTAACATCAGGAAGAGACAGTTGAAATTTCTACAGAAGGATGCTGAGGATACCATGGACCGAACATGTGAGCAACAACGAGGTTTTAGAGAAAATGGAAACAAAAAGGAAACTTATACTTAACATCAGGAAGAGACAGTTGAAATTTCTACAGGAGGATGCTGAGGATACCATGGACCGAACATGCGAGCAAAGATGTGGTTTTAGAGAAAATAGAAACAAAAAGGAAACTTATACTTAACATCAGGAAGAGACAGTTGAAATTTCTACAGGAGGATGCTGAGGATACCATGGACCGAACATGCGAGCAAAGATGAGGTTTTAGAGAAAATGGAAACAAAAAGGAAACTTATACTTAACATCAGGAAGAGACAGTTGAAATTTCTACAGGAGGATGCTGAGGATACCATGGACCGAACATGTGAGCAACGATGAGGTTTTAGAGAAAATAGAAACAAAAAGGAAACTTATACTTAACATCAGGAAGAGACAGTTGAAATTTCTACAGGAGGATGCTGAGGATACCATGGACCGAACATGCGAGCAAAGATGAGGTTTTAGAGAAAATGGAAACAAAAAGGAAACTTATACTTAACATCAGGAAGAGACAGTTGAAATTTCTACAGGAGGATGCTGAGGATACCATGGACCGAACATGTGAGCAACGATGAGGTTTTAGAGAAAATAGAAACAAAAAGGAAACTTATACTTAACATCAGGAAGAGACAGTTGAAATTTCTACAGGAGGATGCTGAGGATACCATGGACCGAACATGTGAGCAACGATGAGGTTTTAGAGAAAATAGAAACAAAAAGGAAACTTATACTTAACATCAGGAAGAGACAGTTGAAATTTCTACAGGAGGATGCTGAGGATACCATGGACCGAACATGTGAGCAACGATGAGGTTTTAGAGAAAATAGAAACAAAAAGGAAACTTATACTTAACATCAGGAAGAGACAGTTGAAATTTCTACAGGAGGATGCTGAGGATACCATGGACCGAACATGCGAGCAAAGATGAGGTTTTAGAGAAAATAGAAACAAAAAGGAAACTTATACTTAACACCAGGAAGAGACAGTTGAAATTTCTACAGGAGGATGCTGAGGATACCATGGACCGAACATGCGAGCAAAGATGTGGTTTTAGAGAAAATAGAAACAAAAAGGAAACTTATACTTAACATCAGGAAGAGACAGTTGAAATTTCTACAGGAGGATGCTGAGGATACCATGGACCGAACATGCGAGCAAAGATGAGGTTTTAGAGAAAATGGAAACAAAAAGGAAACTTATACTTAACACCAGGAAGAGACAGTTGAAATTTCTACAGGAGGATGCTGAGGATACCATGGACCGAACATGCGAGCAAAGATGAGGTTTTAGAGAAAATAGAAACAAAAAGGAAACTTATACTTAACATCAGGAAGAGACAGTTGAAATTTCTACAGGAGGATGCTGAGGATACCATGGACCGAACATGCGAGCAAAGATGTGGTTTTAGAGAAAATAGAAACAAAAAGGAAACTTATACTTAACATCAGGAAGAGACAGTTGAAATTTCTACAGAAGGATGCTGAGGATACCATGGACCGAACATGCGAGCAAAGATGAGGTTTTAGAGAAAATGGAAACAAAAAGGAAACTTATACTTAACACCAGGAAGAGACAGTTGAAATTTCTACAGGAGGATGCTGAGGATACCATGGACCGAACATGCGAGCAAAGATGAGGTTTTAGAGAAAATAGAAACAAAAAGGAAACTTATACTTAACATCAGGAAGAGACAGTTGAAATTTCTACAGGAGGATGCTGAGGATACCATGGACCGAACATGCGAGCAAAGATGTGGTTTTAGAGAAAATAGAAACAAAAAGGAAACTTATACTTAACATCAGGAAGAGACAGTTGAAATTTCTACAGAAGGATGCTGAGGATACCATGGACCGAACATGCGAGCAAAGATGAGGTTTTAGAGAAAATGGAAACAAAAAGGAAACTTATACTTAACACCAGGAAGAGACAGTTGAAATTTCTACAGGAGGATGCTGAGGATACCATGGACCGAACATGCGAGCAAAGATGAGGTTTTAGAGAAAATGGAAACAAAAAGGAAACTTATACTTAACACCAGGAAGAGACAGTTGAAATTTCTACAGAAGGATGCTGAGGATACCATGGACCGAACATGTGAGCAACGAGGAAGTTTTAGAGAAAATGGAAACAAAAAGGAAACTTATACTTAACATCAGGAAGAGACAGTTGGAATTTCTACAGAAGGATGCTGAGGATACCATGGACCGAACATGCGAGCAAAGATGAGGTTTTAGAGAAAATGGAAACAAAAAGGAAACTTATACTTAACACCAGGAAGAGACAGTTGAAATTTCTACAGGAGGATGCTGAGGATACCATGGACCGAACATGCGAGCAAAGATGAGGTTTTAGAGAAAATGGAAACAAAAAGGAAACTTATACTTAACACCAGGAAGAGACAGTTGAAATTTCTACAGGAGGATGCTGAGGATACCATGGACCGAACATGCGAGCAAAGATGAGGTTTTAGAGAAAATGGAAACAAAAAGGAAACTTATACTTAACATCAGGAAGAGACAGTTGAAATTTCTACAGGAGGATGCTGAGGATACCATGGACCGAACATGCGAGCAAAGATGTGGTTTTAGAGAAAATAGAAACAAAAAGGAAACTTATACTTAACATCAGGAAGAGACAGTTGAAATTTCTACAGAAGGATGCTGAGGATACCATGGACCGAACATGCGAGCAAAGATGAGGTTTTAGAGAAAATGGAAACAAAAAGGAAACTTATACTTAACACCAGGAAGAGACAGTTGAAATTTCTACAGGAGGATGCTGAGGATACCATGGACCGAACATGCGAGCAAAGATGAGGTTTTAGAGAAAATAGAAACAAAAAGGAAACTTATACTTAACATCAGGAAGAGACAGTTGAAATTTCTACAGGAGGATGCTGAGGATACCATGGACCGAACATGCGAGCAAAGATGTGGTTTTAGAGAAAATAGAAACAAAAAGGAAACTTATACTTAACATCAGGAAGAGACAGTTGAAATTTCTACAGAAGGATGCTGAGGATACCATGGACCGAACATGCGAGCAAAGATGAGGTTTTAGAGAAAATGGAAACAAAAAGGAAACTTATACTTAACACCAGGAAGAGACAGTTGAAATTTCTACAGGAGGATGCTGAGGATACCATGGACCGAACATGCGAGCAAAGATGAGGTTTTAGAGAAAATAGAAACAAAAAGGAAACTTATACTTAACACCAGGAAGAGACAGTTGAAATTTCTACAGGAGGATGCTGAGGATACCATGGACCGAACATGCGAGCAAAGATGAGGTTTTAGAGAAAATAGAAACAAAAAGGAAACTTATACTTAACACCAGGAAGAGACAGTTGAAATTTCTACAGGAGGATGCTGAGGATACCATGGACCGAACATGCGAGCAAAGATGAGGTTTTAGAGAAAATAGAAACAAAAAGGAAACTTATACTTAACATCAGGAAGAGACAGTTGAAATTTCTACAGGAGGATGCTGAGGATACCATGGACCGAACATGCGAGCAACGATGAGGTTTTAGAGAAAATGGAAACAAAAAGGAAACTTATACTTAACACCAGGAAGAGACAGTTGAAATTTCTACAGGAGGATGCTGAGGATACCATGGACCGAACATGCGAGCAAAGATGAGGTTTTAGAGAAAATAGAAACAAAAAGGAAACTTATACTTAACATCAGGAAGAGACAGTTGAAATTTCTACAGGAGGATGCTGAGGATACCATGGACCGAACATGCGAGCAAAGATGTGGGTTTAGAGAAAATAGAAACAAAAAGGAAACTTATACTTAACATCAGGAAGAGACAGTTGAAATTTCTACAGGAGGATGCTGAGGATACCATGGACCGAACATGCGAGCAAAGATGAGGTTTTAGAGAAAATGGAAACAAAAAGGAAACTTATACTTAACACCAGGAAGAGACAGTTGAAATTTCTACAGGAGGATGCTGAGGATACCATGGACCGAACATGCGAGCAAAGATGAGGTTTTAGAGAAAATAGAAACAAAAAGGAAACTTATACTTAACACCAGGAAGAGACAGTTGAAATTTCTACAGGAGGATGCTGAGGATACCATGGACCGAACATGCGAGCAAAGATGAGGTTTTAGAGAAAATAGAAACAAAAAGGAAACTTATACTTAACATCAGGAAGAGACAGTTGAAATTTCTACAGGAGGATGCTGAGGATACCATGGACCGAACATGCGAGCAAAGATGTGGTTTTAGAGAAAATAGAAACAAAAAGGAAACT
This sequence comes from Acanthosepion esculentum, assembly GCA_964036315.1. Taxonomy (NCBI): domain Eukaryota; kingdom Metazoa; phylum Mollusca; class Cephalopoda; order Sepiida; family Sepiidae; genus Acanthosepion; species Acanthosepion esculentum. The sequence continues at coordinate 36,823,649 of OZ038516.1, forward strand.
TATACTTAACATCAGGAAGAGACAGTTGAAATTTCTACAGGAGGATGCTGAGGATACCATGGACCGAACATGCGAGCAAAGATGAGGTTTTAGAGAAAATGGAAACAAAAAGGAAACTTATACTTAACACCAGGAAGAGACAGTTGAAATTTCTACAGGAGGATGCTGAGGATACCATGGACCGAACATGCGAGCAAAGATGAGGTTTTAGAGAAAATAGAAACAAAAAGGAAACTTATACTTAACACCAGGAAGAGACAGTTGAAATTTCTACAGGAGGATGCTGAGGATACCATGGACCGAACATGCGAGCAAAGATGAGGTTTTAGAGAAAATAGAAACAAAAAGGAAACTTATACTTAACACCAGGAAGAGACAGTTGAAATTTCTACAGGAGGATGCTGAGGATACCATGGACCGAACATGCGAGCAAAGATGAGGTTTTAGAGAAAATAGAAACAAAAAGGAAACTTATACTTAACATCAGGAAGAGACAGTTGAAATTTCTACAGGAGGATGCTGAGGATACCATGGACCGAACATGCGAGCAAAGATGTGGTTTTAGAGAAAATAGAAACAAAAAGGAAACTTATACTTAACATCAGGAAGAGACAGTTGAAATTTCTACAGGAGGATGCTGAGGATACCATGGACCGAACATGCGAGCAAAGATGAGGTTTTAGAGAAAATGGAAACAAAAAGGAAACTTATACTTAACATCAGGAAGAGACAGTTGAAATTTCTACAGGAGGATGCTGAGGATACCATGGACCGAACATGCGAGCAACGATGAGGTTTTAGAGAAAATGGAAACAAAAAGGAAACTTATACTTAACACCAGGAAGAGACAGTTGAAATTTCTACAGGAGGATGCTGAGGATACCATGGACCGAACATGCGAGCAAAGATGAGGTTTTAGAGAAAATAGAAACAAAAAGGAAACTTATACTTAACATCAGGAAGAGACAGTTGAAATTTCTACAGGAGGATGCTGAGGATACCATGGACCGAACATGCGAGCAAAGATGAGGTTTTAGAGAAAATAGAAACAAAAAGGAAACTTATACTTAACATCAGGAAGAGACAGTTGAAATTTCTACAGGAGGATGCTGAGGATACCATGGACCGAACATGCGAGCAACGATGAGGTTTTAGAGAAAATAGAAACAAAAAGGAAACTTATACTTAACATCAGGAAGAGACAGTTGAAATTTCTACAGGAGGATGCTGAGGATACCATGGACCGAACATGCGAGCAACGATGAGGTTTTAGAGAAAATGGAAACAAAAAGGAAACTTATACTTAACACCAGGAAGAGACAGTTGAAATTTCTACAGGAGGATGCTGAGGATACCATGGACCGAACATGCGAGCAAAGATGAGGTTTTAGAGAAAATAGAAACAAAAAGGAAACTTATACTTAACATCAGGAAGAGACAGTTGAAATTTCTACAGAAGGATGCTGAGGATACCATGGACCGAACATGCGAGCAAAGATGAGGTTTTAGAGAAAATAGAAACAAAAAGGAAACTTATACTTAACATCAGGAAGAGACAGTTGAAATTTCTACAGGAGGATGCTGAGGATACCATGGACCGAACATGCGAGCAACGATGAGGTTTTAGAGAAAATAGAAACAAAAAGGAAACTTATACTTAACATCAGGAAGAGACAGTTGAAATTTCTACAGGAGGATGCTGAGGATACCATGGACCGAACATGCGAGCAACGATGAGGTTTTAGAGAAAATGGAAACAAAAAGGAAACTTATACTTAACACCAGGAAGAGACAGTTGAAATTTCTACAGGAGGATGCTGAGGATACCATGGACCGAACATGCGAGCAAAGATGAGGTTTTAGAGAAAATAGAAACAAAAAGGAAACTTATACTTAACATCAGGAAGAGACAGTTGAAATTTCTACAGGAGGATGGTGAGGATACCATGGACCGAACATGCGAGCAAAGATGTGGTTTTAGAGAAAATAGAAACAAAAAGGAAACTTATACTTAACATCAGGAAGAGACAGTTGAAATTTCTACAGGAGGATGCTGAGGATACCATGGACCGAACATGCGAGCAAAGATGAGGTTTTAGAGAAAATGGAAACAAAAAGGAAACTTATACTTAACATCAGGAAGAGACAGTTGAAATTTCTACAGGAGGATGCTGAGGATACCATGGACCGAACATGCGAGCAACGATGAGGTTTTAGAGAAAATGGAAACAAAAAGGAAACTTATACTTAACACCAGGAAGAGACTGTTGAAATTTCTACAGGAGGATGCTGAGGATACCATGGACCGAACATGCGAGCAAAGATGAGGTTTTAGAGAAAATAGAAACAAAAAGGAAACTTATACTTAACATCAGGAAGAGACAGTTGAAATTTCTACAGGAGGATGCTGAGGATACCATGGACCGAACATGCGAGCAACGATGAGGTTTTAGAGAAAATAGAAACAAAAAGGAAACTTATACTTAACATCAGGAAGAGACAGTTGAAATTTCTACAGGAGGATGCTGAGGATACCATGGACCGAACATGCGAGCAACGATGAGGTTTTAGAGAAAATGGAAACAAAAAGGAAACTTATACTTAACACCAGGAAGAGACAGTTGAAATTTCTACAGGAGGATGCTGAGGATACCATGGACCGAACATGCGAGCAAAGATGAGGTTTTAGAGAAAATAGAAACAAAAAGGAAACTTATACTTAACATCAGGAAGAGACAGTTGAAATTTCTACAGGAGGATGCTGAGGATACCATGGACCGAACATGCGAGCAACGATGAGGTTTTAGAGAAAATAGAAACAAAAAGGAAACTTATACTTAACATCAGGAAGAGACAGTTGAAATTTCTACAGGAGGATGCTGAGGATACCATGGACCGAACATGCGAGCAACGATGAGGTTTTAGAGAAAATAGAAACAAAAAGGAAACTTATACTTAACATCAGGAAGAGACAGTTGAAATTTCTACAGGAGGATGCTGAGGATACCATGGACCGAACATGCGAGCAAAGATGTGGTTTTAGAGAAAATAGAAACAAAAAGGAAACTTATACTTAACATCAGGAAGAGACAGTTGAAATTTCTACAGGAGGATGCTGAGGATACCATGGACCGAACATGCGAGCAAAGATGAGGTTTTAGAGAAAATGGAAACAAAAAGGAAACTTATACTTAACACCAGGAAGAGACAGTTGAAATTTCTACAGGAGGATGCTGAGGATACCATGGACCGAACATGCGAGCAAAGATGAGGTTTTAGAGAAAATAGAAACAAAAAGGAAACTTATACTTAACACCAGGAAGAGACAGTTGAAATTTCTACAGGAGGATGCTGAGGATACCATGGACCGAACATGCGAGCAAAGATGAGGTTTTAGAGAAAATAGAAACAAAAAGGAAACTTATACTTAACACCAGGAAGAGACAGTTGAAATTTCTACAGGAGGATGCTGAGGATACCATGGACCGAACATGCGAGCAAAGATGAGGTTTTAGAGAAAATAGAAACAAAAAGGAAACTTATACTTAACATCAGGAAGAGACAGTTGAAATTTCTACAGGAGGATGCTGAGGATACCATGGACCGAACATGCGAGCAAAGATGTGGTTTTAGAGAAAATAGAAACAAAAAGGAAACTTATACTTAACATCAGGAAGAGACAGTTGAAATTTCTACAGGAGGATGCTGAGGATACCATGGACCGAACATGCGAGCAAAGATGAGGTTTTAGAGAAAATGGAAACAAAAAGGAAACTTATACTTAACATCAGGAAGAGACAGTTGAAATTTCTACAGGAGGATGCTGAGGATACCATGGACCGAACATGCGAGCAACGATGAGGTTTTAGAGAAAATGGAAACAAAAAGGAAACTTATACTTAACACCAGGAAGAGACAGTTGAAATTTCTACAGGAGGATGCTGAGGATACCATGGACCGAACATGCGAGCAAAGATGAGGTTTTAGAGAAAATAGAAACAAAAAGGAAACTTATACTTAACATCAGGAAGAGACAGTTGAAATTTCTACAGGAGGATGCTGAGGATACCATGGACCGAACATGCGAGCAAAGATGTGGTTTTAGAGAAAATAGAAACAAAAAGGAAACTTATACTTAACATCAGGAAGAGACAGTTGAAATTTCTACAGGAGGATGCTGAGGATACCATGGACCGAACATGCGAGCAAAGATGAGGTTTTAGAGAAAATAGAAACAAAAAGGAAACTTATACTTAACATCAGGAAGAGACAGTTGAAATTTCTACAGGAGGATGCTGAGGATACCATGGACCGAACATGCGAGCAAAGATGAGGTTTTAGAGAAAATAGAAACAAAAAGGAAACTTATACTTAACATCAGGAAGAGACAGTTGAAATTTCTACAGAAGGATGCTGAGGATACCATGGACCGAACATGCGAGCAAAGATGTGGTTTTAGAGAAAATAGAAACAAAAAGGAAACTTATACTTAACATCAGGAAGAGACAGTTGAAATTTCTACAGAAGGATGCTGAGGATACCATGGACCGAACATGCGAGCAAAGATGTGGTTTTAGAGAAAATAGAAACAAAAAGGAAACTTATACTTAACATCAGGAAGAGACAGTTGAAATTTCTACAGAAGGATGCTGAGGATACCATGGACCGAACATGCGAGCAAAGATGAGGTTTTAGAGAAAATAGAAACAAAAAGGAAACTTATACTTAACATCAGGAAGAGACAGTTGAAATTTCTACAGAAGGATGCTGAGGATACCATGGACCGAACATGCGAGCAAAGATGAGGTTTTAGAGAAAATAGAAACAAAAAGGAAACTTATACTTAACATCAGGAAGAGACAGTTGAAATTTCTACAGAAGGATGCTGAGGATACCATGGACCGAACATGCGAGCAAAGATGTGGTTTTAGAGAAAATGGAAACAAAAAGGAAACTTATACTTAACATCAGGAAGAGACAGTTGAAATTTCTACAGGAGGATGCTGAGGATACCATGGACCGAACATGCGAGCAAAGATGAGGTTTTAGAGAAAATAGAAACAAAAAGGAAACTTATACTTAACATCAGGAAGAGACAGTTGAAATTTCTACAGAAGGATGCTGAGGATACCATGGACCGAACATGCGAGCAAAGATGTGGTTTTAGAGAAAATAGAAACAAAAAGGAAACTTATACTTAACATCAGGAAGAGACAGTTGAAATTTCTACAGAAGGATGCTGAGGATACCATGGACCGAACATGCGAGCAAAGATGAGGTTTTAGAGAAAATAGAAACAAAAAGGAAACTTATACTTAACATCAGGAAGAGACAGTTGAAATTTCTACAGAAGGATGCTGAGGATACCATGGACCGAACATGCGAGCAAAGATGTGGTTTTAGAGAAAATAGAAACAAAAAGGAAACTTATACTTAACATCAGGAAGAGACAGTTGAAATTTCTACAGGAGGATGCTGAGGATACCATGGACCGAACATGCGAGCAAAGATGAGGTTTTAGAGAAAATAGAAACAAAAAGGAAACTTATACTTAACATCAGGAAGAGACAGTTGAAATTTCTACAGAAGGATGCTGAGGATACCATGGACCGAACATGCGAGCAAAGATGTGGTTTTAGAGAAAATAGAAACAAAAAGGAAACTTATACTTAACATCAGGAAGAGACAGTTGAAATTTCTACAGAAGGATGCTGAGGATACCATGGACCGAACATGCGAGCAAAGATGAGGTTTTAGAGAAAATAGAAACAAAAAGGAAACTTATACTTAACATCAGGAAGAGACAGTTGAAATTTCTACAGAAGGATGCTGAGGATACCATGGACCGAACATGCGAGCAAAGATGTGGTTTTAGAGAAAATAGAAACAAAAAGGAAACTTATACTTAACATCAGGAAGAGACAGTTGAAATTTCTACAGGAGGATGCTGAGGATACCATGGACCGAACATGCGAGCAAAGATGAGGTTTTAGAGAAAATAGAAACAAAAAGGAAACTTATACTTAACATCAGGAAGAGACAGTTGAAATTTCTACAGAAGGATGCTGAGGATACCATGGACCGAACATGCGAGCAAAGATGTGGTTTTAGAGAAAATAGAAACAAAAAGGAAACTTATACTTAACATCAGGAAGAGACAGTTGAAATTTCTACAGAAGGATGCTGAGGATACCATGGACCGAACATGCGAGCAAAGATGAGGTTTTAGAGAAAATAGAAACAAAAAGGAAACTTATACTTAACATCAGGAAGAGACAGTTGAAATTTCTACAGAAGGATGCTGAGGATACCATGGACCGAACATGCGAGCAAAGATGAGGTTTTAGAGAAAATAGAAACAAAAAGGAAACTTATACTTAACATCAGGAAGAGACAGTTGAAATTTCTACAGAAGGATGCTGAGGATACCATGGACCGAACATGCGAGCAAAGATGTGGTTTTAGAGAAAATGGAAACAAAAAGGAAACTTATACTTAACATCAGGAAGAGACAGTTGAAATTTCTACAGGAGGATGCTGAGGATACCATGGACCGAACATGCGAGCAAAGATGAGGTTTTAGAGAAAATAGAAACAAAAAGGAAACTTATACTTAACATCAGGAAGAGACAGTTGAAATTTCTACAGAAGGATGCTGAGGATACCATGGACCGAACATGCGAGCAAAGATGTGGTTTTAGAGAAAATAGAAACAAAAAGGAAACTTATACTTAACATCAGGAAGAGACAGTTGAAATTTCTACAGAAGGATGCTGAGGATACCATGGACCGAACATGCGAGCAAAGATGAGGTTTTAGAGAAAATAGAAACAAAAAGGAAACTTATACTTAACATCAGGAAGAGACAGTTGAAATTTCTACAGAAGGATGCTGAGGATACCATGGACCGAACATGCGAGCAAAGATGTGGTTTTAGAGAAAATAGAAACAAAAAGGAAACTTATACTTAACATCAGGAAGAGACAGTTGAAATTTCTACAGAAGGATGCTGAGGATACCATGGACCGAACATGCGAGCAAAGATGTGGTTTTAGAGAAAATAGAAACAAAAAGGAAACTTATACTTAACAACAGGAAGAGACAGTTGAAATTTCTACAGGAGGATGCTGAGGATACCATGGACCGAACATGTGAGCAACGATGAGGTTTTAGAGAAAATAGAAACAAAAAGGAAACTTATACTTAACATCAGGAAGAGACAGTTGAAATTTCTACAGGAGGATGCTGAGGATACCATGGACCGAACATGCGAGCAAAGATGAGGTTTTAGAGAAAATAGAAACAAAAAGGAAACTTATACTTAACATCAGGAAGAGACAGTTGAAATTTCTACAGGAGGATGCTGAGGATACCATGGACCGAACATGCGAGCAAAGATGAGGTTTTAGAGAAAATAGAAACAAAAAGGAAACTTATACTTAACATCAGGAAGAGACAGTTGAAATTTCTACAGAAGGATGCTGAGGATACCATGGACCGAACATGCGAGCAAAGATGTGGTTTTAGAGAAAATAGAAACAAAAAGGAAACTTATACTTAACATCAGGAAGAGACAGTTGAAATTTCTACAGGAGGATGCTGAGGATACCATGGACCGAACATGTGAGCAACGATGAGGTTTTAGAGAAAATAGAAACAAAAAGGAAACTTATACTTAACATCAGGAAGAGACAGTTGAAATTTCTACAGGAGGATGCTGAGGATACCATGGACCGAACATGCGAGCAAAGATGAGGTTTTAGAGAAAATAGAAACAAAAAGGAAACTTATACTTAACATCAGGAAGAGACAGTTGAAATTTCTACAGAAGGATGCTGAGGATACCATGGACCGAACATGCGAGCAAAGATGTGGTTTTAGAGAAAATAGAAACAAAAAGGAAACTTATACTTAACATCAGGAAGAGACAGTTGAAATTTCTACAGGAGGATGCTGAGGATACCATGGACCGAACATGTGAGCAACGATGAGGTTTTAGAGAAAATAGAAACAAAAAGGAAACTTATACTTAACATCAGGAAGAGACAGTTGAAATTTCTACAGGAGGATGCTGAGGATACCATGGACCGAACATGCGAGCAAAGATGAGGTTTTAGAGAAAATAGAAACAAAAAGGAAACTTATACTTAACATCAGGAAGAGACAGTTGAAATTTCTACAGAAGGATGCTGAGGATACCATGGACCGAACATGCGAGCAAAGATGTGGTTTTAGAGAAAATAGAAACAAAAAGGAAACTTATACTTAACATCAGGAAGAGACAGTTGAAATTTCTACAGGAGGATGCTGAGGATACCATGGACCGAACATGTGAGCAACGATGAGGTTTTAGAGAAAATAGAAACAAAAAGGAAACTTATACTTAACATCAGGAAGAGACAGTTGAAATTTCTACAGGAGGATGCTGAGGATACCATGGACCGAACATGCGAGCAAAGATGAGGTTTTAGAGAAAATAGAAACAAAAAGGAAACTTATACTTAACACCAGGAAGAGACAGTTGAAATTTCTACAGGAGGATGCTGAGGATACCATGGACCGAACATGCGAGCAAAGATGAGGTTTTAGAGAAAATAGAAACAAAAAGGAAACTTATACTTAACATCAGGAAGAGACAGTTGAAATTTCTACAGGAGGATGCTGAGGATACCATGGACCGAACATGCGAGCAACGATGAGGTTTTAGAGAAAATGGAAACAAAAAGGAAACTTATACTTAACATCAGGAAGAGACAGTTGAAATTTCTACTGAAGGATGCTGAGGATACCATGGACCGAACACGTGAGCAACGACGAGGTTTTAGAGAAAATGGAAACAAAAGGGAAACTTATACTTAACATCAGGAAGAGACAGTTGAAATTTCTACAGAAGGATGCTGAGGATACCATGGACCGAACATGCGAGCAACGATGAGGTTTTAGAGAAAATGGAAACAAAAAGGAAACTTATACTTAACACCAGGAAGAGACAGTTGAAATTTCTACAGGAGGATGCTGAGGATACCATGGACCGAACATGCGAGCAAAGATGAGGTTTTAGAGAAAATAGAAACAAAAAGGAAACTTATACTTAACATCAGGAAGAGACAGTTGAAATTTCTACAGGAGGATGCTGAGGATACCATGGACCGAACATGCGAGCAACGATGAGGTTTTAGAGAAAATGGAAACAAAAAGGAAACTTATACTTAACACCAGGAAGAGACAGTTGAAATTTCTACAGGAGGATGCTGAGGATACCATGGACCGAACATGCGAGCAAAGATGAGGTTTTAGAGAAAATAGAAACAAAAAGGAAACTTATACTTAACATCAGGAAGAGACAGTTGAAATTTCTACAGGAGGATGCTGAGGATACCATGGACCGAACATGCGAGCAAAGATGAGGTTTTAGAGAAAATAGAAACAAAAAGGAAACTTATACTTAACATCAGGAAGAGACAGTTGAAATTTCTACAGGAGGATGCTGAGGATACCATGGACCGAACATGCGAGCAACGATGAGGTTTTAGAGAAAATGGAAACAAAAAGGAAACTTATACTTAACATCAGGAAGAGACAGTTGAAATTTCTACTGAAGGATGCTGAGGATACCATGGACCGAACACGTGAGCAACGACGAGGTTTTAGAGAAAATGGAAACAAAAGGGAAACTTATACTTAACATCAGGAAGAGACAGTTGAAATTTCTACAGAAGGATGCTGAGGATACCATGGACCGAACATGCGAGCAACGATGAGGTTTTAGAGAAAATGGAAACAAAAAGGAAACTTATACTTAACACCAGGAAGAGACAGTTGAAATTTCTACAGGAGGATGCTGAGGATACCATGGACCGAACATGCGAGCAAAGATGAGGTTTTAGAGAAAATAGAAACAAAAAGGAAACTTATACTTAACATCAGGAAGAGACAGTTGAAATTTCTACAGGAGGATGCTGAGGATACCATGGACCGAACATGCGAGCAACGATGAGGTTTTAGAGAAAATGGAAACAAAAAGGAAACTTATACTTAACATCAGGAAGAGACAGTTGAAATTTCTACTGAAGGATGCTGAGGATACCATGGACCGAACACGTGAGCAACGACGAGGTTTTAGAGAAAATGGAAACAAAAGGGAAACTTATACTTAACATCAGGAAGAGACAGTTGAAATTTCTACAGAAGGATGCTGGGGATATCATGGACCGAACATGTGAGCAACAACGAGGTTTTAGAGAAAATGGAAACAAAAAGGAAACTTATACTTAACATCAGGAAGAGACAGTTGAAATTTCTACAGGAGGATGCTGAGGATACCATGGACCGAACATGCGAGCAAAGATGTGGTTTTAGAGAAAATAGAAACAAAAAGGAAACTTATACTTAACATCAGGAAGAGACAGTTGAAATTTCTACAGGAGGATGCTGAGGATACCATGGACCGAACACGTGAGCAACGACGAGGTTTTAGAGAAAATGGAAACAAAAAGGAAACTTATACTAAACATCAGAAAGAGACAGTATACATTTCTGTTGCATGTAATGAGGAAGGATTACTTGGAAAATCTGATACTCATAGGACAGATAGAGGACTAGACGTACATTCTAAAGCAGCGCTTGACGGGCTTGAGCAAATGGATGGCGGTACAGTGTTTTGGAAGAATAGCAGAAACACTGTACTTATTAAAATCTACAAGGAACAAGTAGTGGAGGGCTATGATCGATTACGTCCTGAAGAGACAAGGCACAAAAAGCAGACATCGAACAGGCGCATAATTTTAAATATCAGGGAAGCGTTTTAACAGAGGATGAAACGTGAGCACCGAAATCCGAAGACTCATTGCACTTGCAAAAGAAGGATTCCCAAATCTGAGCAAAGTGCTGAGAAACGAAAGAGTAACGTTAGAAACAAAGAATTCTGTAATGGTATGTGATATCCATCCTCTTGTATGGCAGCAAATGCTGGACAATTTCCACACAGATGAGGAGAAAACTAATTGCAACCTGTGCTTCGATGAAAGACACTAGAAAATTAACGCGAACGGAGCGATTATGCAACAAAGACGTCTTAAAGAAAATTATTAAGAGAAGGAACACTTCTACTTAGAATAAGAAAAAGGCAGCTGAAAGAAGGTTTTGGAAAAGTTAAACCTCACGGGTATGTATAGATGACAACGAACCACATAATAAGCTTGTCTGAATCGATGACAAAACGGAGAGAGCGGGAACCTTAATAAAGGGAGACAAAAAGCTGTTGAGAGCCACAAGGGAGAGGAAATTGTGGAAAACCATGACCACATATGTCCTGAAGAAACGCGGCACTTAGAAGACGACGACAAAAGAAGAGAATCTGGTTCAGTTTGTTTTTGTTTTTACGGCATATAAACTTCAATGTTTTTTTTATTTTTTGTAATTTATGCGGACAAGATTTTTTTAGTCTTGGTCATGTTTGACCTTTTCAAAAATGTATCGTTGTTGTTAAAACCTATTTTTACACTTTCTTAGTGTTTTGACCCAAGTTTTGGGGTTAACTGTTTGCCCATAGCTGGCAAAATAAAACGTGTTAACACGCCGAGTCAGGATAGACTTGGGAACACCAGCAAGTAAGAAGTGGTTCCACGCTCCTCAAAAACTCCTGAGCAGAGGCCTTTGGGGTGCGGGATATACCTCTGCAGAGGTGCAGTCGGTGTGTTCTGAAATATATAGGAGGCTCGGTATCACATAAAAGTCCAGTGCTCGTTTCTTTGTTTCCAAAAATCTCAAAAAGTGACTCGTTCTTAAATAGTGTTGTCATGTCTAGAGTCTTTGTTGCATTGCAGCTCTGACCAGACACAAAGTTCGTTGACAAGGCTGAGTTTCTTTCCGTCAAAAATTAAAAATTAAACTTCGGACAAATCGTTACCCACGAGTGAGGAACAGAACGTATTCTGCCGACAAGATATAAGAAAAAAGGACGTTTACCTATGGTTATCATTAGACATCATCGTTGTTATCGTTTGAAATTTATAAAAAAAAAAATCTTGAGATTTCATGAAAATAGGCTTTTCATGTAGTATAATTCTTTCTAAAAATGAAGGGCATCTTAGTGGCTTTATTGCCTTTCTAGGATGAGAAAAAATAAAAAAATCTATCCTAATCCTTTCTAATAATAATGTGGTTTTCCTTTCTAAACATCTTTTTAAAAAGTACTTTGAAACAGAAGCATCTCGACTATCTTCAAATGAAACGTCAGTCGTTATCTTCTGTTTTCATAATTCCTGTTATGTTATTGTTCTCTCATTGCATCTTAGCGGCTTTATTACCTTGCTAGCGGTTGAAATGATTAAGTGAAGTATCCTTATTTTCAAATCTAATTACATGTGATATCAGTTTTAGTTGATGATGTTTCAGAAAGCCTTCAAGTAATGTGGCTTCTCTTACAGGAGGAAGTTATTTGTGTTTTCTTGAAAAAATGTTTTAATAGACAGTTGTCATGAATTTTAACCGAAAGTAGTATTGGCTGCTCGGTCAATAAATGCCAAATGTTTCCTTATAAGAAAACGCCTAATACTACACTTTCGATTGGTTGCGATTATGTAAACGCAGTAATTAAGATCTTAAGTCCGAGATGTTTCATTCGCTTGAGCACATACTTAATCATTGATCTAATAAATCGTTTGTATATAGCTAGTCGTTTCGCGATTTCTGAACGAATCGGGCGCCATGCATACAATCCAATCCATGCCAATGCTTATCCATTCAATAAAAATATGAATCAAGCGGAGGTCTTGTTAAATTTAAGAAAAGAGGGACCTGTCGTCCAACTCGATACGAAACATTTACATTCAACTGAGGGAGCCAACTTCAAAGGACAAGAGCAAAGGGCTCAGACTAAGAGATACTGATAGAAATTGTTTTGTTCTTCACTCGTTGGTAACCGTTTGGTCGAAGGGTAATTTTTAAGCCACAAGTGTTTCAGTGGAAGAAACTACACCCTGTCAACGAAAATTGTGTCTGGTCTGATCTGCAATACTAACGAAAAGCCTGCAACAGCCACTCAGCGAATATACTTAAGGGGGACCTGTCGCACAAATTGAAACAGAACATTTACTTTCGGCCGATGACTATCACTAATTGGAGTAAACTTCAAAGGGCAAGAACAAGAGGCTCAGACTGAGAGAAAAGGACAGAAGGACGATTAATTAATTAGACGAAGATGACCGGACAAAGAAAACCGCTGTCTATAAAACTGACCATCCCACGCAAATGAAAACAGGATGGACGAAGGGGGCAACGCAAAAAAAAAAAACACAGAAGAAGGCCAGTGAACTGCTCCTCTCACGTACACCTCAACCTGCCTTTGTTCGATTTTATTAGTAAGTCACTACCTAAGAATAAAATCTGGTTTACTGTTAAAAATTGGTTTGTTCCTCACTCGTGGGTAACGATCTGGCCGAAGCGTAATTTTTAAGCCACAAGCGTTTGAATGAAAGAACCAGCACCCAGCCAAAAAACTTGGTGTCTGGTCAGAGCTGCAATGCAACAAAGATTCTAGAGATGAAAACACTATTTAAGAACATGGCTCAATTCTTCAGTTTGTTAAAAACAAAGAAAAAGAGCACTGAGCTTTTATGTGATATCAGTTCTCCTATACGGCAGTGAATGAGGGTCAATCTCCTCACAGATGAAGGAGAGACCTGACGCAAGATAAATTTATTTCACTTGATGCATGTCTTTGAATCAATGCGTGTATACCTGTTGAGTAATATCTGATATCCTATATGGTAGTGGATATTGGATAATCTCCTCACAGATGAAGAATAGACCTGAGGCAACAGAGATGTAGTTCAATTGATGTAGGTCTTTTGTATCAATGAATGCACAGCTGCCGAGTAATATCTAATCTCTTATATGGCAGTGAATGTTGGACAATCTCCTCACAGATGAGGAAGCGACATCAGGCAACTGAGATGTAGTTCAATTTGTGAGAGTATATTGAATCAATGAGCGCGCAACTCCTGTGCAATATCTAATCTCCTATATGGCAGTTAATGCTGGACAATCTTCTCCCAGACGAAGAAGAAATCTGAAGCAACATATGCGGTTTAACATATGTAGGTCTTTTGAAACAATGAGCGCACAAATGCTATGTAATATCTAATATTTTATCTGCTAGTGAATACTGGATAATTTCCTCACAGATGAAGAGAACTGAAACAACAGTTATATAGTTCAATTGATATAGGTCTTTTGTATCAATGAAGGCACAACCGATGTGTAATATCTAATCTCCTGCATGGCAGTGAGTGCTGGACAATCTCCTCCCAGAAGAGACCTTAAGCAACAGATGTGGTTCAACTGATGCAGATCTTTTGAAACAATGAGCGGACAATTGCTGTATAATATCTAATATTCTATCTGGCAGTGAATGGTGGTCAATCTCCTCACAGATGAAGAAGAAATCTGAGACAACAGATATGTTGTTCAATTGATGTAGGTCTTTTTTATCAATGAAGGCACAACTGCTGTGTAATATCTAATTTCCTATATGGCAGCGAATGCTGGGCAATCTACTCATAGATAAAGAGACATGATGCAACAAAGAAATGATTCAATTGATGTACGTTTTTGAATCAATAAGCGCGTAATTACTGTGTAGTATCTGATCTCCTATATTACAATGAACGCTGGACAATCGCCTCAAAGATGATGAAAAAACACAAGGTAACAGAAGTATGGTTCTACACTGTTGACCAAGTTCGCCATAGTCTATGAATATAGAATCCAGCACAGTACGTAATATGTTCAATGAAACAACGCCAATGCCACTAGCAGCAGCTGTTCAGTAATTCTTCAGTCTTTGATATCAGAGGTTGGCAGTGAATATTCGGAGAAAATAAAAACATGGCCGCCTTTATACACGTCTCATTGAATATTTTGAGCTTTTTTATTGGTTAACGCTTGTATTGGTAAACTATAGAATGAGTCAGCTCATTTTGGTTGTCTCACTAGTATCCAAAAACTGTATCACTGGAGATATACGGAAGATGTATAATTAGTTGGAAAGTGGTACATTGTTTTAATATACTTATTTACATGAATATGACCAGATTAATTCACTGGGCAGTATTTAGCTGGCGTCGTGTGTAATATAAGTTTAATAATTTTCTAACAGTCACTGAGGCTGGATGTTGACCATGATCGCCATAGTCTATGAATATAGAATCCAGTGCAGTACGTAATCTGTTCAATGAAACAACGCCAATACCACTAGCAGCATCTGTTCAGTAATCCTTCAGTCTCCGATATCAGAGGTTGGCAGTGAATATTCTGAGAAAAAATTAAAAAAAAGAATATTTTGAGCCTTCTGATTGGTTAACCCTTTCATTGGTGAGCTATAAAATGAGTCAGCTCATTTTGGTTGGTTCACTAGTACATAAGGCAGCCAAAAACTCCAACATACAGAATGTTACTGATAATACCACGAACTGAACATGATAGCAACGATGATGATTTAAAGAAAATGAAAAATGAGATTTATACTTAGAAACAAAACGAAAAAAATTCAAATTTCTAGGGTGCGTGAGGAATGTGCGCTTGGAAAATTTAACACTCGCAGGAGACGTTGAAGGCAAGAGGGACAGAGAAAAGTAGCGAATAAACCACCTTGTGTAAATGCCTAGCAGGGATAGTAAATCTAAAAATTGCTAAGAGATAAGTTAAGGAAGTTGCCAAGAAACATATTTGCGTAGGTCCTGAAGGGAAACAGCGCATGAACGAAGCATCGTACGGGGTTGGATACTGCCATCCCTTGCACCATGTGTCCTTTGTTCAATCCCCCTCCCAGTCTAATTGTAGATATAAGGACTGGTTAGGACTTCATAGAGATTTGAGGTATTATGGTGGTTGCGTTAACCCTTTCAACCCTGACCACCGCTTTACCGGTGGTAGAGAAAAACGACGTAATGCCCAGTCACCGGATGAACGGTGGGTATGCACTTGTAACTATTTTAATATATACTGTGAAACATTTCATACCAATTATTTTCGAACGCAGGGCTCAAAGAGTTCAGAATGGTAAGTAAGAATGTAATGATCCGGTGTAAGGAATATTGTATAGTTTCTTTGGGTCACTGATTGTAACCAAATATAATATAAGACAGATTGATGTCCAGCCTTCCTCTTGTTTCCTTTTTGGTCTTTTGCTACATTTTCTGTTGTATTTCAGAAATAGATATACTTTTCTAATTTCCTATAGTAAATAGCTTCAGTCTCGCACCTCTCGTCTGTGGAAATCTTTCCCCTCTTCCCGCTTTTCTCTGATAGCTATAATCTCCAACTATTCAAATGTAATATCAATCGACGTCTCCAGATGCCCTGATCTATCCCGTAAACTTCTCTTCATCCTTTCCTCTATCACTCCTATTTCCTCTCGCTCCAACTCTCTGTAACCCCTTGCGTGCTAGTGGCTTCCCGCCAAACAAAAAAAAACAACTGATCCGTACACTTTGATATCTGAAATGTTTAAACATTAATTTCAAATTTTGGATTTTGACAATGGATTCAGCGTATGTGTCATCACTACTTTCGTTCCAATTCCAGATAAGAGATTCTAATTTTAAACGGGTATTTGGAAGTTATACTTGGTAATAAGAAGGAGGAGGAAACAAACAAGGAGTTCGGCGTTTGAATTTCAGAACGATTTACGCCAAAAGGGAAACAGACTGAAACAAACGTACATTTGAAACTTGGTGATTTATAAATAAAGAAAAGGTTATTAGTACGTTTAAGAATATTGATGAGATTAACAAAATGGAACTGGCTGACGAGATATCTTGCGATAAATTTCTTTGTCCTGCAATGAGTAATGGGATATCTAGCGAGAAATTACTTTATCCCCGAGCAGCTGATAAAAATGAGTTATATTTCGAGTAATTTCTTTGTATTGTTTTTTTTTTTCTTACTCTTACTGTGTTAGCTGATCGTATATCTAGGCCAGTAATGGGCAAAACACTGTCTGGTAGCGTCTGCAGGCGATTTGTATAGATTTCTGCGAATGACACGCTTAATTTCATGTGGAAAATAATTTCATGAGGAAGTTTATTAAAATTGTGTTTGTTTTCTTTCGTTCACTCTTGTTTGCTGACAGTTTCATTCGCAACTACATATATATACAATTATGAATTACAATGTGGCTTGAAAGTTGTTATTTTTCGCTGGAGATTAAATTTTCTTCATTGGTAATTTTCACAAAAGAAAAACCGTACGTGTAAACATCTTTTCCTTTGGAAATTTTTTTTTTTCAAAATAATTTTTTGTCTCTGAAGAAGAAATATTTTTTAAATTTAATATATAATCACTAGAAAAATAGCCATTTTGTTTCAACACTTCTGGTGTCTTAGCAAGTGATGGTGTTGAATATAGAATAAAGGGTGTTAAAAGGTTCAAATCAATCAAACATCCCTCGCTAGTGGAAGCGCACTTACATAAGCTGGAATGACCAATCAAAATACAAGTATATGAGAATTCAAAAAACTTGACAACGGACTTTAAGGTTATAATAATTATTTAATGCTATAATGTCGGTGATAGACTAAAGCAGAATTCATTCTAACTAATAAATATTAAACTAGAAAGACCCGTTAAAATTTCGCGGTTTTCCTATTTGAATCTTTGATTAATCTTAATTCTTAAGATAAGGGATAAATAAGCTCATGGTGAGTTTGATGACAATAAATTATCCGTAGAAATTTACCAATCGCATCGTTAAATATTTACGCTTAATGAAAATATTGCAATAACAGTCATCAATAGGAATGATGGTTGTTATTTTACGAAGTGGGTACAAATGAAATTGATAAATTTGGCTATTTCACTAAAACAGCCTTAAATATTTCTATCTTTCCTTCTTTCTTTCAATCTTTCTTTCTTTCTTTCTTTCCTTCTTTCTTTCCTTCTCATAACTTGATTTTTCTTCGCGATCAAAACTGAATCGTCCATTATTTTTAAGGAATTTGGATGACGTTAAATATTTCTATCTATCTATCTATCTATCTATCTATCTGAATCTAAAAATAAACACGCTAAAATTCACCTTCGTCCAGTACCGTCCGCTGACGGCTTAGTGGGAGAAGTTCTGACTGACGCAAATTCAGTCGGGTTTCGATCCTAGCTAGAGGCAACCGGACACTGATGAGCTGTGAAACAGTCTGTCTGTGGATGATATATATATATATATATATATATATATATTTCATTCTGATAGCTTGTTTTTCTTCGCGAAAACTGAATAGTCCATTATATTTTAGGAATTTGCATGAGACGTTAAATATTTCTATCTATCTATCTATCTAACTATCTATCTATCCTTCCTTCTTGCTTTCCTTCTCATAGCTTGTTTTTCTTCGCGATCAAAACTGAATAGTCCATGATATTTTAGGAATTTGCAGGAGACATTAAATATTTCTATCTATCTATCTATCTATCTATCTATCTATCCTTCTTTCTTTCTGTCTTTCTTTCATTTCCTCACGAAATGTATTTTCCCCTCTTTCCACACGACCCAAACGCAGAATTGTTCATTATTTATGAAGCATTGACAGGACGTAACGGTCACGCTAACTAACGATGGGATGGACAAGCACAATTATAATAGGATAATTTATTAATATATTTCACTATTAATTAAAATTAAATTAAATATTTAAAAAATTTGTGGGGTATTTTCAAATGATTAAATTACAAAAAAAAAAAACTCACACACAGTGGCGTGTTTTAATCAGGATGTCCGCAGTGATAATATTATACCAATATTTCACTATTTTAATTAAAGAAAATCTTTTTTCCAAAGAAAAAAAACTTCAAATTTCCCCACTTCCATCTCTGAAGCAGATGCTCTAGCGCATTGTATTCTGTAGTTAAAATGGATGACATACTTTCATCAAAACATTAGTTGGATTCTTCTTTTTCTTTTTTTATTCGTAGCGTGGCCCGCCTTATGATGAGCCATATCTCGTTTTACCCACTGGTCGAAAATGGTTGCCCCGATATGATCTAGACAAGGCCTGCGCCTGTATTAACCCCTTTTTGTTTTTCTGCTACTTGTTTTTCCATTCATTTTCTGTTACAAGGTCTCGCAAAGCTTTTCACAGCTTCTCTTTTATGAACTGTAAATAAACCAACTTTTTATTCAGTTTTCTGTTTAATGTATCAACCTATGCATGCTGAAAGTACGTCACAAGCCCAATACAAAGTTAATGTGCGGTTTCAGAAACAGATACTACAAGGTGACCCTCAAAGATGTGTCGAATGGGACTGCAAAATCGTACGAAAACTGGAGTTTCAACGTGATTATAAATGTAAGCCTTCAATATCTACAACTAATCCATTCAAGCAAGCATACTGGCCTACGGTCATCGGGCACCCTGAGGTGGTGTAATGGTTAGCAAGCTTGTCTCGCTAGAACAATTACGCCTGAGTAGAGAGTTCGATCCTCAAAGGTTGCTCCCTACTTCCGGCCTTGTGCCACATCTAAGCTAGAAGCTGGAAAATCACTACTGGTTTACGGTCGTAAAAAAAGAAGTGCCTGTAGACGCATCCCTTTCAAAAGCTGTAGTAACAATTTACCCCGTCGCTGAACAAAGGTTGATTTGAAACAAGAGAATTGTTTTCGTGAGAGGTGTCTGTCATCCGGAGATTGCACGCATTTTCGCTTGAGTGTTTTTTAGACATTCTATTTGTTGAAAAGAGAGCATGCGAAAAGAGACGAGAGTTTTCAAAACACGCAAAATGTTGAGGGAGAAGTGTGACGAAATCTCCTTTGTCTACAGAGAAAGATGGTAAAGCTGACACCAGCTTCCGAAGCTGGCACTGAATAAGTGAGCCCAGATATAAACAAAAAAAAACAAAAAACAATAACAAGCATATTGGCGTAATACGGTCTTCCTATCGTTATTCTTTTCAGCGCGGTGTCTCGAACTTACGAGAATAAATATCGACCATCAATTGTGTTAGATAGACACGATTGATTTGGCGTGTCAACCTTGGCTGTCGAGCAGTAGAAGTATAGATAGTTTAGCCTATCGCCCAGTTCACACTCCTTCCCCATCTTTTGAACAGGAGTATAGATTTATCCTTTCTTTTCTGTTTAAGATTTTGGCTAAAATCTTCTCATTCTCTATCGCACACAAAAAGGGTAGTGCTGACTTTTCTGAGCAATTTTCCGTGGTATTGCCGGTAAACCTACTTTAAACTGAACTTGTGTCACATTCGAAGTGGGCGCTAGGATAAATACCTCTAGGGTGTCCCATATTTAACTGACACAGAAGTTTGCTTTTGCCTGGAAAGTTCCAAAATAATATTAACCTCATTGCCCTGGTGGGGGGAGCATCCTACAGCCTGGGCAGTACCTCTCCTTTGGAAGGGGGCTGGGGTCATTACCCGGTGCCTGAGGCGTCCCCAAAAGGTGAAGTGCCGTGGGGCTTGAGCAGTTTTTTCCACGGTATTGCCGTTAAAACAACTTTAAACCTCAATCACGTGTCACATCCGCTAGTGACTCACTGAAAAAAATAATCCCTACAGGGTGTCCCCAGAAATGTATTACGTTTTTAAATGATAAAAAATGCAGTTTTTATTGCCTTATAAAGAAGATTAATCGTTAAAATTAAGAAATATTAATGTTTATTGACTTACAAAGAAAATTAACGATTTAAATAGTAAAAGAAATTAAATGAATGTTGAGAAATATTCAAAGTCAAAAGGCGAATAATTTGGGGGGAGAACCTGTATATCTAATAAATGTTTCAAACTTACTGATGTACCCATATATATATATATATATATATATATATATATATATATATATATATATATATATATACAGGGTGACAAAAAAAAAGGGAACTTTTTAACAATCCAATAAAACGAAGAGTGATGGAAGAAAAATATTTAATTCATAGTAATTGAAACCTTAAAACATGTCATTGAAGAAACAATGATCCAATTTTCTTTTTTTTTAAAATGACGTCCTGTAGATGGCGTCCTCCTGTACGAATGCCTTCTTGAAATCTGCTGTTGAGATTCCTCATTGACTGCTGCAACATCTCAGCTGGGATACTGTGCATTTCATTCTCGTTATTAAAATGGCGAAATGTTTACTTGCTCAAGGTCACTGTCTCGCAGTGTTGCCACTTGCTCATGTCTGGCAATACGCACTTCAAAAATTCCAGTTTTTGGGGGTCACCCTATATATATATATATATATATATATATATATATATATATATATATATATATATATAGTATTTACATTAGTCGGACTATTGTCCTCATCTTTGTCGCCATATTTGTCACAACGTTTCGGCAATGCAATGATAACAGAAAAATTGCAATATGAGTCCTGTTAAAAATGGTTGCTGAAAAACATTAGGTTTATAATACTCAGAAATCCTCAAGGACACATGGCACAGTGGATAAAGGCGTTGGTTAGATCCAGTGACAGACCCAAAGAGTATGAGTTCAATACCCGGTTAAGGCAGTGGAGAACTTTCAGAGGGAAAATTAGCAGGAGATAACTGATAACTGACATCCATCAAACATGGCTCGTGGAACTAGAACAGTCTACCCCAGTGATCGAAATAAAGGGTTCAGTTCGAAATTCCAACCACCTGAAGAAGGCCGGAGCGTACAACGGCCGAAATGTTGTGACAAATATGGCGACAAAGATGAGGACAATAGTCCGACTAATGTAAATACTGTACATAATACCTCATCTCAGAAATATATATATATATATATATATATGTGTGTGTGTGTGTGTGTGTGTGTGTGTGTGTGTGTGTGTGTGTGTGTGTATTAATGTGCTGTTTGATGGAACTTTGTTCTGATATTATTATTGTTGATTAAAGACATATTATCTGCGATTGAACATAATGGCCGTGTCCAAACTTCCGACTTTCATGAGTCATCCACAGGGCCGCGCAAAAAGCTGCTGCTGATGAACGAAATTTCAAAAACAAATATTGGTTGTATACATTTCTTATTCCATTTCTCCCAAATGTTGCATCATACGTAAAATTTCCTTACATTTAATAACACAAAAATGTAGGATTTGCGGACTTATCTTTATGTGGGCATTTGTGTTAGTTTTGGTGTGAGGAACCCTTTCCCAATATATATATATATATATATATATATATATATATATATATATATATATATTGTGTGTGTGTTTAGGCAGCATTTTTTCAATGATGCATGTTTCATTAAATAATATAGACAAGTTTTGTCTATTTATTTTATGTAAATTCTTTTCATATCGTCTGATAAGCTTAATAGGATTATCATTAAAAGAAGAAAGTATGTGGTCCAGTTCAAATTACATTACAATGAATCATTCATACAGAAAACAGATATAGAAGTTAATGATATAAAGCAACAAATATTTTTCTTAACTGATGATATCTGTAGGAACAGATGAAAGCTCGTAAATATATAAAAAAATGACCTTATTCAATTGGAATTTATAAACAGGGATCATAACATTCATTTACAGGTTCGGGGTTAATGTCTTTTAGTAAATTGTTTGCGAAGATGCATTCTCGCCATTTTTATCATTAATGTCCCCCACAATGTATACGCTCTTTAAATGACAGTACATGCAGTGTTTATTGACTTGCAAACAAGATTAATCGTTGAAATTAAGAAATATTAATGTTTATTGACTTAGAAAGAAGATTAACGGTTTAATTTAATTATATGTGGTAGTTGGTATATTGGCTTGCAAACAGATATTGAATGACGGTAGAACGAAGACTTGAGTAAAGAAATGTATTGTCAAGTTTGTTTTCGTTAAAGAAATATGGTCACACTTCACTAAGCCAAACAAAAAATCTCTGCATATTCATGTAGCAAATGAGAAGAGCATTGAAGTGTGCTGTCCTGAAGAGGGCTGTTTTGTAGGGATCGAAACTTTCGAAATGAAATTAAATGCATTGCATTTGAAAAAAGAAAAAAATTCAAGAAGTTATAGTAAGTCAAAAAGTGAGTATATTTTTGCATACACCTTGTAGTTTTACCTTGCAACCCACCCGACAAACTAACCGTAAATCTATCAGCTATATGCTGAGGGTGGTGAAGAGTGATTTGACAGCATGTTAAGACTAAGTTTCAGTGACTATGGGTGAAGTTGAAATACAAAGATTTTATTCAACGTACCTCAATCTGGTCATAAATGTCTAACGTTACAAAGGAATGGCATGTAACGCTATTTCAACTCATGGGGTGGTACCTACACCCACACAAAACAGTCCTAATATCATGGCAAGGAGACTTGTAGAATTGTTTGATAAGTAGAATATTCTATTAGGATCGTCTGATGTGATCATTCTCTGGTCATAAATATCTTAACTGGCATTTGTATTCAAACGTTTTCTCGTAAAAATGGGTAAATACGATTTCAAATATGTAAATTCCATAAATCTTAAGCCAAACAATCAGATCCTATAAATTGGCCCTATAAAATTAAAAGCAAAATGCTTTACCAAAGAACACATCACTTGAACAGTTCGAATAGGAGTAAACTTTTTAAAAAAATCAGTTTCATACTAAGCAAGACAGTAAAGCCACTGAGACACAAGGAGTTCACAGGGTGCAGAAGAATTAAGAACAGAAACATTAATAATTAGCGGGAAGAGAAAAAAAGTAATCAGGGAGACAGTAGATAGCGACTGATATTGCATTTAAATTCGTGCAGATTAAGGTTGGCTGGAAATCATGGAGTCGGAAGGGAGCTCCAGAAGCGAGAAGTGCAAAAGAAGAAACTATTAGCATAGAACTTACGGTTACATCTAGCCAGCTCAACTGTGAATTGTTGAGACATCGTCGCCAGTCTAGTATTGCGATTAAACTTTTTAAATAATCTAGCGAAGAGCTCATTTGACCAAGTGCTATGAAAGTATTTATGCAAAAGTCACAAAGAGGCTACGTTACGGCGGTGGGAAATGTGACTGAGGTCGAGCCGCCAGGTCAGGACCGATAATATTGCTGATTCTTGATTGGATTTTATCAAGAAGATGAAGGGAAATAGCAGGATCACCGGATCACTGATAGGTTCAACTATCACCAGGTTCACGCTTCTCCCCTGGTTTTTTGAATTCAAGAAGTTATAGGAAGTCGAAAAGATTTACCTTGCAACCCACCCGACAAACTAACCGTAAATCTATCAGCTATATGCTTAGGGTGGTGAAGAGTGATATGACAGCATGTTGAGACTAAGATTCAGTGACTATGGATGAAGTTGAACTACAAAAATTTTATTTAACGTACCTCAATCTGGTCATAAAGCACTCTCGCTCGGGTACATTTGTGTTTGTTCAACAGCCACAGACCCAACCTGTGGTTTATACTGCAACTATGCTGAGCAGACATTAGTTACAGTTTCTGGGAGAGAGCGTCTTATCTACAATGATCAACAATCTGAACAACACCAGCATACTTAAACATTCGGTCGCAATGACTTGTGACTTCGTGTTAGCACAGCTATCGACGGCCCCAAGAGTTCCGTCCACCCAACTTCACTCGCAAGTCTTGGGTCAACCCGTGGTATGGTTTTCAGGTGCTTTCCAATGGTGAGTAGATATTTATTCTATATTTCCGGTCTGGGATTGGATTTCCGGTTTCTTCTAAATTCTACCTCAACTCTATGCTTCTAACGTCTCCGCGTAAACTCTGAAATTTATCCTATTTTATTTTTCATTTATTTAATTTTTTTCCACAATAGGAGAAGACTGTCTCCGATACCGTCCGGTTCACAATCCTCGCCGATATTTTGCATTCGAATACAGGTTTATCTCGTGTTTCCTGTTTAACGTTGGGTTTCCGGTTCCTTCTAAATTCTACTTCAACTCTGTACTTCTAAATTCTCCGCCTAGTATCTGAGATTCATATTGTTGTTGGATTTCCAGTTCCTTCTAAAGTCTTTTCTTTCTCTTTCTCTTCCAATAGCCCCATGCGTCTTAGGGGCATTATCGCTTTGCTTGGGGGGGTTAATTGATTTAAAAAAAATAATATTAGCAAAAACTAAAATGCATAACACATGTAAGAGAAAATAATATCATCAAGCTGTTAATTTCCCACACTACCAACAAAAGAAAACAGAAAGAAAATAACATTTGGAAAATAACTATCTACACTATTCGAACTGTTGTCCTCATCTTTATTGCTACATTCACGACGTTTCGGCCGTTATACGCTCCGGCCTACTTCAGGTGATTGGAATTTCCAACTGAACCCTTTATTTTGTCCACCGGTGTAGATTGTTCTAGTTCCACGTGCCATGGCTCTTCCGTATGTCTCAGTTATCTCCCTTTCACTCAACTTTACAAGTTTTTGATTAGCACTCTAGTAGCCTGGTATTGAACTCACAACTCCTTGGGTCAAGTTACTGGATCCAATCGACGCTTTTATCCACTGGGCCGTATATTACTGGTTTCCTATATTTATTCATTTCTATGTTTGACCGGTTTAGGAAATATTTTTCTCTGTGTGGCGTCTTACACAGAAGAGGTGCCTGCGAAGTGTTGAGCTGCTTTTAAAGGGCGTCCTTATGTTATATGGACCTCAGATCTGTTGTATTTTTCCGATAACCCCTTCACATAGAGGAGGCAGACCAAAGCTGTTTTCTGAGTGTTGTTATCATCCTGTAGCCGTCTACCCAGTTTCTCTCGCCTGTGGAACTCCCTTCCCTATTCCTGTTTCCCTGATAGCTATAATCTCCAACTATTCAAATGTAATGTCAGTCGACATCTCCAGTTGCCTTGATCTATCCACTATCCTTCTCCTCATCCTTTCCTCTATCACTCCTATCTGCTCTCGCTCCAAATCTTCTGTAACCCCTTGCGTGCTAGTGGCTTGCTTGGGATGAAATGCTTAATAAAAAATCTGAGACTAAAAAAGTCCCAGTTCTACTTTATAGTAATTTACGGCGTTTACTCATCCTCCCCCCCCCCACGAGAATGAGAGGTGACACAAGGTCTTTTTAAAGTGGGTACCCAAGCGCGTGCACCCGGGCGGGGGCAAAAATTGCGCACAGCCCCCGTAACGGTCGGTTTCGCTGGCCTCGGTGCAAGAACCGATCCCTCCCTCTTGTGCAATGGGAGGGCGCGGCCTCGGGAAGCTGTTCCACAGGGCTGGGCACCTCTCAGTATTGTTTTCTCAGTTGCCCCTCTGCCCTTTGACAGAGAAGCCCATGAGCGCACTCTGTCCAAGGACAGAGACGTAACTGAGAGATGATAAATAATGTGAAAATTACTTATAGTAATTTACAAACTAAACGCTCCATATCTGTATTATATATTATCTGCTTCTAGTTAATATCACTCTTCAGGTTTAACTAATTTGCATATTGATTTTAAGTTTATGTCATTAATGAAGTCTCCTTCGTTACTGTTCTTTTATTCGAGGATATTTTGGATTTTCATATCAAAATCTTTCTCTTTAGTAATACCGTCATATATAGTGCAGAAAAGTGTTTGAAATTTGCATTTTACTTGGCCTTCAACAAATTGGCATCTATTTGTAAAAGTGTTCTTAACTATAACAAACCGATTTATGAATTAAATATTCATTTAAAATTGCTATTTGAAAGATTTTCAAGTAAAGCAATAATGCCACTAGAACGCATAGGAGGTTGCATGATGTGAAAGTAAAAGAGAATGAAAAGACTGAGAATGGGGGGATTAATGAAAGGACAAAAACGTAACAGCGTCCTGGGTATGACAATAAACTACATCCGCGTCCTGGGTAAGATGATAAACTACATCCAGCAGCAAGGTTTCTGATGATACGTTTTTGAAAAAATAATGTTGCCAGCTGTAAGTTTTTGAAAAAATAATATTACCACTTATACGTTTTTTTTTTTAAAGAATAGTGTTGCCGGCTATATGTTTTTGAAAAAATAATATTACCAGCTGTACGTTTTTTGAAAAAATAATATTACCAGCAATACGTTTTTGAAAAATATTATCACCTATATACGTTTTTGAAAAAATAATATTACTAGCTATACGTTTTTGTAAAAACAATATTACCAGCTATACGTTTTTGAAAAATATTATCACATATATACGTTTTTGAAAAAATAATATTACCAGCTATACGTTTTTGAAAAAATAATATTACGACCTATAAGTGTTTGAAAAAATAATATTACGACCTATAAGTTTTTGAAAAAATAATATTACCAGCAATACACTTTTGAAAACATAATATACATTTTTTATGAAAAAATATTAACAGATTTTTGACAAAACAAAATTAATTAGAGGAAAAGAAATTGTCGGCATTAAATGACCCATTGAGGTTGATGTCCCATAAAACAAAATAAACCAAACCAAACCAAAAACGTAACAGGTTTCAAGAAGAAAGATTATGATGATTGATGTTGCATTTAAATTTTTAAGCCTGCAGTTATTAGTGATGCAAGAAATCGGAAGGGAGTTTCACAGGTGGGAAGTGGAAGAAAATAAACTGTCAGAATAGAAGTCGCGGTTGCATATAGCAGGTTTAAGAGTAAAAAGGTAAGACCTAGTTTCCAAACTAGTAGCATACATAAATTCAGGAAATTCAGAGCGGTTGCTATGAAAATATATTTTTATTTGTAAAAGACAGGGTGAAGCCTCATCTCCTCGGTGAGAAAGTGACTTTAGTCGAGACGCCTGGTCAGGATCTATTACATTATACATCCTTCTTTGAATTTTCTCAATAATCTCTAGATGAATAGCAGGAGCACCGGACCAGATATAGCAACAATATTCAATGCACGGATGAATGGTAGATTTAACATACCCAGGAATACCAGACTTACCAAACTGGTCGATCAGAAAAAGCGTTCAATTAGAATGGAGCAAAAACAGCATCATGTTTGGATGTAACAGTGACTATCATCTTCAATGACTTTAAATTACTTTCATTTAAAAAACATTTTGAATTAATGCAGTTACTGATATAACAGAAGTAGTTTGTCTTTATTCAATCGAAGTTATCCGACGGCAGGAAGGGTTAAAACAGGCATCACGAAGAACCTCTTCAGACCACAATTATTTTGGAATTTTTGAAATTCCAACTTTCAGTGTGCTATCAGGGATGTAGAAGACGATACATTTATAAAGCAATTATAGATCAACGAAAAATAAGAAAGAAAATCAGTAAAAATCGACATTTTTCGCTATTTACGCTATTCACTATACGGGTGGACTCAATTATCAAATTAAATGACCTTTTAAACAATCAACTTACTGTTGGCTACAATTGAGTGAAGTTTGTATATGATTGCTTTTTCGTTTTTCGCATTTTTTCGCTAAACGCAGTGGCAAAGAAATATAAATGAAGTATCGATGAGCTCATCATCATGTAAGTAACCTACATACCTAGTTTGAAAGAAATTGGGGGCAAAAAAACTTGAATTTATCGATTTTTGATCGGCTTTATAGATTATTGATCTTTTTAAAATTACTGATATTTTACGCTGAGAACCTATTTTTTACATTATACAATGTATGCGCCAAATTTCTGACCCATCTTTCCTTGCAGTAGATGCAGCTATTGATTCGTCATAGTCATGTCAGTGGAAAACGTGAGGGCAAGTAGGCGTCTAATAATATTTTCTTTTGCAATGAAATGTGAAAAATATTTACATAGTCAAAGAGAAACAAATGCAGATAATTTTCACTTGCAACCAACAAACTCATCCTGGAGCTAGGAATGATGTGCCCTGGGTGGTGAAACTGATTTGACAGTATGCGGAGATTGACTACGGCTCAGTGACTATGGGTGGGGCTGAAGCACAGAGAAAGGTCGCGTTACCGATTTTATTCAACGTACCTCACTCGGGCCATAAATGTCTACCGTTACACAGGCATGGCATGTAACGCTATTTAAACTGATGGGCGATACCTCCACCCACGTCAAACAGTGCTAATGTTATGGCAAGAAAACATGTAGATCTGTTCGGTAGGTGGAAGGCGTGACGGATGAGGACGCACATGTCCTTCCCTCCTCTCAGAGTATAATATCGTTCGCCTTTACGTCTGGAAACGTTCATTTTCAAGAGATTTATTTCTCGAAATTAAACACACACTGTATATCAGTTTATAAGTACAAGATGGAAGCCATAAGTCGCAAGACTGGGGTATCTTATCTGGTTCCATAACTTGAGGAGATGGAATATTACGGTGACAAATGAATTCACGAATTTCTTTTTTTCTCTCTCTCATTTTCATGCGTTTTTTCTAGAGATTGATTTTGTACCGGCACTCGACTAGTCTTGGAACTTGCGTAGCATTCAAAAACATTTTTTCGTTCTAAAGAATGATCTTCAGTAGACAGACGAAGTATTTCCAGAGAGCGGCCACTCATAGAGTTAACGACCTCCACGCAAAAATGTGTTGCATGCGTGTTACTCGGACTTTTATCAGTCACTGTAAAGTTTACAGAGCTGTTTCATAAAATTCCAGGGACCTATTTTTACTCGTAGGTCCGGATATGATATACGTTAATCTTTTATCCGAAATGCCCAAATCCGAAAACCTTCAAAACCCAAAAGATTTTCAGATGTTTACGTGGCTTGCGACAAATGAAAAAGTTCAGAAAGCCCAGGTACATACCCCCTACGTTGACACCCAGTTTTTGTTGGCGATCGCCGCTGTAACCCCTTCGTTCATAGGTGTTTCGTGCTCAGTAAATATATTATTCAAAATCTCAAAAAGTCCTGCATTTTTATATTTTTGGTAAGTAGTGATTGTAATGAAAACAGGACAAGAGATTCAGTCTAGTAATCTTTTATTCAATTAAGAATCTTACTACTCGTCTACTTGACAAGCGGTACTGTACAGCATTTATAGCTTGGATTATCAAAGGGGAGATAATCCATATTCAAAACAGTGAACATGTTTACTTGTACACATACAAAAAGTATAAAACATTGTTTTTACGTGAAATCATAATTTCACCACTTAAATATCCGTGTGAATATTACATGACTAGCGTCATTACCCGTGTCTGTATGTAACCAAATGTATTAAATTTTATAAAAACTATTTTCAGGGTATATGTTATTTATATAAAACTGCCTTCAGGGGATATGTATAATCTATATTACGAAATGTAAACGGATATCCTGTATATGCTTGGGTTCCATTCTCAAGCTGCCCTATTTTATAGATTTTATATAGTTAAATTTCCCAGAATAATTTTCAAGATAAGACAAATTGGTTTAAAAATCACAACTGGAAAAAAATGTCGACATAAAAAAAACAAAAAAAGAAACTCTTAGTAAAAAGGAAGTTGTCAATATCCAGAAAGAGGCTTACACAATGGCGTCAATATCCAGAAAGAGGCTTACACAATGGCGTCAATATCCAGAAAGAGGCTTACGCAATGGCGTCAATTTTTAAAAGTTTGGATTGGATGTAATTATAGCTACAAAACAGTTCGTTTTCATTGCTTGCCTTGATAAAATCGGAAGACGAAACGCGTCGGCAAGAACTAAGAATGTTTTTCCAATTGTCGTTTTTAAACCATATATGCTATATACAAATTAAATAGCTGATATTCCAACATCAGAAAACAATTGAAAACTGAAGTACTTCCGGTCCCAAGAATTTCGGATAAAAGGATTCTCAACCTGTATTGTATCTACAAATTCTACCAAGACAACTAGTTTAATTACATTAAAATGTTGTTTTTTTTGTTCTCTTCTATTTACAAGAAAGATATACAAAATATTTAAGCAATGTGGATGCTAATTATTACGGAAAATCCAAGCAACTCTAATGTTCTGATTTGCTAATTCTAAAACCTCCTGTAAATGCAAACATTTTCTAAGAACTCTAGAAATTTCCGGCCTCGGGTACGATGTACGATGCCCACTATTTTGTCCTGTATTCAATATTTATAAAATTGCTGCTAGTTAAGTTACATTGAAATTCATTTCTTTTCTAATTATTTTACCCAAACATGAAAATTTAAAGGATCTTAAAGGCGGATGCACGCAATTTAAGCAAACATTTTAATGGGGTTGAAAGCAGATGCACAAATATTAAACAAACATATAAAGGGGCTTGCAGGCAGATGCACAGAATTTAAGCTGACATTTAAAGAGACTAGAAGGTGGATGCACAAAATTTAGCAATCAGATTAATGTAGGTATGTCCAATTTTGACCTTTTTAGCGTTTTTTTTAGTTGTTTTTTTGTCAGTTGAAAGACACATTAATTTCGAAATTCTTGTAAAAATTAACTACTTGTTGGATTTTAATGAAAACTTCAGAACTTATTCAGAAATGAATGAACTTAATTTAGAAATGTTTGTCTCTTTGAAAGTCATGGTATAAATATTTTTTTTTTATATCTGTTACCCCCCTCGAACTTAATTTTATGAAAACACAAAAAAAAATTTATTTGCAACCTCAATTTTTTTTTTTAATTAAATGCACAAAACTCTGAAAAATCTAAATCATCGATTTTTTTGTTAAAAAAATGTCCGAAATTGTCCAAACTTTTACCTCAATTGTAAAAATACAAAACCCAATAAAACTAAGACAATATTTAATTAAGAAAGTTTTTAATGGCTTTTCTGAATAATATATACGAAGGTAATTATTATCTGAAAGAAAAAAAATTTTTTGATGAACAATAAATTTTTACATTAATTTTCTTTTTTTTTTCAATTTTAAATACACAATATGACAAAAGGTTGTTATATATTTATACATTAAGTTCTTTCTGCAACCTTATGGAAATGATATATTATGTTCTCTACTTTTTAAAGATCATAAATTTGAAAGCTTATTAAAATCTGACAACCATAATTATTTTAAAAATAATTTTTAATATTCCAAAATTGTATTTAAAATCGTCTACAACGAAAGTACGGATGCACATTGTTGAAATAATGTCACATGAGTAGTTTCCTTTGATAGAAGCAAGTTTTTTTTTTACTTCAGAAATGGCTTTGTAACAAGAAAACAACGCTTGTCAAGTTTTCTGAATATCGTCGTATTATTTTTAATTTTTTTCTTTTTCTATTCAAATATAATCGAATAGTGGGATAAAAGAAAATATCGACTATTTACAATTACAAAAAAAAAAAACGCCCTTGGAAGTCCACCCAAATTTTCAAGTTTGAAATCGAATGCATGAATTCATTGTACATTACTTTGGAATTATTATCCACACGACAAATTATCAATTAAAACGATTTTTGGAGTTTAAATTTTCTGGAGTTAGCTCGCTACTACTCAAACTAAAAAATACTTGTCGAGTCAAAACAAAACCAACATAGCTGCTATTAGCATGTTAATTTTATTAATAAATAAAATAAAACTCATATTACTGCCATATAATTATTAATAAATACAAAAAAATCTGCCTTAATAAAAAAGAAATAAAATCTCATTTCATTAAGTTAACCCGTTTCAATTAATGGTGTTTCATGTAATTTTTATATTCTCAGAAAAATATTTCATGACTGAAATAATAAACCTCAATTTAAAAAAATGTATTTTTTTTACTGTTTTATTTTTACTTGTAAAATTTGATTTTCTTTCATAATTTAAATGTTATTTTCAGTGCAGAATTCTTCCTCAAACGTAAGGTAAAAAAAAAAAAAAAAATTTGAAAGTGAATTTTTAAAAAAAAAATCTACTAACCAGATTCACTTAAAATTAGAACGAATTATATCACTTTGGCGGTACCGTACAATAAATTTCAGTACCGTAAGTTGTGAATATATTGACGTACATCAATCAACGCCTGTGAAAATAGACTACCCTGGTGGGAAATATCTCTCTTAAAAAATTTTCTGCTAAAAATGTAAGTAATGTTTCTTTCAAATTACATTAAGTATACTTTAATCATTCTAAATTTCCTAAGATAACAAAAGAAAAAGGTGTAATTTATTTTTCATGATTTTTTAACTAACAAACTATGATCTTTCCGACAGAAATGTCGATAAGTTCGATTTTACGAAAGTTTTTGACTCGAAAAAAAAAACAAGATTTTTAATAAAATTTTTAACATTTATAGGAAGGATTAAAAAATCTGAAAAAATATTCAGAAAATACTTTGGTCTTTCCTCTTTAATAACAACATAAATATTTAAACGTTAAAAATTGTTTTATCAATTTGGGGACCTTTTGTCGTCAAGGTATACCACTTTTTAGCGAAATATTGGACATACCTAGATTAATGACATAATCATTAGATTTTTCAATTAAAAATAGTCGTGTATAACAGCTCGGCACATAAAATAATAACGCAGAGCTGAAAATATTAAACTCAGTCCAAATCATTTTCAAACATTGGTGTTGGTTGATTTATTTCCTACGGTTTATCAACCCTTTGTCGTTTATTTAAAGGCAGGTGATATGTTTAGATTGTTAGATAATTTTAGATAACAATGGTTTAGTGATAGAAATCTTACTAATTAACACATACCTAGGGTTCGAAGTGGTGGATTCATATATTTCCCACGGATATTTGCGCGTAAGTGAAGCCAAATGAAATTGAACCCCGGCTCTCCGATTAAAAATTGTGAGCCATTATCGACAACACCACCTGCACATCCACATTTATATCAACTGCTATTCTCAAGCAGTCGCCTATCTAGGTACTGAGCTCGACGTTGCATAACATCGGAGAACGTACGGGAACCTTTCTTTTAGCCCTTCATCCATAAGTATCAACGTTATTCCACTATAAACCCTATACGTTTTTATCTATATATCTGATGAAGTTGCGGTGTGTCGGGCGTTTACTAACAATAGAGATTAAATCAGTGAGCCAATTTCATATTTATGTTCGGACAACTGTTGTTCAGTTTGCCTCAATTCACTTGGGAATGGCAGGAACCTATCTCTTTTTCTTATAGCTATGTTTACAATGGCCAAAAGAAAATGTGCCAATTATCCTTTTCAACTGGTCTATACTAATGCCTGCCCGGAATTTGAAGATAAACGCTCGAATCTATTTGTTCTCTCATTAATGGATCAATATATCAGTGCTGTTTCCCATGAGCTGAAACAAAATCATCTATCAGATGGTCTTCATCCATGAAACGTGTTTCCAATATACAGGTTCGCCGTGGCGATTACTACTCTGTACTTACACAAACTGTATTGTCATTAGTATAAGGATGTAGGAGAAGGACGTCTTTCTGATGCAAGCATAAATTGGTAACTATTATTTTTTTAAAATCATTTCAACCGGAGCACTGGCAACAAAGCCGCTAAGACGCAGTGCGTCACAGAGAACTAAATACGATAGAATGAGGTGGAAATGAGAAAACGTCCCCGATGAGGAAGGACAGTTAAAAGAATAGGGTTCGAAAAGATGGAAGAATAGGATTGGCGTTGTTTTTAAATTGTTCGGTTTGGTTTGGTTTGGTTTTAGGGCATATCAGCCACAATGGGCTATTTAATGCCGACAAGATTTTTATTGCTGGTTTACTTTGGTTTGATTTGGTTTGGTTTGGTTTGGTTTGGTTTTACGGCATATCAGCCTCAATGGGCTATTTAATGCCGACAAGATTTTTATTGCTGGTTTAGTTCGGTTTGATTTGGTTTTGCTTGGTTTTGTTTATTGCCGACAAAAGTTTTATTGATGGTTTAGTTTGGTTTGATTTGGTTTGGTATGGTTTTACGGCATATCAAACTCAATGGGTCATTTAATGCCGACAAGATTTGTATTGCTGATGTGGTTCGGTTTGATTTGGTTTTGCTTGCTTTTGTTTTACGGCATATCAGCCTCAATTGGTTATTTATTGCCGACAAAATCTTTATTGCTGGTTTAGTTTGGTTTGATTTGATTTGGTTTGGTTTGGTTTTGTTTGGTTTTACGACATATCAAACTCAATGGGTCATTTAATGCCGACACGTTTTTTATTGCTGATGTGGTTCGGTTTGATTTGGTTTTGCTTGGTTTTGTTTTACGGCATATCAACCTCAATGGGTTATTTAATGTAGACAAGATTATTATTGCTGGTATTTTTTTTTAAGTGTATCGCTGTTAATAATGTATTGCTGGTAATGATTTTATTTTTTAAAATTATTGCTGGTCATAATTTCTTACAAATTATTTCTGGTATTAAAATCTACTTTTTTAACCTCCATAGTGTTTTGATCCCACTTTGGGGGTTAACTATTTACCCAGAGCTTGAACCCTAACAGTGCTACTACCCCGGTCAGGGTGAACCTGGGAACACCAGCAATTAAGTAGTGGTACCACGCTCCTCAAAACCTCCTGATGAGTGGCCTTGCTGTTGGACGAATTTTATCGTCTTACCCTGGACGCGGATGTAGTCTAACGTCATAGCCAGGACGGGTAAATTGTTTATTGTTTATACTTGACAGAAAAAAAAGCAAGAAGCACATTTATAAGCGAGAAGTGATATAGAATACCCTTTTTTAATGATATAGGGTGCAAGAAATATACGTACAATATATACCTCCCAGAAATACCTCCCATAAAATGGTAAGACATTAGCTACAGGGTACGACAGAAAAGAAAAAAAACTCTCAGATTTTAAACTGTCATATGTGTGTTTCTCGTGAACTTAAGCAAGTGGCGATGGGGTCTTCATCTCGATAATGCTATTTCTACCGCACCCTATAGTTAATGTCATACTATTAGGTGGCCTTTGGAGCCACTGTACAGGCGATGCCAGTGTATGTTGTCACTGCTTGCGCATTAATTAAAACTAGAGTCTAAGCTTGATGGAAACTAAACTAAGTTGCCGATGCTGAATAATAGTTTAAAAGACTGTTATTTTCCAAGGGTATTAGTGTGTTTTCTTTTAAATATATAAAACGTTAGGTAAATTAAAAAAAGAGAAAGTAATCTATCTGCTACATTTGTTCCAAAATTAACAAACTTTTCGATATTTATGTGTGTAGGACTATTTTGTAATTTGTCGAGCGTTCGCTATAGTCTTCATTTATCTGTGATCAAACTTCTCCTTAATGCGTGCCTGGATATCTATATATATAGAGAGATTAAAAACAGGAGTTCGCCATTCTGATTGCTTGTGAAGAACGAAATAAAAGAGTTCTCGGAATAGGCAAACCGAATATGAAAGCGAGTTTACATGCGAGTGTGATGAAGCTTTCGCAAAAAGCTCACAAGATCGTCCTTGGAGAATTGGCCTCAATGCTGGACCCGTTAGTGCCTTGCAAGTGATTGGATCCCATTTTGAACCTACGAGGCCCACCGGGTGTAGGTGAGGGAAAACGGGGACAAGGGTTTTCAGCAACGATGATATGAGATGAGATTGGAAATTGAGAATAATAGGCTATTCCCCGAAGCGATTGCGTCAGTTGATTGACTAAAGCTGCTCTTTGTTTTCTTAAGGTTTCTCATCGAGGATGAAGCATATTTTCTGGTAGTCTTCCTTGATATAATACGGTATATACACGCACACACACCACACATTTACACTCACACAAGCACAGACACACACACATATACATATACATATATACAAAACTACACATATATACATATAGACAGAGGCCAATATCACTATACATTCATATATATATATGTATGTATGTATATATTTATACATGTATGTATATATGTATATATAATGTGTAAGTCAGTATTTTTCCGTTAGGAAATTCAGTAAGATAGATAGATAGATAGATAGATAGATAGATAGATAGATAGATAGATAGATAGATGAGAATGTACTGAAAAGTTATCGGCCCAAACTCTCTTGCCATAAACTGTCCAAATGATCATATATACATACATATATATACATATATATATATATATATATATATATATGCATATATATATATATATATATATATACATATATATATATATATATATATATATATATATATATATATATATGCATATATATATATATATACACACATATATATATATATATATATATATATCGAGAGAAAGAGAAAGATAGAGAGACATAGATAGATGGATACATATATACATATATATCTTTGGATACAACACACACACACACACATATATACATATATATATATATATATATATATATATATATATATATATATATATATATATATATATATATATAAAGTGAGAGAGAGGGGGAAACAGAGAATTCACAGATATGCAGTGCTGTACGAAAGTAAGTGAACCCTAAGATAATACTTTTTAAAATTCTCTCGTTTTTGTCGGATGATCAACAAATCATAAACTATATATTCATTAAGAGAAGCCTTTATTAAATTATTTATGTTCAAATATTTCTTTATCGAGCAGGCATGAAAATATTAATTAAAAAATTAAAATTAAGATGTGCAAAGTAAGTGAACACTTAGATTTGATATTTGGTGACTGATTCTTTTTAAACTTACAATGTCACCGAGTCTTTTTTCAAATTTTTAAAAAAGATTCTGGCAGTAGTGAGTGCCGATTTTTGACCACTCTTCTTAGCAAAACAACCACAATTGCTCGGTATTACCTGGTTCTCTTGCATGCACTGCCTTCTTTCACTTTTATCGCAGATTTTCAATTCGGTTTAGATCAGGACTTTGACTAGCCCGTTCTTTGAAATTTCTTTTCACGAAACCATTCTTTTGAGGATTTGCTTTGATGCTTCAGATCATTGTCCTGTTGAAAGTTCCAGCCTCGACCTAACCCCAACTTTTGAACTTAGGACAAAACACTTTTGTTCAAAATTGATTGGTATGTTGCAGAGTCCCTTGTGCCATCAAAGCGTATCATTTTGCCTGTTCAAACTGCAGCAAAGCACCCCAAAATAATAATTTTGTCACCGCCATGATTAATGGTTGGTATCTAATTCTTCTCTTCAAAAGACGCATCAGGATCTCGCCTGATATATCATCTGTTTTTCTTCCCCCCAAAAATCTAGTTTGTTTCATCCAGAATGTTTCTAGCTTATTAGCATGAGCGTTGGCTTTGAGACGACTATGCTTATATTATTTTGTAAGCAGTGGCCTTTTCTATGCATTCTGCCACGAAGACCGTCATTGTTCTGATTTCGTCGCACTGTAACTGTATGTACATTGATTCCGACAATGGCCAGTGAGCATTGGAGAACCGCAAAGGTCACAGCAGCATTACCTGGGTTTGCTGAACGTGATGATTGCTCTTGCTGTTATTTTTTCGCGGACGGCAACTTCTTGATTGCGATGCTGTCATGCCAAATGCCTTCTATTTATAAATAATTTGTTGTACGGTGGAGAAGTGCACTCCAAATCGTTTTGTAGCCTTTTCCATCATTATAGTTTTCAACTATGTATTTTCTTAAAGATTCAGGAAATTCTTTTGATTGTTTTTAAAATGTATTCTCTAACTGTACATCTTTGCATACTGTTGTGACCACGTAAATGGTTAAAGAAATAACAAAACAAGTCTTACAGATATATCATATATTAAACAGTAAATAAAACAGAAGTGTATTACACGACTAGTGCGTGTGTGTTGGCTATCCAGCTTTCAATCTATTCGACTTTTCCCCCAGGGCCTTCTCTCTTACTAATCTTATAGTTGGCGGAAGAGTCCAACATAGACTCTTTAGAGGGAGGAAACCACAACACATATACAATGAGTTATATCTCTCTATATCTCTGAGATGAGGTATTATGATTACTTACATTATTTACATTATTCGGACTGTTATTCCCTGATATATACCAGGCCACAGCAGTGATGAACCAAAACATGGAAAGTTGAGTTAAAGGGAGATAACTAAGACATCCGCAAGAGGCATTGCACGTGGAACTAGAACAATCTACTCCGGTGGACAAAATAAAGGGTTCGGTTCGAAATTACAATCCTCTGAAGAAGGCCGGAGCGTACAACAGCTGAAACGTTGTGAATATGACAATGGAATGAGGATAACAGTCCGAATAATGTAAATAATGCAACTAACAATGAGTTATACTGTTTGACTGAGGTATACACAGTTAAACAAAAAATGAACATATGTAATTTTGATTTTTACGTATGCTCTAAAAGTTATTTGCATTGGCATCCATGTAAAAGAAATATTTAGAGTTATGAATGTAAGGGTTCACTTAATTTTGCTCATCATTTTTATTTTTTAATTGAGATTTTTATTCCAGCTTGATAAAAATCCTTAAAGTTAGTTGTAATTGATTTAATAAAGGGTTTTGTTAATGAATATATAGTTTAAGATTTGATGATTATCTGGAAAAAAAGAGACAATTATTTTAAATATTATCTCCGGGGTTTACAGCATTCGATGTAACGTCACAAGACAAAAACGCGTGAGATTTTCCTGACAAATGAAAAAGTTACAATATCCAATTCATAGGTACCGGAAATTTCACTTCCATAACTCGTTTCCAAAAAAAAAAAAAAATTATAGATGAATATTTAATAAAAGCAA
The DNA here is from genome assembly GCA_964036315.1 of Acanthosepion esculentum. Classification (NCBI taxonomy): domain Eukaryota; kingdom Metazoa; phylum Mollusca; class Cephalopoda; order Sepiida; family Sepiidae; genus Acanthosepion; species Acanthosepion esculentum. The sequence goes on from OZ038516.1 coordinate 36,863,059, forward strand.
ACGTATATTGTTTGACTGACGGCTTTGCTTTTACGGCTTATCAAATATTGCTGGTTATTTAAGGAGGCACGCTGGAGCAATGGATAGCGTTCGAATTCCAGTTGAACCCATTATACTCACGTACGCACTAATACCCTTGGGAAAGGTATGAAGCCTCTTCACCCACCACCCAGCTATGGGTAAATAGCAGGACAGACCGGGTTCTATAGCTTTGGATGGCAACTGGTCTACTGCAGAAAGAAATGGCAGCCTACTGCGAGAAAGAAATCTGCCTCGTAAGTCATGTGTCGAAAGATACATGACCGCCTAAGCGTGCATCACGCATGGCACATAGCTGACTTAAATTCACTTACGTGCTAATACACTTGGGGAAAGGTATGAATCCTCTTCTTTGCACCCCAACTATGGGTAAATAGCAGGACAGACCGGGTTCTATAGCCTTGGATGGCAACTGGTCTACTGCAGAACGAAATGCCAGCCTACTGCGGGAAAAAATCTGCCTCGTTAGTCATGTATGAAGGAAGACATAATCGGTTAAGCGTGTATCACCCATGGCGCGTAACTGACTGACTGAGGTTATTTAAAAACAGAATATATTTTTAGATTATAACAAATTGTTTTCATGACAATTATGATCACCTGAACCACCTATAGCAGGTGCGATTTAAAATGGGTCCATGCATTTCGAAAGGGGAATTGTTGCGTGAATAAATATAATGATCCCTAGTGTTATTGGAAATCTGCACTCCGATTTCGATTACACTAGTGGCATATCTAAGTATACGGTTCCTGGAAGTCCCAAGCGGTCACACATCAAATTACTGACCAAGCTCAACTTTGCTTAACTTCAATGATCGTAAGAGAATCGTGTTTTAATGGGATGTAGCCGTAAGGCTTTATATATATATATATATATATATATATATATATATATATATATATATATATATATATGTATATATATATATGTATAAAAGTGAACATAGAAGTCAACACTTAGTTTCAGGCCAGATGCAATCGTCAGGTGGGCTGACGATTGCATATAGCATGAAACAGACTGTCGCCTCTAAGTGTTGACTTCTATGTTCACTTTTATATTTACACACGCCCTATCTCTGATATTGAGTACTTTATCCAATAAATATACTACACTTTAAGACTATATTTCTTCATATATATATATATATATATATATATATATATATATATATATATATACAGAAATATAGTCTTAAAGTGTGCTATATTTATGGGGTAAAGTGCTCAATATCAGAGATAGAGCGTGTGTAAATATAAAAGTGGACATGGAAGTCAGCACTTAGAGGCGACAGTCTGTTTCATGCTAGTGCAATCGTCAGGCGACTAGTGCTGTTATTTTTCTCGGCTGTTTATATAAGGGTCAGTGGTGCATTATGGGTAGTATATTTTGGCGGTTACTTTTACCGGAAGTCGCTTATTTGTTTATTTATTTATGACAAATTATTTTGCTTGTTTTTTTGTTTGTTTTTTTATTTTTATTTTTATTTTTTATCTTATATATTTATTTATTTATTCTTTTATTTTGATCGGTGTTTTTAGTTAACATAGTAAAAATTTGTTTATATAGCTTATTGTTGGTAGTCTATAATGGCCGCCATTTACCGGAAATCGCTTGTTCGCTTATTTATTTGGGTCAAATTGTTTTGCTTATTATTTTTATTTTTATTTGTATAACAGTTATAACTTTCGTCCGTTCTTTTGTTTTGATTTTATTTCGCATATTCTAACAGGTGTGGTTTTGTGATTTGTTTGGAGTAGTTTATTTTGCTTATTTTATTGTTGTTTGTTCATATATTTATTTATTTTTTTATTTTAAGTTACGTAGTAAAAATTTGTTTTCATGTCACCTCCTACAATTAGACATAAAAGAATTTTACCCATCCATAACAGAACGTACACTAGATAAGGCCATCAACTTAGCTCAGGAACATATAATAATAAAACCAAACGAAATCGACATCATTAAGCACTCCCGTAAATCATTATTATTTCACCATGAAGAAGCATGGATAAAGAAAGATGGGATATTTGACACTACAATGGGAAGCTTTGACGGTGCAGAGACATGCGAAATCGTAGGTATTTACTTACTACACGAAATAAGCAAAATAATAGATAGAAATGACACAGGGCTCTACAGAGATGACGGTCTCATAATCTTAAGAAACTGCAACAAACAAAAGACAGATAAAACTAGAAAAGCAATAATTAAAATTTCCAAAAATAACGGATTCGAGATAGATATAAAAACTAACCTAAACGAAGTAGATTTTCTAGATGTCACCTTCAACCTAAGAAAAGGCACACACAAACCATACAGAAAACCGAATGATAAACCACAGTACATACATATATACTCCAACCACCCGCCTTCTATAATCAAACAGATACCTAAATCGATTAACCGCAGGCTTTCTGACAATTCTTCCGATGAATCTATATTTAACAAAGCCAAGAAAGACTACGAAACAGCCGTAAAAGATAGCGGATTCCCAGCAATGCTCACATACTCACCACAGAACACAAAAAAAGACCAACAGAAAAAGAAATATCATATGGTTCAACCCACCGTACAGCAAAAACGTAAAAACAAACATAGGAAAAATATTCTTCAAGCTTTTACACAAACACCTCCCGGAATCAAGCACACTACACAAAATATTCAACAAAAACACAGTAAAAATCAGCTACAGTTGCACCGAGAACATGGCACAAATAATAAAAAAGCACAACAGAAAAATTATTAACAAACCACACGAACAAATTAAACCCACGTGCAACTGCAGAATAAAAAACGAATGTCCCTTAAACGGTAATTGTTTACAAAACAACGTAATCTACCAAGCCACGACAAAATCAGCAGATAATGAAGAAAAAGTATACATAGGAGTAACCGAAGGACCATGGAAACAAAGAAATTATGTACACAAAATGTCTTTCACAAATAGTAAATATGCGAACAGCACAATGCTTTCTAAGTATATCTGGGAAATAAAAAACAAAACACACACCACACCAAAAATATCTTGGAAAATAAGGAAAAAATCATCAGCCTACAACAACCTATCAAAAACTTGCAAACTTTGCTTGGAGGAAAAAATAGCTATCATTACCTTCCCAGATCAAAATAAATTATTAAATAAAATGTCCGAGCTAATCTCCAAATGTAGACATGAAAACAAATTTTTACTACGTAACTTAAAATAGAAAAATAAATAAATATATAAACAAACAACAATAAAATAAGCAAAATAAACTACTCCAAACAAATCACAAAACCACACCTGTTAGAATATGCGAAATAAAATCAAAACAAAAGAACGGACGAAAGTTATAACTGTTATAAAAATAAAAATAAAAATAATAAGCAAAACAATTTGACCCAAATAAATAAGCGAACAAGCGATTTCCGGTAAATGGCGGCCATTATAGACTACCAACAATAAGCTATATAAACAAATTTTTACTACGTTAACCAAAAACACCGATCAAAATAAAAAATAAATAAATAAATATATAAGATAAAAAATAAAAATAAAAATAAAAAAGCAAACAAAAAAACAAGCAAAATAATTTGACATAAACAAATAAACAAATAAGCGACTTCCGGTAAAAGTAACCGCCAAAATATACTACCCATAATGCACCACTGACCCTTATATAAACAGCCGAGAAAAATAACAGCACTAGTCGCCTGACGATTGCACTAGCATGAAACAGACTGTCGCCTCTAAGTGCTGACTTCCATGTCCACTTTTATATTTATATATATATATATATATATATATATATATATATATATATATATATATATATATATATATATATATATGATGGTCTAGCACAGACTGTCGTGTCGTGCCTTCTCTAAACCACGCCATTTTTCTCCGTTTGACAGGGGCGGGAAGAGGTTCCTGTTGTTCCACAAAACTTTCAACCTTTTCCCGCACAAACTCATTGTTTTGTTTTTTGTTCCCAAGAGAAAATGCCAAAAAGTTTTTTCATACATTTATTCTTAAACGCTTGGATCCTTCTCTCTGTGTCCGCCAAAAGTGTTCTTGTTTCACATCCGTATAGGAGAAGAGAGACTAACAGCTATTTCTTACGTCTGTACTTTGTTTCAAAACTGATTTCGCTTCTCCATATTCTTGTCAATTTGCAAATCACTGCCATGGATTCGGCAATGCGTGTGTGGATTTCCGAGTTTTAGGTACCATCTTCAGACAAGTTTGATTCTTGATATATATATATATATATATATATATATATATATAGAGAGAGAGAGAGAGATAGATAGAGAGAGAGAGAGAAAGAGACAGAGATAGATAGATAGATAGATAGATATATATGAGCATACTGAAATAGACAGATACATAGATAGATAGATAATGAACATAGAATTATATATATATATATAGAGAGAGACTGATAGATAGATAGATAGATAATGAACATAGAAATATATATATAGAGAGAGATAGATAGATAGATAGATAGATAGATAGATAGAGAGATAGATAGATAGATAGATAGACTGATTAATTATGAACTCGTCATCAGTTTTGTAGACCTGGCAACGGCCTTTGACTTTGTCAAACACGAAGCTATGGAAAGTCAGAAAAGAAACTGACAATTCCTGATATATTATTTAACGTTCTTCATTTCTTTTGATGAGGATAAGTGTTGTGGTAGGATCCACGTAATTTGCATAGTGGAGTACCGACCATATAAATATGGTTGGTACCGGGAAGAGAGGGGAACGAATCAAGAGATTCAACCAGAGACTCTGCCCGACTGCGACTCAGTCAACACATTCTCCAGGATCGGTCTTCCCAGGAATATACAAAAGACTATATGTAAATATTGTGTACACTTTCTTGTTTCAGTACATTTTGTTCTAAGTACATTTTGTGTTGCATTATTATTTCATGCATTAGTCAAGTTTCAACAATAAGGAAGCATATTCCTGACGCTTTTCTGTAACAAATTAAACAAAATAGACATGTATCATGACTCCTGTACTTTTTTTTCACGAAACCATTCTTTTGAGGATTTGCTATGATGCTTCAGATCATTGTCCTGTTGAAAGTTCCAGCCTCGACCTAACCCTAACTTTTGAACTTAGGACAAAACACTTTTGTTCAAAAATGATTGGTATGTTGCAGAGTCCCTTGTGCCATCAAAGCGTATCATTTTGCCTGTTCAAACTGCAGCAAAGCACCCCAAAATAATAATTTTGTCACCGCCATGATTAATGGTTGGTATCTAATTCTTCTCTTCAAAAGACGCATCAGGATCTCGCCTGATATACCATCTGTTTTTCTTTCCCCAAAAATCTAGTTTGTTTCATCCAGAATGTTTCTAGCTTATTAGCATGAGCGTTGGCTTTGAGACGACTATGCTTATATTATTTTGTAAGCAGTGGCTTTTTCTATGCATTCTGCCACGAAGACCGTCATTGTTCTGATTTCGTCGCACTGTAACTGTATGTACATTGATTCCGACAATGGCCAGTGAGCATTGGAGAACCGCAAAGGTCACAGCAGCATTACCTGGGTTTGCTGAACTTGATGACTATTTGCTCTTGCTGTTATTTTTTCGCGGACGGCAACTTCTTGATTGCGATGCTGTCATGCCAAATGCCTTCTATTTATAAATAATTTGTTGTACGGTGGAGAAGTGCACTCCAAATCGTTTTGTAGCCTTTTCCATCATTATAGTTTTCAACTATGTATTTTCTTAAAGATTCAGGAAATTCTTTTGATTAAACAAATTAAACAAAACAGACATGTATCATGACGCCTGTACTTTTTAGCTTTATACTTTCTGTATTAACATTGCATCCTCAAATCCCTACGCTTACGCCTAGTTCCAGTGTTTGTACATCGAGCGGACATCATCGGCGATTTAAAATTAAGCCCTTAACAAAAGTCAAATATATTATTTGCGATAGCCTGTTTGACAATGCAGCAGCTATTGTTACAGTATCTCTGCTTTGGCGTTTACAACATATACCAAGGTGACTGAAGATATTTACCAACGTAAACCTATGTCGAAATCTGCATGTGAGGTTCAGCAGCCGCGTTCAGCAGACTGTCGGCCACCATCTGCACTAATTCATGTTGATGGCAAAGAACGTAGATATCCAACATCTTTTAAGCACTTCGGAAGCAAAATCAACAATTCAGCCTCTTTTGATGATGAGCAAAGAGCTATAGGCTACTTTGAAATTCTCTACTATCGGATGTGGGATAAAAAGCAAACTTAATGTCTACCGACCTATAATAATTATCATTCTCCTCTATGGAAACTGTTGGATCAAATCCAGAAGAATTAATGGTAAAAAAAAAAAAACATCTCATTCCCCAAATTTATAGAGAACTCCTACAAATGCATGCTGGGATTTCTTCCTAACCAATAGGAATCCCTGTTAATTTTGTTCACTTGATGTTAGAATGTCATAACCTCTTAACGATGGACGTTTTGCTTGTGATCATAATTATTAGTATGTATTCGTTTGCCTTATTACTGTGGTTTCGTCTAGTTTTGATTGCATATAAAGTGTGTTCCAATAACTTGGACCGATTTTAAATGTGAATTAAACTTAAGCTTCTAATGATTTTTTTCTTTTCCTTTCAGATTTGGCAGACATTTTGGCGATATCATTTTTCACACATAATTGCCATGATTTAAATAATATGATCCAATGGAGAAATAAATAATTTTTCACCAGTAACACTGATTTATTTACTGCTGACTTTAGTTCGTCTTAATGAAACACCTTTACATATAATCCGTCTTAATGAAACACCCTTTACATTGTTTGCTTCGTACTATGTAGCCAAGTTCTTTTAATTCCTTTTCTTATTGAGAATTTCGTCAATTCCGTTTGTTGAGGATTTTGTCAATTACTCTTGACCATAGACGCAGAACCGCATCCTGGAGCCCCTGCCAGAAGCATATTCGCAAGTCTAATGCATTCCATGCGCGGTAACTTCGTCTCTTTGTGGCTAAATTCTGTTTTCAGTCTGCGAAATTGGAGACATTTCTGACGTAGTCGGGACTTCGCTGGGCTCGTCATGTTGTGCGCATAAGTGATGAAAGAACACCGAAAATGCACATATGCACCCAAAGGCGTGACGCTTATCGGAAAATGGGAAGGTCTCCTGTTGAGATACAAGCAACACTTTGTGGAAATGGCGTCTAATCGTGCCAAGCTGAGGGGTGTGCATATAAAATGTAATACAAACTTTGAGAGGCCACGCATGAAACATCTACATACGACAAGGCATAACATTGAACACGGCTCTATCGTTCCTGCAGCTTTCACAATGTGTGCTGTTCCTTGTCCTACATATGAAATATTTTGAGGGTCTTGGTCTGCCCTTAATAATAATAATAATAATACTCGGAACCGGTGTTTCAGCGCCATATGTCCGTAAATCCAAAGTATTAAGAAGCAGCAAAATGAACTTAATTAAATTGTTTATAGAACAGGGATTAAGGGCTGTAGCAAAAACACAAAATTATATTAATGGACTTGAAATTGTGGTTGGCCATGATGGCGCACGTCATGAAGGGCACAGAATAAAGAAGAAGAAGAAGAGTAAGAAGAAGAAGAAGAAGAAGAAGAAGAAGAAGAAGAAGAAGAAGAAGAAGAAGAAGAAGAAGACATTTAACAAAAATAAGGCTATAATGAAAAGCGGCTTGCCACTGCGCTTAAAACATATAGTACATACTGATGGTATAATGCCTTCTCTGACGTACGTTTGTGATAGACTGGAGTCGTTTGAAATCAATCTTATAACTAGGGATAAGTCTAAGAAATAAAAAGAACCGTACATAGGTCAAGGAATAAACCAAGATAAGCTAGACCATAGCGAAGATAAGATATAGCGTAGCGAAGATTAAACGACAAAAAAGAGGCGGGCAGGACGCCTAGGAAGATGTTAAGATAACACATGAAATGGAATGTTATTTGATTAGTTCCCAGTGGAAGAGTAGGAAGAACAAAGTGCAGACAAGATATAGAAGGATATCATAGAGGGACTTAGCTGGTAAGACATAGTTTTCATGGAAGTATTTTAGAGATTGACCACAATTTTGATTTAATAAATGCTATTCTAATAAAAAGGAAAAACAACTCACTAAGAGAAAAAATGAATATAAAATGGTTTATTCTCTAGATCGTCCAGTTTCTTACAACGTTTCATCATTCCTGGAAGTCTTACTAATTAACCCATAGCTGGGGAAGAATATGTGGATTCATAAATTAGTATTTGAAATTGAAGCGTCTTTTTGCGGTGTAAAAATCATTGATTTGGAAATTCTTGCAAAAATCAGATAATTGTCAGATTTTAATGAAACGTTCAGGGTTTGTTTACAAATTAATGTTTCTTTCTTGTAAATCTGTCATTTGCTATCTTTACTTATTTAATTTAAGAATTTTCTAGAAATAATTTTTGCAGAGCTTAATGTTTATCTGTCTATATTTCTGAGATTTCTGAGATGAAAATGTAAACAGTGTACATAATGTACACTATTTACATTTTTCGGACTATTGTCCTCATCTTTGTCGCCATATTTATTACAACGTTTCGGCCGTTGTACGGTCCGGCCTTCTTCAGGTAATTGGAATGTCGAATTGAACCCTTTATTTCGCTCACTGGGGTAGACTGTTCTAGTTCCACGTGCCATGTTTAATGGATGTCAGTTATCAGTTATCGCCTGTTAATTCCTCTCTCCAAGTTCTCCACTGCCTTAAGGATAAAGGCGTTGGTTAGATCCAGTGACAAGACCCAAAGAGTGTGAGTTCAATACCCGGTTAAGGCAGTGGAGAACTTGGAGAGAGGAATTAACAGGAGATAACTGAGAACTGACATCCATTAAACATGGCACGTGGAACTAGATCCAACCCTAGTGGAACTACCCCAGTGAGCGAAATAAAGGGTTCAGTTCGACATTCCAACTACCTGCAGAAGGCCGGAGCGTACAACGGCCGAAACGTTGTAATATGGCGACAAAGATGAGGATAATAGTCCGAATAATGTAAATAGTGTACTTAATGTTTGTATTAGTTATAAGGACAAGTCCTAGAAGAATTGAAATCACTGAAGATTTGGGGGTTAAATAGAACAGACATTTACAGAAGAAAAAATACTGTATGTGAAAATAGAAAACGCAATGAAAATATGACATATAACATCTTTATTGCTTTTATGAATAAAATATATTATTTGCATGTTAGAAATATAGCATCATTTCAGTTGCTGTCAGAACTTTTATTATCACAGTTTGGGATACAGGCTTTCAAAAGTGATGTAAAAAAAAAAGAAAAAGAATCTAAATAAATTCGGCTAGATATATTTAAAGAAAATGCTAAAACACCAGCACCCCTGCTTTGGGCGCATGTATATTCCTGTCAACATAACAAATATAGTCCGATGAAGTCCCGGAGCACGAAACGCCTTACAAGTAAACTTTTTCCAATTTTTTCATACATTTACCCCAATATTGTCTCTGATATATAAAAAAAATTCATATATATATATATATTTGAATTGGACATAGTCCGACAATTTATTTAAAGACATTTATATATATATTATGTTTAACGTTCTTTTTATAGATACAAGTATTTAAGCAAATGCTCTGTTTTATAATAAACAGTATTAAATAACATTTACCAGCCTGAATGTCCGAGAAATTTTCATAGATAATTTTCGCTCTCCGACAGGAATCGAACCTGTATCATATACGGAACCATCATTTCGCGTGATGTGCCTTAACCGTCCGGCCACAGAAGAGCGTCTGGTTAGCAATTTCGATTTTACTATCTTTAAACTTAAATCTTCCATGAATCTCTTCTATTCATATCTCCTCTATCGTATCAAATATATATATATATATATGAAGAAATATAGTCTAAAAGTGTGCTATATTTATAGGATAAAGTGCTCAATATAGGTATACCATCCACAAAATGGAAATATTAAGGAATTAACAAGCCGTTTTAAGTACAGTATTTACATTAGTCCGACTATTGTCCTCATCTTTTTCGCCATATTTGTCACAACGTTTCGGCCGTTGTACGCTCCGGCCTTCTTCAGGTGGTTGGAATTTCGAACTGAACCCTTTATTTCGATCACTGGGGTAGACTGTTCTAGTTCCACGAGCCATGTTTGATGGATGTCAGTTATCAGTTATCAGTTATCTCCTGCTAATTTTCCCTCTGAAAATTCTCCACTGCCTTAACCGGGTATTGAACTCACACTCTTTGGGTCTGTCACTGGATCTAACCAACGCCTTTATCCACTGTGCCATGTGTCCATGGCTCGTGGAACTAGAACAGTCTACGTAATTAGCCCTGATCTGTCATCTCGTCTGCAGTCGCTCTCTCACAGACGCGACGTTGCCTCGCTCTGTCTTTTTTACAAATACTTTCACGGTAATTGCTCCGAGGAGCTGCTTTCGCTGGCTCCTAGGCCTCATGAATTTAAACGCCCCACGAGGCTGGCATCCCGTTCTCACCCCTTCGCCGTTGAAACTGTTAGATGTAGACGTATCTACCTACTCCAATAGCTTCATGTCTCGCACCTCTCGCCTGTGGAACTCCCTTCCTTATTCCTGTTTCCCTGACAAATACAATCTCCAACTATTTAAGTGTAACGTCAATCGACATCTCCAGCTGCCTTGATCTATCCACTTCCCTTCTCCACATCCTTTCACCTTTCAGTCCTATCTGCTCTCGCTCCAAATCTTCTGTAACCCCCTTGCCTTGATCGATCCACTATCTTTCTTTCACATCCTCTCCTTTACCACTCCTTTCTGCTCTTCCTCCAACCCTTCTTTAACCCCTTGCGTGCTAGTGGCCTCCAGCCTTGCTTGGGGTGATAAGCTTAATAAAAAAAATAAAAATAAAAAATGCCTCGTTCACGCGCATGTGCAGTCGCACCAACATAACAAATTTAGTCCGATGAAGTCCTTGAGGTCGAAATGCGTCACAAACAAACTTTTCATACATTTTTCCACATTATTGTTCTTAATATATAAAAATATATATCATTATCTCATATATATATATATATATATATATATATATATATATATATATATATATATATATATATATATAGTTTTGTGTGTCTGTGTGTGTATGTATTAATTGAGGTTGCACGTGCACACTCAAGTCAAAATTTGCTGTCAGTATTGCAAAATTACCATTGGACTCGTAATTTGCCACTTTTCCTAGTCTGACACTTCTGCTCCTTAGCTATTGACGCCTCAGTCAAGCGTATCAGGTCAGTGAGTACAGAACATCGTGGCAAATGGATACCATCACGTTTCTATCCATCATGTCTTATTTCGGCCCTTTCTTGACAAGCATGTCCTCTGGCGTCAGAGCTCATTATTGAAAAATCTTATTCGTTCAAGGCTGATACGTTTTGGATCGCGGCCAATGTTTGCACTACATTTAATATTTAATAAAACTAAACCTTTCCTTCACATATATATATATATATATATATATATATATATATATATATATATATATATATATATATATATATATATATATATAGCTTGGTGTTTTTATTTTTTTAAACTGTTCATCCCATGTAAGGTGATAATTCCACGCAAGAGGTTACTTGATGGGAAAGAGAATGAAAATATTTTAGCAGAAGGAAACGGAATGAAAATCCTAAACAAAAAACAACTGTTCAATAGAGAGTGAAGGAGTGTAAACCGGGCACTAAGCTAACCTATCTAAAAAAATAGATCAGTAAATAAAAAAAAACTCTTGAAACGTAAGATGTTTTAATTATATTCAATGGAGGCACTGGATATCGGCTCTGATTGAGGAATCAGAGAGCCGAGTTCGAATTTCAGTCGAATCCATTACACATTCATTTACGTTTTAATACCCTTGCGAAATGTAATAATCCTGTTCTTCTCCCGGTTCTATAGCCCTGGCTGGCAACTGGTTTACCTCAGAAAGAAATGGCAATCTACTGAGGGAAAAAAATCTGCCTCGTCTGTCACATATCGAAAGGGTGTATCACACATGGCACATAACAGACTCACCCTTGGGAAAGGTATGAATTCTCTTCTTCTCCTCACCAGCTATGGGTAAATAGCAGGACAGACTGGGTTCTGTAGCCTTGGATGTCAACTGGTCTACCACAGAAAGAAATGGCAACCTACTGAAGGGGTAAATCTGATTCCTTAGTCACATATCGAAAGATACGTGATCGCCTAATCGTGTATCGCGCATGGCACATAACTGACTGAATTGAGTTATATTTGACTTTGTATTAGCTCTTGTTAGGTCAATTAATATCGAACATAACTCTAACATAGTGTGGGATATATCACTACCCCCACCTTCATTTTGACGCACGCGCGACATTTTCACCCCTTCCTCTCACTTTCGACCAGTTATAGTAGTAAACCGAAGATGAGGAAGAATTTATTTTTCGCGCGCTTTTGCGTTGACGTCACGGCAAATTTGGCTTTTCAAAGTCAGTCGCCCCCGTGGTCGTCTGACCATCGGCACGGGCTGGCTCACCTTATCCTCTCGCCGGTGAACCCATAGATACTGGCAGAGAATTTTATTCGGCAAAACCTTGCCTAGACCTCATGGCTCGTCTCGGTATCTTAATACATACGACACGGTCGTCACCTTCATGACAGAAGCTAACATCTACCGAGCTCCCAATTCCAGGAACTTTCAAAAAACTTCCAACCTGATGAACAAGCATTTTTCATATTCTTCGAACTCATACTTTCTGAACCTGTTACTTTAAAAAGAACTACATACACTCACAATCATAAACTCTCGCAGTGAGCATTTTTCCTTGCCGTATGTTCACTATGCATTACAACTGACTTTCTGAACCTTTCTTCTCGAAGAACTCCTCCCGCCATAGTCATCTTGGATTTGAATTTTGGCGCGGGATCTATTCTCATTCACTACAACATTTCCAGTAATCTCACTGAAGACAATTTACTAATCTACTTGGCCTCTTCTTCAACTACATTTCCAGTACATTTACTGAAGGTCTTCACAGAAGACAATTTACTAATCTACTTGGCCTCTTCTTCAACTACATTTCCAGTACATTTACTGAAGGTCTTCACTGAAGACAAACTACTTGTTAAACTCTTAATAAAATCTATGTTTGTTCTTAACCTTTTGTTGTTTTGCCTGTCGACTTCTTTGCACGTCTTTATATATTTTCCTATTTTTTACTTTGTCTGTGGATTCGGTAGTAGTGTGTAGCGTCTGGCACAAGGCCTTATTTTCGTAGGTCAGATCTGCACCGCTATCGGGTCCACAACAATAGTACTAAAATTACAATAAATTAATAATCAGATGTAGGCCTGATGTGTATTTGATTTTATAGTCTGACATAGATTAGAGTAACTCTTATGGTCTCTTTCCCTTTAGAATTTGAGCGAACATGAATCTCCATCACTTCCTATCTCTTGTAGCTACGTTTGCACACTTAATATCTTTCCCAATCTTTAAAGGTGATAAGTCATTGCTTGTAGATGAGGAAGCATGACTACTGGAGACTCTGTCTTAAATAAGAGTCAGTCTTCCCTCGCTCCTTTCTTCACTCAACATCAGCTGCTAAATTCTTCTTCTGATGAAGCAGAATGTTTTGTTCGTAAATCCACTTGCAATTCTACTATTGCCTCATCTGAAGAATATTTGCCTGTCTTTCTACTTAGAACTGAATCTCTGTTGATTAGTAAGACATAACTCCGACTATCTTCCCGGCTATCATTTCTAAACTGGATCAACACAAAACCTGTGAATCTGATGCAATATTCCTTATGAAAACTACTCCTGAACTAACCTCTGTTCTCTCCAAACTCGTTAACAAATACCGTGCCGTGTCTTGCTTTCCTGCTTGTAAATCCTCTTCCGTAATTCCAGTCTTTCAAGAATTAGATAAGAATGGTCAACCTCGGGATTTTGCTTTGTGAAACAAAAACAACCGTCTAAATATGATCTTCAATAGGAAGTCGATTAAAATTAGCTATTCCTGCACTAGTAACATCATAATAACTATATTTTAAGTTCTATGGGATAAACAATACACTGGCATGGAACCATCCTGTAATAGGCACTTTTTTACCAACCCTAAATTAAAACACCAGAGAGCTATTTCAATACAATTTGGGAAGTGAGGGAGAAAGATAAACTGGAAAATTGTAGGTTTCGCACAGAATTCCTAATAATTTTAGAGATAGGTGTTACTTATGTTTAGAAGAAAAAAAATAAAATTCAATAATATTAAATCAAAGGAATGAATTAGTGTTAAAATGTCGACATAAAATAAATATAAACTTCTATAATATAGATTGTATTAATTTTTAATTCACTAACACTTCTAATATCGAATGTATAGCTAAATCTAATTTCTGTATTTATATATATATATATTTATGTATATATATATATATATATATATATATATATGGGCGCCTAGAGGTGGTGTAATGGTTAGCAAGCTGGTCTCGCTACAACAATTACAACTGAGTAGTGAGTTATATCCTCACTGGGTGCCCTTTACATTCGGCTTGTGCCACATCCAAGATATGCTTGGAAAATCGCTATATATATATATATATATATATATATATATATATATATATATATATATATAAATGGTAGTACTCGGATAGCTCGGCTTACAGAAGAACAAATCGGTACCCGAGGAAAAATGGGGAATAAAAAAAGAAGGAACCAAGAACCAAGGCGAAATCGTCCAGGATTCAAGCTCCAAGTCCAAAGAAAAATAAAACCAAAACGAGTAAAAAGACAACTACGTAAAGTGCTCAATACACAAAGTAGAGCAAAACCTAAGATAATCCTAAGCAGCCAGGCTAATCTGCCTATGTTTCACCTAAACGGATCGTCAGGGCGATCGTCTTGACGTTCCGTTTAGGTGACGTTCCGTTTATGTGACGTTCCGTTTACGTGACGTTCCGTTTACGTAACGTTCCGTTTAGGATTATCACACACACACACACACACACACACACACACATATATATATATATATATATATATATATATATATATATATCACTCAGAGATCCTACCCCTAGGCTATCGTTTTCTATGCGAAATTCGCAAGTGGCACGGAGAGCTCAACTCAAATATGTTGTAGAATATCGCCTGGCCACTACAATATTCTCTTCAAGTCAAGAAAGAGATTCAATATCCTGGTGCGAATCACCTTAACATACTGAAGTGTTTTCAAATAATCGATTAGCTGGCACTAAAGGTTAATCCACCAATTTCTCCATCCTGTTTTCTTGTGTGTGAGAGATTCTGACTAAAGACGTGGCATCGAGCCCAATCCCAGAATTATCCGGAGATAAGTTGGCTAGAAATTGGTTAGAACAGAGGCGATTCATTAGAATGTAATTTGGGAAAATTTGTCGCTTCCTTTTTCTTTGCGAGCCAATTTCTGTCTGACGAGACATTGCTCGCACCAATGTGTGTGGAGCATGAGGCGGTACGCGTGCGTGTGTGAAGTGGTATGTGACTGCGTGTGTATTCGCGTGAGTGTGCGTTCATGTGTGTTTTGATAGATTAATAAATGAATAATCAATAGATTAGTAAACAACCAGGGACGTGACGTCCCTATATTCTAACATCCCACACGAGCAAGGAATACTAGCCTGTAAAAATCTTTTACGCACCAGAAGCTTTCAGGAATATAATGCACAAGATATCATCAATGTTATACAATTCATACTTACGCACAACGATTTCTAGTTTAATGTGCATCATTTTCTTCAAGTCAAAGGCAGAGCGTTGGGAAGGAAAATAGCTACCAGCTATGCGAACATATTGATGGATGCCTTGGATCGAGATATATTCAGTAGTTACCATTTAACACCCCTCCATTATCACAGATTCGTGTCGCCGAAACCTAAAAAAGAACAATTCTTCAACAGTGTCCACCGTACCATCAAATTCCCAGTCGAATATTCCACCACTTCAATTCCATTCCTGGACTGGTACGTCTAAATTAGGTACCTCCATGAAAATCAATAAAAAGAGCATAGCATGACAAGAACGGACTTAAACTTGATGAAAACTTTTTTTATCTGCTTAAGTACATATATGTTTATTAAAAAGAAATACCAAGGTATTTTTGATTATTTTAAAAATTTTTTTACTCATTCTTAGCATGTCCAAAATTTTAGTTAAAAATCTTGTTTTTTTTGTCAGCGAAATTACTAAAAAAACTCGATATCAGCCATTTTTTTAATTTTTGTAAACTAAGTTAAAATCCTAGTTTAAAATTCGTCCAAAAATCAATTATACGTTTTTCAAAATTTATTTGACGAAAATTAGCAAATTTAAAGATTGTTTAATATATTTTGAAAAAGACTTTTGCTTACTTTCTTCGAAGAAAAATGTTGTTTAAAATAAAAAGGCGGCGATCTTAACATCATTGGCGATTGACAGGTGATGAGTGATGAATTATAATCACATATCGACAGCTAACGTGAAATTCGAGTTATCATACGGAAGGACATAATTGTCGTAACGATTTTTTTTTACGTGAACCAGCTTATGTAGTACCTCGTAATTATTAAAGTAAAAGAAAAAGTTTCGGCATTCCAATTTCTTCTTTTTTTATTTTTTTTTATTACTGTAGCTTACACCATATGTTAGTTGATACTATCTGTAGAAATTATAAATACTATAAATAAATTCAAATACAAGTGCTGCACTGCTTTTTGAGGGCCCCTATAGCCCCCTAAAATCAATAAAAATCTGCTATGATAAAACATTTCTATCCCAAGTAAAAATCGTCACAAACATATCAAAAGTTATTTTGTTACACTACAGCCTATTTGCTCTGAAAAAAAAATATTGAAAAATTACTTTCGTCATCATCTGAACAAAACATCAAGGAAACTTTTGATCTGCACCCCATGAAACTAGATATTTCCTGAAAACAAAGAATGCTCTTTCATTTCTAAGTGAAATTGGTTGGTGTAAGTGGTTATAAAAAAAATTTTCTGGGAATAAAATATGAAAAAATAGTTAAAATTGCTATTTCTGAACACTGGAAACCAGGATTTTTTTTATATGTGTTTTTTATTTTTATTTTTTTTTAAATCAACGATAAGGAAAACTGTTGAAATTGAGCCAAAATTAACTTTGACATTGCTGGGTCAAAGGCCATCCAGCCGACAATACCAAGCTGTCATCACCTTGTAAAACTCTTATTTTTTTAAAAAAAATCTATGTTTGAACAATGGCTTGATGTATTTTTGTTTTTTAACACCTTTTGAGCAGGGTGATGGAAACAACACTTAAGGAATGATTATGAGCTGCAGGCAGAATGGACCGAGAACTGAGAAATGCTCAACATGTGTTTCGCACGAAGACTTTGCAATAATGGAATCGACGTTCAGCGGAGAACGCTTTCACTAAAGCCACGCGATGTTTAATTGCTTTTGACCTTCCGTACTTTTTAATTACAGCCATTTTAACGATATTTATGAACACAAAATTACATTTTTTCATTACTGCTGATCTTCTGATAAGTCAAAACGATACAATTTACAAAGCGCTAAAAAAGATCTATTCCATAAGGACACTTAGGAAACCCGATGCGGCTTTTAACTAATTTTATGATATTTTAACAACTTAAATGTAAAAATCTATTATAATTAAAGAAATAACAAATAATTGTATTAAAAATTCATTTTTCTTTTAAAAAGTTTTTTGCTTTCAGAAAATATCGTCCATATTCATGACCCAAGCCTTGTGTGTGAAATTGGGTAGACGGAACCCTTAGGTGCCGTCGATAGCTGTGCTAGCACGAAGTCACAAGTCATCGTGACCGAGGGTTTGAGTGAGCTGGTGTTGTTTAGATTGTTGATAATTACAGATAACACGCTCACTCCCAGAAACTGTAACTAAGGTCTGCTCAGCATAGTTGCGGTATAAAACAAAAGTTGACTCTGTGGGTGTTTAACAATTACAAAATGTGCCTGAGCGAGAGTCTGCAATAGGGATTGGCTAGCCACCCTAGTAGACGGGTATGCGAGTGGCCAGCTATTATTGTTTAATATTGAAATCTAAATATTTTATTTACATTGTTCAGACTGTTGACTTCATCTTTATTGCCATATTCACGGCATTTCGGCCGTTTCACTCCTCAGCTTTCTTCAGGTGATTGGGATTTCGAACTGAAGTCTTTATTTTGTCCACCGTGGTAGATTGTTCTAGTTCCGTGTGTCATGCCTCTTCCGGATGTCCCAGTTATCTCCCTTTAACTCAACTCAACAAGTTTTTGTTCATCACTGCAGTGGCCAGGTAGTGAACTCACAGCAGTTTGGGTCAAATAACTGGATCCAAACAACGCTTTTAAGCAACTGGACCATATGTAAATCACCTGACAAAGGCCGGGGTAACTACGTTCGAAACGTCGTGAATTATGACAAGAAAGATGAGGACAACAGTCTGAACAATGTAAATAATACAAATATTTACAATACCTTATCTCAGAAATATGGACTGATCTAAATATTTTATACGCAATTTTTTTTCTTAATAACTAAACAGTAATAGTAGGGGAAAGAAGAGGTGGACTCATGCCTTTCCAAGGGTATTTTCGCGTAAGTGAATAAAACGAACCCAACGGGAATTGGAACTCGTTTCTCCGATTAACAAACTCCGTGTCTTTATACATTATACCGCCCGCACATCCAAGATAGCAGGTCAAGGTGTTTCCAAGCGGTCGCCCATCTAGTTACTGAGTAAGCTCAACGTTGCTTAACTTCGTTGACGTAACTAGAACAGGTGTTTTAACGTGATGTGACCATAAACCGGCCGTCTTTGGTACTTGTCTGCCATCCATAACTGAATATGATACACTGACCAAAATAATATTATTCCAAACAAATTAAGGTACATTTCTCTGTGCGGCTGATAAAGAAGCATTTTTTTTAAAAATTTATTTAGAGAAATAAAAAAACATTTATTCCCGTGATCTCTTAATAATTTCAAGCGCTCAAATTGGTTTACGATTAACCGGTCGTCTTTGGTACTTGACTGCAAGCCGTAACTGAATGAGTTACGCTGACCAAATTAATATACTTCCAAAGATATTAAGGTACATTTCTAGTGGTGTGGATGAATACGCCTTTTTTTAAATTTTATTTTGAGAAACAAAACAGTATTCCTGTGATCTCTTAATAATTTGGAGGCTCAGATATGTTTAGTATTAACAGTACAAGATAAAATGAGAAGGCATATAAACCTTCAGAGGGCTTGTACGTATTTCTTAAAACATATTCTCTGTTACGGAAAAGGATAATTTTAAATGTGGGTTGTTTTCCTCATCTGCCTTTCTGGATAGTGTTCAAAGGCGTCCAAGCGGCCTTTTGGTTGACGAATTAGTCTGCATCCTACAACCGGCTTAGCACAGTCTAAATGTAAGCCTATCGCTGTTCGATCGATACTTCTATGGCATATGTCCGGACGAGTTACCTCCCACCTTTACAATTGGGCCCTGCTCTGTCAGATACACAAGGATGAATCGACCCCATTCCCTTCGTATTGCCATAGTAATAAGTAAATTTCATTTGAAGAAAGTCTTCCCAAGAACTTCTGCATTAATCAACTGGCCCCCAGGAGGGATGCTTTCCCAATCAATATAATCTTGATCACTTTAAGTCTATTTTTAACCGTTATCTTTCCAGCATAACCCAGTGAACTTCATTTGTTGCCCTTTCTCATTCAAAAACACAGCATATATGTTAAAATTAAAAAGTCATTTCTTGCCCCAGTTAACAACGGATTGAAGGTCATTTTCAAGATAAGCCACCAATTTGATTTTATCAAACAGATCAGACTTACTCTTAAGACAGGAGTAAATAGTTGTGTCATAATCAGTAACTAAGGATAGAAGGAGGTTTACACTCAAAAGTGTATTTCATGATGTCTGCAGTTAATATTAAAATACCAAAGACCTTTTTTAATTGCTTTCACTACCACACCAGTAAGTATCTGACTCCTACTCCTGCTATACACCATTTTTAAAAGAACCAGATAAGATTTTTTTTAATGGAATATTGCTGCCATATCTGCCAAGTCCTCACTTACCTGTCTTGACAGTATTCAAATGCGTCTATATTGTGAGAGATGAATTTCAGAAGGTCCTCGGTTTACGTCGGACACGACGTACGGCATTTCGTGGTTAAGGGGCAATCTCCCAAAATATAATAAGTCGTCACGCGGCGTTATATGAAGAAGACGGCTTTGTTTCTTCACTGGCTGTACGCCATATTGGATTGTGCTACATTCGCCTTCTCCCGTTTGTGTCGTTTTTACTGGGAACTTTTTGCCGTTCAATTATGGCCCCCAAGCTTGAGGCAGACCCGTGGCTTCCTGTGTAGGTGATTCCCGACCTATGTCGAAATTGAGATTTCGTTGCGCTGTTGGAACGTAAGTCGAGGATTCTCTGTATTTTCCACCCTACAACCTCTTTCCACTGACAAAACGTGGCCAGCCTCTCACTGAAATGTCACTACTTCTGTGGCAGGTGTTCTGATTTTGTTGCGCTGTTGGAACGTAAGTCGAGGATTCTCTGTATTTTCCACCCTACAACCTCTTTCCACTGACAAAACGTGGCCAGCCTCTCACTGAAATGTCACTACTTCTGTGGCAGGTGTTCTGATTCCGTTGCGCTGTAGGATCGTAAGTCGAGGACTTTCTGTATTTTCCACCCTACAACCTCTTTCCACTTTCAGGTGTTCTGATGAGCTACATTAATTTGTCTCACCACCCATGTTCTTTAATGTTAAATAATAGTTTAGCAGACTGTTACTTTTTAGAGGAAGTATATCTCTGTCCCAACTTCCTGAGGTTGACCATGGGATCAGATACAAGCCATAATATGGGATATCCATTTTAATTGGATGAGCTTGCGTGAGAAAGATGACAGGAGAGTGTTTTTCAGTGAGTCGAGTCTTAAGCGTCAATCAATGTAGACGTGTTCTCTTTCGAGTCTGAGAAAGCTCTACAGTGAAGGGGGAACGGCTACCCCGCACTGGATAGTTAGTACATGTCGACATTAATAAAATAGTTTGGCTAATATTTTCCGTGTTTGATGCCATTCATTGCTGCTCAAAAACATATATCGATCACTGACCGAGAGAGAATATTCAACATTTTATAGGATCCGTCCTAAAAAAAAAAGCTGCTCTGTGAAATAGGCTCCGGCAAGGTGTTTCCCAATCATTACAATCTTAATCTATTCAAGTCTAGTTTTAACAGTTGTCTTACCTGCATAGCCACATGAACATCATTTCTTACTCTTTTTACGCTCCACATTAATCATCTATCTTGAAAGGCTCTTGGGCCTTGCATCGGCTAAACATTAGTATAACAAATAAAGTTCATTGTTTTTGCCAACATTTCCATGGTGTGTGAGCACATGCACTTATATAAATATATTCATTTCTATAAACGTGAAAGAGATTAAAATCACACACACACACACACACACACACACACACACACACACACACACATATATATATATATATATATATATATATATATATCGGTCTCTGTGTGTATAGACATATATAATTACATATGCATATATATATATATATATATATATATACATGAGTGCATATATAAGTGCATATATATATATATATATATATATATATATATATATATATATATATATATATATATATATATATATATATATATGTATGTATGTATGTATGTACACGTACTTTTGCGTAAAAATATTCATGGGTGTGTCTTTATCGACTTAAACATGTGTGTGGACATTTAGTATTGCGTGCCAACTGTGTTACATACATTACTATTATTTGGCCAAACATGATTATTTGACCCCCTGATCCCGGGATTCATCTGCACTCTTTAAGCAGCTTTGATGTCGTCAGGGCCATGACGCGGGGGAGGCGAAGGCAATTTTACCAGGTTCATTCCGTACATTTTCTGATGAGGTTCAAATAGTGGACTCTGCCGCTGGGTGTCTCTCTCAATGTCTTTGTCGCAAACATTCTTGCAGACCGACTCTCACTCGTATTTATTTCCCCACTCTGTGTGTGTCTCTCTCGTGTGTCTGCCGAAAAAGTCGAAAAGAATTTGATGTCAAAAATGGCATCGGATAACGATGCTAAACACTCATAAAATTGTCTCAGTCTGAATTCTGAATTTTATATATATTTATATATATATATATATATATATATATATATATATATATATATATATATATATATATATATATATATATATATATTGTGTATTTCAGCAGGAAATATATATATATGTATATATATATATATATATATATATATTTATATATGCATATGTATACATATGTATATATATATATATATATATATATACATATGTATACATATATATATATATATATATATATATATATATATATATATATATATATATATATATATATATATGTAAGCAAATGTGTGGATGTAGATCCGACGTTATGATGAAAATGTGGAAAAGACAAAGCAAAATCCGAATATGTGAGTTTACTGTTTTTTTTATTTTGTTTTAAAAAAAAAACAAAAAAACAGTAAACTCACATATTCGGATTTTGCTTTGTCTTTTCCACATTTTCATCATATATATATATATATATATATATATATATATATATATATATATATATATATATAAATATAAATATATTACACACGCTCTATCTCTGATATTGAGCACTTTACCCCATAAATATAGCACACTTTAAGACTATATTTCTGCATATATATATATATATATATACACACACACATACACACACACACATATATATATATATATATATATATATATATATTGTTCATTTCAACAGGAACCCCGCTTTTATACATGTTTCGTTAAAGATGACTGGATTTTTATGTAATTTTGCTTGGGTTCATACAGATATTTTCTGAGCATAATGTGTGTAAAAACAATCCAATTCTTTAGTATTTCCGAGCGCTTTCGACTATAGTTTTAGCCATTATCATGGATGATTTTATTTTTACTTTTTAACTGAATATATGTGTCCTGTGTATGTATCTAGTGTTATAGGTCATGTAGTCGTATGACATCGGTCACACAACTACATGCCTATCCAGACGACTTACGTTACACCTATGCGACCAAAGCTCCATCAGAACACATTTGAACATACACACATACGTAAGAGACTCCATCCAGAACATACTAGTAGAAAATGCAATCATAACAACCGCATCCACGTATAAAAAAGATTTAAAATGAAGGACGCTCTAATAATAAAATGCAAAAAGCCAACACTCAATAACATTAACTACGAACACGGCCACAATGTGCTGACCGTGATTGGAAAATAAAACATCCCTATAACTCTAGATATATACGCACAACCCATACATTTACATAAACAGTAAAAAATAAAATCACCCCTCGTTGTGGCTAAAAGTATTAGCAGTAAGCACTCGAAAATGATCAGAAAAGGAAATATGTGTACGAGAACAAGAAAAATTCTGTCTATATATATGAGATGAGGTATTATATACATTATTTACATTATTCGGACTATTGTCCTCATCTTTGTCGCCATATTTATTACAACGTTTCGACCGTTCAGTATCTGTCTATATTTCTGAGATGAGGTATTATGTACATTATTTACATTATTCGGACTATTGTCCTCATCTTTGTCGCCATATTTATTACAACGTTTCGGCCCTTCACTATCTGTCTATATTTCTGAGATAAGGTATTATGTACACTATTTACATTATTCGGACTATTGTCCTCATCTTTGTCGCCATATTTATGACGACGTTTCGAACATTGTACGCTCCGGCCTTCTTCAGGTGGTTGGAATGTCGAACTGAACCCTTTATGTCGCTCACTGGGGTAGACTGTTCTAGTTCTACGTGCCATCTACGTGTTATCAGTTATCTCATGTTAATTCCCCTCTCCAAGTTCTCCAGTGCCTTAACTGAGATTTGAACTCACACTCTTTGGGTCCTGTCACTGGATCTAACCAACGCCTTTATCCACTGTGCCACATGTGCTTGGACGAGTGGATAAAGGCGTTGGTTAGATCCAGTGACAGGACCCAAAGAGTGTGAGTTAAATACCCGGTTAAGGCAGTGGAGAACTTTCAGAAGGAAAATTAACAGGAGATAACTGATAACTGACATCCACTAGGCCACAATGTGCTGACCGTGTTCGGAAAATAAAAATAATTGTATAACACACTAAAAGAATACACATAACGCTCACACTCAATTAAACGGAAAAATAAAATCATCCTTGATAATGGCTAAAATTATAGCCGAAAGCGCTCGGAACTACATAACATTTGGGCAGTTTCTACACACTCTGTGTCCAAAAATGAAAGCTCTATGCGAACACAAGAAAAATTAAATAAAAAGCTTAATCGTAGTATCTTGCCTCTCGTTTTTAATGAAACATACATAAATGAAGGATTGTTGCCAAATTCACAATATATATATATATATATATATATATATATATATATATATATATATATATATATATATATATATATATATTAAATAAAAACAGACCACTTTAAGGTTCCATATAATAAATCATTTCACCACAGCCCTTTTAAAGGACAGCGGATCATCAGATTTTATTTCCAAAGGTTGAAACGAAAATTAAAAGAATATATATATATATATATATATATATATATATATATATATATATATATATATATTTCGTTTCAACCTTTGGAAATAAAATTTTGATGATCCGCTGTCCTTTAAAAGGGCTGTGGTGAAATAATTTATTATATGGAAACTTAAAGTGGTCTGTTTTTATTTAAATTATTAGCTCTGATTTAAATTGAGCTCTCTGGATTTTATCCTCCTTGGGTCTACCCATACGGATTACCTAGTTTTTCGTAAACTATATATATATATATATATATATATATATATATATATATATATATATATATATATAAGTTTGATTAAAAAGAACCGACAAGGTGTGTCTGTTTAATTTTTTATTATATTTTTCCAATATCCGGATACGTTTTTGCGTCTTGTGCTGGAAGTTGTGGATAACTGTCCGAAGTTCATAATTTGTTATTTTGGTTCAACTACTTTCCACTTTTGCAGTCATTATCAAGAATATTACATCTCTAACACTAATAATAAAAAACAACATTAAATAATAATATTGGGCGCCCATGCACCACACACTCCTGCAGATTTAACTGCCACATATCGAAACATTGTGCAACCCTTGCACACATCGACCAGCGCAATATGTACGACCAAAGTACAGCTGTCAACATAATACAAATACTAGCAGGTAAAACCAGAATACACTGCAGCACTCAATGCAAAGAAAGACTCCAAACACTAGAAGTTATTATTATAAAAAATAATCAGCCCCCAATAATTAAAATATCATTGACCACAGGTTAAGTTACCTTGAAGTGCATATGATATAATTGATGGCCACATATATTTTATCAGTGTTACAATAATAAAACAATTAAATAGAAATTTAAATGAAATTAATAAATAAATCTATATTTGTGCGGCCGAGTTCCCGGTAGCCGTTACAGATGATATCTTCCTGGTTCATAAACCTTCCCAATCAATACCAGGATACAGACAAAGTAAGTCTAAATACCACTCAGACACCACATTGGTTCTTGACTGCGAAAGTCAAAATACTTGAACAAAAATAACAAAATATGAATTCAGATGAATACTTGAGCCTAAATAAACCTTATATATATATATATATATATATATATATATATATATATATATATATATATATATATTGATGCATGTTTCATTAAATAATATAGAAAACTTTTGTCTATTTATTTTAAGTAAGTTCCTTTCATATTGTCTGATAAGCTTAATAACATTATCATTGAAAGACGAAAGGAAATCACCATATTGATACATGTTTAAATCCAATCTAAGCTTTCGCCTTACATAAGCCATTATCAAAGATGACAATTACATTTCAATATATCAAGCAATACACGGACGAAACAATAATGATAGACTGTTTTTGCTGCATGAAAAATTTCAAAGCAACGACAAACTCGTGTATACAAGACGCGGAAGCAAAAATCGCGTCGCAGCTCGTGACGTGACATATGACCACGCGAGAGTGAAAACGAGAAGTATTAAGTATGGGAAGCCGTTTGTATAAACCTATCGCTTCTGTTATCAATTATAGGCATTTTAGAATATTTGTGAAGATTTCATAGTTTATTTTGTTCAGGTTAGGTTTCAACTGTTTTATGCATATAGCTTCAAGGATTTTTAGTTTTTGTTTATTGTCTCCATGTATAGTTCAGCAATGATTTTCCGGGATTGTGTACGCGACCAGGCATGTTGTTTTAAATGCCCAAATATATATATATATATATATATATATATATATATATATACACACACAGAATAGAGGGATTATATTATTCAATTATATCATAGCACCTTGGAATTATCCCTTCCAGTCACAAAGGCATAAAAAACAAAAAAACACTCAGTATTCCATCTCAGGGTGTTGGAGACGCTGTACATCAGGTCCAGGCGACCGTCTCTTTGCAAACAAAGGGACTGTTTGCTTGGGCTTACTGTGCTGGGTCTCTAGCATCTTTGGTGGTATTACTTTGATTATATACACTTTTTTCTTTTTATTTATCTCTTTCTTCCCTGCCCATTCATTCATGTCATCCATAACAGATATTTTCTTCATAATGTCTATTCCCCGTTAACAGTTCTGATGAGAGGAGACGAAACCGGTTAACTGGTGTTTTTATTTTAAATCTATCATGGCCTTTAATAAAAAAAATTGTTTTTTATGCCTTGATACGCTTCTGTACCGTTGCAAGTATATATATATATATATATATATATATATATATATATATATATATATATATATATATATATATGTATATATATACGCTGTTTTTAATCTTCATTAACGACATTGCTGATGTTTATTTGCTCTCAACTACGCGGACGACACTGCCATTTGCTCCTACCTGGATAGTAAGGCTGATCAGCCCGACAAGGCCAAAATGGCAGCTCAAGACCATCGTTAACTGGTGCAAATGTTGGCTCGTTAATTTTAACGCCTCCAAAACTAAATTAGTCTCCATTAATCATTTGAGAGACCCCTGTTTGCCTGCCATCGACATAGCCGATGCCTTCAGGGAAGTGACTCGGGCTAACATTCTCAGCTGACATGAAATCTAAAGACTATATTGAATCCATTGCTTGGTCAGCTGCTAAGAAAGTTTATTTACTGTGTCGGGCGAGACAATGTTTCTCTCCGGAATCTATCTAGCATATCTATGAGTCTACCATTCGTCCATGATTAGAATATTGCCGCCGTATATGGTCCTGTGTCTCTGCTGTTTAGCTGGCGCTCCTTCATAAGACCCAAAGAAGAATCAGAAATATTATTGGTCGTGATCTGGCTGCACGGCTTCAGTCACTTGCCCACTGCCGTAAGTTTTCCTCTCTATACCTTTTTATAAATACTTTCATAGTAAATGTTTTGTTATGATCTTTGCTATGTTACATAAACGGTATGCGTTTCAGCGTAATACTAGACTGGCGGCGATATCTCATCAATTTACAGTTGAGTGAGCTAGATGTTGCCATGACTTCTTTTCGGACAGATTCTTTTCTCGCACCTCTCTTCTGAGGAACTCCTTTCTGGCTCCATGCTTTCCAGCCAAATTTAATCTGCAAACGTTTGAATGCAATGGCAATCGCTATCTACTGCCCTCCTGATTGATCTTTTCTCTTTCTACTCATTACTAATGTTTCTGTTCCTAATTCCTCCTTGCTTGTTGTTGGCTGCACTGCTTTTCATGGGGTGGTACCAGTTAATATAATATAGTTAATTAAGATGTATTCTCGCCATTTATATCATTAACTTGAATATATGTTTTTTGTATGAATGATTCATGTAATGTAAATTAAACTGCACCACATACTTGATATTGAAATAACTGATCCGACGTGCAACTTTCGGATAATAACTATGACATTCCTCTATTTATTGAACAATTTAGTTCATGCCACATTGACTGAAAAACCTACCAGTACAAAAGAATTATCCTATTACCATATTAGTACAAAAACGCACAATCTTAAAACTTAAAAATTCAATCTCAGGGTTGCGACCGCACGCTCCAAAATTTCTTACAATTAACAATAACACATTTCTAAAAACATCTTTCAGATTACACCTATTCTTTCGTTGTCCTGTTATTACCTGGATGTAAAAAACAAATATATTTTCATACCTGATGATGTCTGTATGCACAGATGAAAGCTTGTAAAAAAATAAAAAAAGACCTTATGCAACTGGAATTTATAAATAGGGATCATAACATTAATCTACAGGTTCGAGGTTAATGTCATTTATTAAATTTGTTTGCAAAGATGTATTCTAGCCATTTATATCATAAACTTCAATATCGGTTTTTTGTATGAATGATTCATGTAATATATATATATATATATATATATATATATATATATATATATATATATATATACCCTTGTGCAAATCAACTGAAACTACCGCATAAGTTTCCTTTCTTTCAACATACGGTCAGTTTTAGACCCAGTGGGGGAACAGGGTGTAATCGATTTCTGTATTTTTTTCTCAGATTAAGTCATTTGCAGTGGTATGCAGTTATATGAATCTATTTTCGGGGTATATGAAATTTGTTTGGCCTTGAAAGGAATTGCGTCATCCATGATTGCATGAGATTTTCCAAATTACACACACACACACACACACACACACACATACATACACACACACACACACACACACACATATATATATATATATATATATATATATATATATATATATATATATATAAATATTAAAGTGAACATAGAAGTCAAAACTTAGAGGCGACAGTCTGTTTCATACTAGATGCAATCATCGGGCCACGAGTGCTGTTATTTTTCTCGGCTATTTATATATACGGGTCATTGGTGCATTGTAGGTTGTCCTTTTTGGCAGGTGTTTTACCGGAAGTCGTTTATTTGTTTATTTATTTATTTGTATCATATTATTTTGCTTGTTTTTATTTAATTTTATTTTTGTTTTTATCCTTTATATTTATTTTATTTTTATTTATTTATTTTTTATTTATTTTGATTTTTTTTGTTGATATTTTTTATTTTTCAGTGTTTTTATTAACGTAGTAAAAATTTGTTTATATAGCTTATTGTGGGTGGTCTATTATGGCGGCTATTTCACTGAAAGTCGTTTATTTATTTATTTATTTGGGTCCAATTATTTTGCTTGTTTTTATTTATTTTTGTTTTTGTTTTTATTTTTTATTTTATATATTATTTATTTATTATTTTGATTTTGTTTGTTTATTTTATTAACGTAATAAAAATTGTTTATATAGCTTATTTAACAGTTTTGTTTTTGTTTGGAAAGATAAAGCTATTTGTTGAATTTTGGGGTTGGTTGTTGTGATTTGTTCTGACTATTTATATATATATAAACTAGCGACGACCAATATAGTGTAACAATTTCACTGCCTATTACATGTCTGTTTTTCTTGTCATAAATCAAAATGCCTATAACGGACATACTACCTCCTCCTTCAGTAGACACCTCACGGGTTAGATTAAAGTGCTATAAAAACATATCTATTTTCTACTTACAATTTACAAGTACTCTTAAGAAAAATTATAGTCGAAAACACTAAAAATGATATAGAAATCATATTACCAGAAACACCTCGCTGTAAGAGAGACCCTGAATATTAAACAGCTGTCTCCCACTATCAAACTCACCTTATTTAACAATGGGAATGGTGTGTTGAAAGTTTGTTAAAAAGTAGAAAGATGCTCACTCATATTCCAGCCCCGCTCACACAACAAGAATCGGAATAAATGTTCCTACTAATATTCAAAACAACACAAAAATATAAAATGAATCTTAAACGGGGAACAATGAAGAGAAATTAACAAAACCTACGACAGCCGCCATTGAAAATAGGTAATGGAGTAGCCGAAAGCGCTTAAGTCAATGGATAAAGTGGACAATTCAATTTTTGCACTCCCTTACTCCCACCAAATGAAAAAAATGTAATAACGCTGGAAAAACTAAATAAAAAAATTAATTAAATTTTATTTGTCTCTCATATTTAACGTTCGAAATTTTGGTTAAAATATTTGGTTAAATATTTTTGTATGTTAGTGGGGTGACCAAAGATTAGTATAGGAAATTTTAACATCTTTTTTTGGGGTGAAAAAATTGATTTGGACATTCTAGCAAAAACAAAATAATTTTCGGATTTTAATGAAACTTTCAGAACTTATTCATAAATTAGTGAAATTATTTTAAAACTGTTTCTTTTTTTTTTTTTTTTTTAGAAAATCTTGGTAAACTTTTTTTTAATTTGTTGCTCTCCCTCTTAATTAATTTTATGAATTTTCGAGAAATTAAATTTTGTTTTGCGTAACGTTTATATTAGTTTCAAGTAGATCTCGAGAATTTAAATCAAATTTCTTTTTGAAAAACGCAAACAGAAGATACAGAAAAGTTGCTCTGAATTGTAAAATAAAAAATGCAGTAAAACTGACACATTTAATTAGAAAAAACTTTTTAATTGCTTTTATGAATAACATATTGCACTATTTCTACTGTTAAATATCATGAGGTTAATAGTGGGAGAAACATGCTTAATATACAGAGCCTCTATTTAGCAAGATGATGTTTCCGGTAATATTATTTATATAGAATGTTAGCGTTTTCGACCAGAATTTATCTTTATTTATTTTGTTTTTGATAGCATTTTGATCTGATAAGATAC
Organism: Acanthosepion esculentum; assembly: GCA_964036315.1. NCBI lineage: Eukaryota > Metazoa > Mollusca > Cephalopoda > Sepiida > Sepiidae > Acanthosepion > Acanthosepion esculentum. The sequence continues at coordinate 36,894,030 of OZ038516.1, forward strand.
ACGCGATGTATATATATATATATATATATATATATATATATATATATATATATATATGAAAAGTTTTTCAAGGTAAAAACGAAATGAAGTTATTGAAAACAATTAACTATTAACAACAAACAAGATGTCCTTAGCAAATAGAATAATTTAGAAAACACTATTGCATTCATATTGTTAACTAAAAATTACGTCAAATACTTTCACGTCTAGAAATATTGTTTTTATTGTTGCGTTGACGGATTCAGACATTTTCTTTTCATTTCTTCATATTGTTGTGTACGTTGGCTTGGGAGAGTAGTAATTCTGTTAGGACAGGGGATGTTGTGAAGAAACCCGGGCTTAGATTAATTCACGAAAAAAAGCCGAAACAAAGAGATTTCTTAAACATTAAATAAAGAAAATGCATAAACTGGTGTGCTTTATCGATAGATGCAGGGATGCGATGGATACATTGCCGTCTAAATTACGCAATCGCGAAAATAACACTGACATCTCATTTTAACAGATATCTTTACCAAAATGACACAAAAAATATCTTAAAATACTAAAGAGCAGATTTATTCAATAACATCGCCATTTTCTTCAACCACAGCCCCCACTCGACTTCGGAATCTCCTGCAACTCTTCTGAACGGTCTCCTATTTTCAGTTGGTGAATGCTGCCATAAACATTGCCTTCAGTTCATCTTTAGTGTTACAAGGATTTCTGACCGTCTCTCGGTCAACTGCGCCGCACACATAATAATCAATTAGGTAGCAGTCTGGGAAGTTAGGTGGAAAAATGTAAGGGTTGATGTGGTCGCACATATTGTCTGACAGCTATGACTGGGTTCTCTTACGTCTGTGGCATGTTGCAGAGTCCTGTACTAGACATAGGTCTTTCCAGCAGCCATCTACTTGAGCCAGGGGAGTACTACCTCCTGAAAGTACTTATGTAGGCCTGCGTGTAGATTTCTGATATCCTGTGGGATGATAAATGGTGGCATGACTTAACCATCACTAGTGATCACTTCAAACACCTTCGTAATATCCATTAGAACCATCCAACTCTTTCCGAAGGTTTGCATTTGATTTGATACCCAAACATTCTGAAATGTTCTTATTGGAGATTCCAGCTCGAATGCCATGCAGTACACTATACTTTTTCTAATTACTAGCGGAGTGAATTACGTCATGGCGTTCTTTTTATCACATACGGTGTCCAAGTAATCACATCAATATGTGCAGTCGATAAAATAAAAACTAACAACGCGCATGCGCGAAATTAAAAAAAATTGAAAATGATGACAATTTACCAATCGCACCCTGTATATAAAACAGAACTCTCAATTACGAATTCCAAAACATTTTTAAGACATGTTAAGAAATTACGTTGTATAGGCGTATATATTTTGGCTTCCGTCGAGGGATCAATTTACAAAATTTTAGATAGGAAACTGGACCCCATATTGACTTTTAAAATGTAATAGTTTTGGATATTGTTAATCTGCCGTTCTTTGTTGATAGTCCTGTGAAAGAAAATGTAAATATATTACATTCTTTAGTATACAGTAAACGTGTACACGCGTACATAGATATACTTATACGCGCACGCATTCATCAACGCAAATTGCTTTCAAGTAGCACCCCAAACTAGAGAGTTAATGAGACATAAAAACAAAACGAAAATAAACCTTAATGAGCAAGAAAGTGATGCAAAATAATATATATATATATATATATATTTATACATATATATATATATATATATATATATATATATATATATATATATATATATATATATATATAGATGTATATATATATATATGTATATATGTATATATATTTATATATATATATATACGTACGTATATATATATATATAATATGTGTGTGTATATATATATATATATATATATATATATATGTATGTGTGTGTGTGTGTGTGTGTGTGTGTGTGTGTGTAAAATAAAAGAAAGAACGAAAGGCACGTAATGCCTGTCAACAGAATGGTTCATCGCGTGCAAAACTATTAAAGACATTGATGGAAGTCTTTCCGAGATCAAAGACAACATTGGCGTCACTTGTGTGGGGCAATCTGTTTGTCTGTCGAACGTTCTATCGCTATCTTTGTTGATCCTGCCGCTTCTCTCTGTCTGTCTGTCGTTGTTTCTCTGTCAATAATTTCCTCTGTGCCGTCCATTGATTAACTTTGTATCTGTCAGCATGTCAAAACGCCATTTTTCTAATGTTTGGCATATTTCTCTCCCCCATTTCAGAAATCTCCTATCATCTGACCTAATTGTTTGATTACACATATATAGGAGGACATCGTTTGGATCAAAACGGCACTTAGCCACATCCACCCAATAATGGAACCTGTTTGGCTTCTGACAAAATGACATCTTCAACACTGGAGAGAGCGAAGTATCCTTCAAGCCACATAAGCGTCAAAGTGTAGAACGGCGATTTTCAAGGCATGAACATTGACTCAGTTTAAGATTACCGCAATATAATCATCTCCATAACATGTGGAAGTTTCTGACCTGATATAGGTTTAGTAAATATCAAATCATTTCTTTAGAGTTGGTACCGCCAAAAAAGTAAAGAACAAAACAAACGATTGCTAAGCTTTAAAATTAAATTTGAAAAATTAAAAATCTTTCTTGAAGCTTTTAATTGTAGATTAAATTTCAAGTTAATCGATAAAATTTAATAGATCCCAATAAGCAAAATACATTTCTGTATTTCAAAACTAATTTAAATTAACTAAAAGGAGATTTTGCTTCGTGTTTTTGTTGTAAATGTCCCATTCTCCTTATCGCCTATTGTGGACTGACTATATCAGGATATACTTGGGCTTCGGGTATTAGCCTATAGTTAGAGATTCGTCTCCAGCTGTGCTGATCAAACTTTCTGCCTCCGGGCAGAGAGGATCCCCAGACTAAGCTATGTCGAATGGCAGAATCTCATCTCGGGAAACAGCTACCCGACACTGTTTTATACGTGGAAATTTTGGCCGAGCCTACGGGCTCGGATAACCCACATTAAATCCGGCCTTGTGCCACATTAGACCACGTGGGACCGTTGGTAGATATCCTTGCTTCGGGAATTACTAGCTTGCTAACCAAATCCCTGTCTTTCAGTAGTATATTCTCTTTTACAATAACCCTCTCTTTCATTCATCTACGCCTGTATTGCTGTTTCTTTCACTCGCGTTCCACCTTTGTCTGTCTGTAACCACTTTTTTTTTTAAGCTTATCGCCCCAAGCAAGGCTGGAGGCCACTAGCACGCAAGGGGTTACAGAAGGCTTGGAGGAAGAGCAGATAGGAGTGGTAAAGGAGAGGAGGTGGAGAAAGATAGTGGATCTATCAAGGCAAGGGGGTTACAGAAGATTTGGAGCGAGAGCAGATAGGAATGAAAGGTGAAAGGATGTGGAGAAGGGAAGTGGATAGATCAAGGCAGCTGGAGATGTCGATTGACGTTACACTTAAATAGTTTGAGCTTGTATTTGTCAGGGAAACATTGAAGGATACAACAGATTTATTTTTGCTACAATAGCAGATTAATGCCCTATTTTTAGTCGTCTTTCATTGAAATGTAATTCTCTTTATTAAAAAAATCTTCCAAAAATAAAATATATCTTTCTGAAAGTTAATTTGATGAATATTAGCTGATTTAAAGTATAATTAAACTGATTTGAAACAAATATTATTTATTTTAAGTCTACAGTATCACAAAAATGCATTTTTAACCAGACTATGGTTGTTTATTTAAAGCGTTAGCGGGTTTGACAGCTTGATGACAGATTGGTAATTAATGCTGTTCTGTGGGGTCTTTGGGCGCTAAAAAAGTAATTAAATTAACGTGAGCGCCTTTTATTTATAATTTCTAAGTACTCAGTAATCTTAAAAATTTAAGAAAATATCCTCTACAGTCTAATGATTTATTGAATTTTAAATGTTTTTATTTTAAATTTACTATAGTTATCGCTGTTAATTTCTGATAATGTTTTCTATGGTCTACCGTATAATAGAAAACAGCACGTTTACACATACAAAAACAAATCAAAATTCTTTTAAAAATACTGGAGTATGATGATTCGTACTAAGATATTCCATTTTTGATTAGTAAATATAGTTTTTAGTTAATAACAATATCACCTAACCAGTAAGATTTAATAAAGAAATAAAAAGGTTTAAATCGAGATACACACACATGAACTTAGCATATAAGACAGCTCAATATATATATATATATATATATATATATATATATATAATTAAGTAAGTCATTGAGTCTGAAAGAAACCTCAACAGAATGCAGAAAGCACTGGACATGGGGCACAGTCTTATGGGCATAAAAGGTAACTCAGTTGAGTCTGATTTGCTATCTCTTCGTCACCGAGGCCCGGTGGAACAGTTGGTAGGACGTTTGCTTGACAACATAACTGTTTCAATTCTCGGTAGTGGATGGGCACTGCTGATGAGTCCCAAATATAGGACGAAACGACAGTCCAGTGCTTTCTGCATTCTGTTGAGGTTTCTTCCAGACTCAATGAATTACTTAATTATAATTATCAAAATAATTATCTAATAATTTCTATCAATTATATATATATATATATATATATTTTTGTCATCCACAGACAGACTGTTTCGCTGTTTCACAGCTCATCCGGTTGCCTCTAGCTACGATCGAAACCCGACTGATGTTGCGTCAGTCGGAATCTCTACCCGTTAAGCCATCAGAGTACGGTACGGGATGGTGGTGAATTTTAGCGTGTTTATTTTTAGATTCGGATAAACACACAGTGACTGAGAGTGACTCAATTCTGTCGAAGAGTCGTGCCGATATATATATATATATATATATATATATATATATATATATATATATATATATATATATATATATATATATATATATATATATATATTGTGTGTATTTAGGCAGCATTTTTTCATTATATGACTATATGAAAAAAACTTGCATAAAATATATAGACAACGCTTATCTATATTATTTAATGAGACATGTATTAATATATATATATATATATATATATATATATATATATATATATATATATATATATATATATATATATGTATGTAAAGGTGATATATATATGGTAAGGTGCAAGATGTAATTAGGTATCTTCTCTGATTCACTAAAAAAACATGATGGAAAAATGCCTCAAACTGAATAAAAGAAAAGGTTTATCGTTAAAATATTTGTCATTCATAAGAAACTAAACGAAAGGATATTTTAATAACTAAATTATATCTTTTGATCTTTTTTTAAACGTTCGAAATTTTGGTTAAAATCTTGATATTTTTTGTGTGTTAGTGGGATGACCAAAGATTAGTATAGGAAATTTAACGTTTTTTTGTGGGTGAAAAAAACCATTGATTTGGACATTCTAGCAAAAACAAAATAATTGTGTGATTTTAATGAAATGTTTCTTGTATATATTTGATAGATATATGTTTTTGATAGCACTTTGAGCTGATAAGAGTTACGTGATGTGTATACTCAAGATAATATAAAATATTGGTTTAGAAGATTGAAAACCTTATTTATAAATCAAATCTCGTAACTTTGTAGAGTCATAGATTTTTAATAAAAGTTACATAATTCTATCTGGTGTAATATCTTATTTTATGTGATAGGAGATCTTACGTATATATAATTCCTCGTAATAAAAAAAGCAGTTTGCTTCATTTACATATTAGAGACATTAGATTATCTCGTCTAAAACTTGTTTCATCCTATCGGATAACTTATCAATCAACACTTGTAATTTTGAAGAGAAATAAATTTGCTTCATTTACATACTAGAAACATCATTCTATCTCGATTAAAATTTTCTTGACAGTATTTTCTTCCTGAAAATAATGTTTGATTTTAGAATAAAGAGTTATTCTTGAATTAATTTATTTAAATAGTATTTAAATCAGTCAAAATAGGAACCCTAAACATCAATACATTTCTGCCATCGAGTTACAAGTTTTTTATTTCTTTACATTAAAAAACTATAGGTTTCTACACCAAGAGCATTATTTAAAATACATTTCTATAGTAAAATTAATATTAATACATACCTATTATAAAATAGCTTTGATTTCTATATTAAAAAAAAATTAAATGCAGCTCTACATTAAAATAATTGGCAATATATTTACAATATGATTATCATAGATCTGTAAACCATTGTCGCACAATTATTATGTTGTTAAAAATTTATACCCGATTTTTGAATCAACTGTTAAAATCTTGAATGAATGTATTTAAACAGGGCTTCAATCAGTCAAAATAGGAACCCTGAACAAGTAAGTAAGTCTGCCATCGAATTATAAGGTTATATGGTATAGGTATATGCCTTTTCATTTTCTTTCTTTCTTTCTTTCTATGTATGTATGTATGTATCTATCTATCTATCTATCTGTCTATCTATCTATCTATCTATCTATCTATCTATCTATCACACTCTTTTCATTTTTGCCATCTTAGTCTTTTCATTATGTCTAGAGGAAGGGGGAAAAGAATAGGGGTGGAGAACGAAAGAAAAAAAAGAAGCAGAAGATTAAAGAACAACAGAAACCAAGAATAAAAGGTGTCGAACTCAAATAAATAAATCTTATATATAAAGTACAGTGTATGTGTGTGTGTGTTTGTGCGTGTGTGAGTGTTCATGCAACCCAACTGCTCACACTGGTCCGATTTCAATGATTCATAGATCATTCAAAAGCCTTAGAAAATTTAGGCGCAAGGAACAGATTCTGCGAGGTTAAAAATATATATTAATATATTATACTATCCATTATGGTTGATTTCATGGTTCAAGGCGAGTAACTCTTTTTTTCCTTTTGTATCCAACATTGCAGGCATTTAAGCTAGCTCCTGTGAAAGACTCTTGGTTTGGCCATCATCAAAATAGCTAGGGTGGTGTAGATGCAATAGACATCAATAAGTTACATAAGAACTCAAACTTCGTCGTACGTTTCAGTATTGAATTAATGTGTAAGCTTACATTTTAAAAGTTCAACGACAATTTTTCTGCTGTCAGTCAATTTAAAGACGATTTGATGTACTTATTCCTTATTTTCCGTAAAAACAAATATTTTTATTTCTTGGGTGACAGAAGATGGGACAATGTAAAAGATAAAATTCATATAGTGTAAAGATAGGAAAATAGAAAATAGAATTCGTTATTCATTCCACATTTGAAGAGTTAGAGAAACATAACAGCTAAATAAGTAAAAATTATATTATGGAATCTTTCTGAAAATATTAAAGCACAATTACCCAAAGAATTATGGGGTAAAAAAAGCACCAAGGCTTCTTTATAGTAATTTATGCGGTGTTTACACATTACCCCACGAGAATGAGATGTGACACAAGGTCTTTTTAAAGTGGGGAGCCGAGCGGATGCACCCGGGCAGGCACAAAAATTGCCACAGCCCCCGCAAAGATCTGTTGCGCACCGATCCCTACCTCTTGTGCAATGGGAAGGGCGCGGCTTCGGGTAGCTGTTCCCCAGGGCTAGGCACCTCTCAGTTATTATTTTCTCAGTTGCCCCTCTGCCCTTTGACAGAGAAGCCCTTGAGCGCACTCTGTCCAAGGACAGAGACGCATCTGAGAGATAATAAATAATGTATAAATTACGGTGTCTACTCATTCCCCCACGAGAATGAGTTGTGACACGTGTTTTTTTTTTTAAAGTGGGGACCCGAACGCGGGGATAAAAATTGCACACAAACCGTCGGTTGCGCTGGCCTCGGTGCGAGCACCGATCACTCTTTCTGGTGCAATGGGAGGGCGCGGCCTCGGGCAGCTGTTCCTCAGGGTTGGGCACCTCTCAGTATTATTTTCTCAGTTGCCCCTTTGTCCTTTGACAAAGAAGCCCCTGAGTGCACTCTGTCCAATGACAGAGACGCAACTGAGAGATGATAAATAATGTATAAATTACATTATAGTAATTTACACGCGAAAAGCGCAATTCATTAATTAACTGTCCTTCGTTAGTGTTCTTTCATTCAGAGATTGTTTTGATTTTCATATCAAAAATATTTCTGTTTAGGAAGTGCAGAAAAGTGTTTGAAATTTGCATTTTACTTGGCCTTCAACAAGTTGGCATCTGTTTGTAAAACTTTCCTTATCTATAACAAGCCAATTTATGAATGAAATGTTCATTGAAAATTTTTATTTCAAGTAGTGAATATATCTTACTTTGCAAAGTGATAGCGAGCGGGCGAAGCCTGCTAGCAAATAAATACTACTACTATTACTACTACTACTACTACTACTACTACTACTACTACTACTAATAATAATAATAATAATAATAATAATAATAATAACAATAATAATAATATTGGAAAAAGAAATATAAGTTGGGTGATGAAACGAAATATAAGAAGTGCAACAACAAAAAAGAAATCAAGTAAAGGAAAAGAAAAAGTGTAATATAAAGAGTAAAGAAGAAAATAATAATAATAATAATAATAATAATGATAAATAATAATAATAATAAATAATAATAATAATAATAATAATGATAATAATGATAAATAATAATAATAATAATAATAATAATAATAATAATAATAATAATAATAATAATAGAAACAATAGCAAGATAAACCGCTTCATGGCCAATACTCTGCCCGTACCAAACAAGCTGACGTAGACAAAATCCGTACCCATCAGTGGCTACGTAGTGCAGGGTTGAAAGCTGAAACTGAAGGTTTTATCCTTGCTGCACAGGACCAAAGCTTGTTAACTAGGAATTATCAAGCACATATACTAAAATACTGTGTTAGCCCCAAATGCAGATTCTGTGATAAATATCCAGAAACCATTGATCATGTATCATTGTATCAGGTTGCACGATATTGGCACCCACTGAATATAAAACCCGGCATGACAGAGCGGGCCAATATCTGCAATGGAAATTTGCAATTTCTACGGTAAGGTAACTGAAAGAAACTGGTAAGAACACCACCCAGACCCGGTTACGGAGATAGGACCTGCTACAATTGTATGGGACTACACAATACACACTGACAGAACAATAAAAGCTAATCACCCAGACATTGTTATTAAAGACCACAAACAGAAAAGTGCCACCTTATTGATATGGCAGTCCCTGCTGACTGCAATGTATCTTTGAAGATATTCGAAAAACTGTCAAAATACAAGGACAAAATAGAAATCTCAAAAATGTGGCACATGGGAACATCAACAATTCCTGTTGTAGTTGGAGCCCTTGGACTGGTTGGAAAAGATTCCAGTAGGCTGAATGAAGGGATCCCTGGAAGTCCATGCCTCAAAGAGATACAAAAAATTGTTCTGACAAGTACAGTCCACACTTTACGAAGGGCTTTATCTATGTAATTATTTTTTTTTTATTTTATTTTATGTTTTTTTGCAGTGGAAAGTGTCATGATGCCATTTCTAACCTTAGGTCCCCTGGGCGGGACCCGGAAAGAAATGTGTAAACGCCAGATATCAAAGGAAATAAATAAATAATAATAATAATAATAATAATAATAATAATAATAAGAAGAAGAAGAAGAAGAAGAAGAAGAAGAAGAAGAAGAAAGAACAATCAAAGCTTAACTGAGAGGAATCCTTCTATCGAAAAAGCTGGACGCTTTTGATTGTGTTCTATCATTTGCATATCATTGTGAATATTTCCTATATTCATGCCTTCATTGGCATCTTGTTCTACTTTGGATGTTACAAATTAATTCCTTTGAATCTAGATAGGCTTACGGCCACATAACATTCAAATAGCTTCTCTCGTATGATCACTGAAGTTAAGCAACGTCGAGCCTGGTCAATACCTAGATGGGTTACGGCTTGGGAATACCAGCTGCTGTATATTTAGATGTGCGGGTGGTGTAATGGATAATGGTTCGGAATTTTAAGTCGGAGAACCGAGTTCCAATTCCCATTGGATTTATTATATTCACTTACGCGCAAATCCCCTTTGGGAAAGGTATGAATCTACCAACCCCCCCACACACACACAGAGTTATGAATTAATTAGTAAAACTTGGATCACTTAACGATGATTATCTCCAATCATTCTTACAATTTAAGTCTCTGGCTTTAAATAACCTACAAAGGGTTGATAAACCGTAGAAAGCAAATCGATAAAACATCACATAAAACAATTTTCACAAGCACTGATGGAATATATAAAATATTTCTATTTCTCCATCTTTTTGTCGTGTAGTACAACAGTTCGAGACTTACGTCAGGATTTCCTCACTTTAAGTCGAATATCCTTATTTTGGTGTACGTGGGCCAGCAATCTTTTCTTAAGTATTTCACCCCAAGCAAGGCGGAAGTGCTACTAGAACGCAAGGGGTTACAGAGGGTAGAGAACAAGAATAAAGAGGGTTGTTTGAGGAAAGGATAAAGTGAAGGACAGGGACCAGGATCAAGCCATCAGAAGATGTCGATTGACATTACATTGGAATGTTTGAAGATTATACCTATCAGAGAAGCAAGAAGTAGAAAGGGAGTTCCACCATCGGGAAGTGCGAGAGAAGATGCTATGGGGTAGAAGAGGCGGTTACATTTAACCGTTTCGACAGTGAAAAGGGTGGGACCTAGATGCCAACCTAGTAGCACGCTTAAATTCATGCAGTTAGGATGCCAGTGAAAGTAGCTCGTCAGAGCAATTGCCATGAAAATATTTGTAGAAATGACAGAGGGATGACACAGCACAGCTGTGAGAAAGTGACTGTAGACGAGATGTCTGATTTAAACAACGCTGTGATTGGTAAAAAATAAACCTACACTATTTACATTATTCAGATTATTGTCCTCATCATTGTCGGGACAAAGTTGAGGACAATAGTTCGAATAATGTAAATAGTGTACATAATACCTCATCTCAGAAATATAGACAGATACTGAAGGGCTGAAATGTTGTAATAAATATGGCGACAAAGATGAGGACAATAGTCCAAATAATGTAAATAGTGTACATAATACCTCATCTCAGAAATATAGACAGATACTGAAGGTCCGAAACGTAATAAATATGGCGACAAAGTTGTGGACAATAGTTCGAATAATGTAAATAGTGTACATAATATCTCATCTCAGAAATATAGACAGATACTGAAGGGCCGAAACGTTGTAATCAATATGCCGACAAAGATGAGGACAATAATCTAAATAATGTAAATAGTGTACATAATACCTCATCTCAGTAATATAGACAGATACTGAAGGGCCGAAATTTTGTAATAAATATGGCGACAAAGATGAGGACAATAGTCCGAATAATGTAAATAGTGTACATAATACCTCATCTCAGTAATATAGACAGATACTGAAGGGCTGAAATGTTGTAATAAATATGGCGACAAAGATGAGGACAATAGTCCAAATAATGTAAATAGTGTACATAATACCTCATCTCAGAAATATAGACAGATACTGAAGGTCCGAAACGTTGTAATAAATATGGCAACAAAGTTGTGGACAATAGTTCGAATAATGTAAATAGTGTACATAATATCTCATCTCACAAATATAGACAGATACTGAAGGGCCGAAACGTTGTAATCAATATGCCGACAAAGATGAGGACAATAGTCTAAATAATGTAAATAGTGTACATAATACCTCATCTCAGTAATATAGACAGATACTGAAGGGCCGAAATTTTGTAATACATATGGCGACAAAGATGAGGACAATAGTCCGAATAATGTAAATAGTGTACATAATACCTCATCTCAGTAATATAGACAGATACTGAAGGGCCGAAATGTTGTAATATATATTGCGTCAAATAGGAGGACAATAGTCCAAATAATGTAAATAGTGTACATAATACCTCATCTCACAAATATAGACAGATACTGAAGGGCCGAAACGTTGTAATAAATATGGCGACAAAGATGAGGACAATAGTCTAAATAATGTAAATAGTGTACATAATACCTAAAATCAGTAATATAGACAGATACTGAAGGGCCGAAATGTTGTAATATATATTGCGTCAAATAGGAGGACAATAGTCCAAATAATGTAAATAGTGTACATAATACCTCATCTCAGAAATATAGACAGATAATAAACTTACAATCTAAAAACCGAACAATATATTTTCAGGGGTTAGTTAAATTGCTAACGGTTGGTAAACCTTAAAAAAACAATTCATGTAATCCTGCCAGGTTGGACTTCGTATTCTGTCCAAATATGGTGTATTTAATATGATGCGCTAAAAGTAAGAGTTTGTAGCGCCGTCAGACATGAATTGAAGAAGTTTATTATAATTTTCAAGACAATGTTCATAAAAATGCCCTACATATATGTCCAGGAGAAACGTAATTAGATACGTGCGTGTCAGGCAAATATGATTGAGTTGAATACTAAAAAAATAAAAATAAAATACATGTTAACGACATTTTTGTATGTCGTTACCATTCTTGAAATCTCTATGTTGGATCATTTAATTATTTCTGAAAGCAGAAATTGTCGCTTAATGGACGAAAAGGATTAACAGATATTTAGCATGGCATTACGGGAAATAACTTCCTGGATTATCGAGGTATTATGAAGGGATTAGTTTTTCGCTTTTGAGCCGTTGATAGGAAAAACCATCCCGTTTGCCATTTTACGCAAGAATCAAGTCTTAATGTAATGGCGTCTACCGAGTATGTCGGAAGAAGAAAAAAACATCAAGATGGTGGAGTACGTAAGTGGGGCGGTGAAGGTGGCAGATATAATGATCGAAATTGTAATGGAAGAGAGAAACGATCAGCAAAAGAGAGAGAGAGAGAGAGAGAGCAAGGAGAGACACTGGTTTCTTAAAGAGAGGATAGCGTAAAAAAACAAAAACGGTAAAATGATAGGAGAACGAAGTGAAATAAACTGGATGGAGAGATAAAGATAACATGGAGAGGACGAAAAAGAAAGAAAAATCAGAAGAAAGAAAGAAGACGAAATAAAAAAAAACAAAGAAGGATTTGGGGCAGAAAATGAATGATAGTCGGAGAGAATGACAGAAAAGAAAGAAATAAAAAAGAACGAAAAAAAAAAGAAAAGAAGAAAAAATAAAAGTGGAGAGGCATGAAGAGATAAAGATAAATGGAAAACGAGAAAAAGGAAGAAGAAAGAAAGAGGAAGATAATCACAAAAGAATGAAAGAAAGACAGAAAATAGAAAGTTAAAGAAAGAAAGACGGAGTGAAGGAAAGAAAAGAGAAAAAGAAGAAATGGAATTAAGAAAGACGGTAAAGGAAAGAAAGAAAAAGATAAAGAGAAATGGATTGCGAGAAAAAGAAAGAACGAAGAAAACAGAGAAACTCAAAAAAGAAAAAAGAAAGAGACAAACAGACAAAGAGATAAACACAAAAGAAAGAAAAAAAGAAAGAAGAAAGTATAATGCAAAAAAAAGAAAGAGTGGGAAAAAGAAAGTTAAAGAAATATAGAGTGTACGAAGGAGAAGAGAGAAAGAAGAAAGAATGAAAGAAAAAGAAAATAAAATAGTATTAAAGAAGGAGGGTAAGAGAGAGAAAGAGATAAAGATAATTTGAAAGTGAGAAACAGAAAGAACGAAGAAAAAAGCGAAACAAAATAGAAAGAAGAAAAGAAAGAAAGAGGCAAACAAAGAAATAAAGACAAAAGAAAGAAAGAAAGAAAGACAGAAAGAATAAGGCAAATAAAGAAAGAAAGAGTAGAAAAAGGTTAAAGGAAAACGAAAGAAAGAAAATATAAAGAGTAATGGAAAGTCTGAAAAAGAAAGAATGTAAAAAAGAGAGAAAGAGAAAAGAAATAAAGAACAAAGAAAGCGAGGAAAAGTAAGGAAAAAGGAAACAAAAGAAAGAAAGAAAGCAAGCAAGACGGAGGCAAACAAGCAAAGAAGAAGGGGGAAATGAAAGTAAAAGAAAGACGGAGTGAATGAAAGAGAAGCAAGAAAAAATGAAGGAAAAATAAAATAAAAAGAAATTAAAGAAAGACTGTAAGGAAGAGAAGGAAAGGGATAAAGAGAAATGGAAAGCGAGAAAAGAAAGAAGGAAGAAAAGAGAGAAACGCAAAAAAGAAAAAAGAAAAAGAAAGGAAGAAAGAAAGAGGCAAACAAAGAGATAAACACAAAAAAGAAAGAAAGAAAAAAGAACGAAAGAAAAGAGAACGAAAGAATAAGGCAAAAAAGAAAGAGAGGATAAAAGAAAGTTAAGAAAGACGGTCGGAATGAAAGAAAAGAGAGAAAGAAAAAGAAAATAATGAATGATTGTAAAGGAGAGAGAGAATGAGATAAAGAGAAAAAATAAGCGAAAATAAGAGAGAAAAATAAAAGGAAGAACAATGAAAGAGAAAGAAAAATAGAAAGAAAGAAAGAAAGAAACAAAGAAGGAAACAAGCAAAGAAGTAGGAATAAAGACAGTGAAAGAAAGACGGGGTGAACTGAAAAAAATAGTGAAACATGAAAGAACGAAAGAAAAAAGTATTTAAAGACAAATGTTAATGGAAAAAAAGAAAGAGAAATCGAAAGAGATGTAAAGGAAGAACGAAGAAAAGGGAGAATAAAGAAAAAAGTGTTTCTATGTCACTATGGAAAGAAAGAAAGAAAGAAAGAAAGAAAGAAAGAAAGAAAGAAAAAAAGAAAGAAAGAAAGACGAAAATTTAAGCAGTGATTGCTTAAGAACGCAGCTTGCAATCTTGTTTCAAATATTATTAAAAAAAAAAATACGCAGAAGAATCAAGAAAACACAACAAAAAATTACGAAAAAATTAATTATTGCTTGAAAGATTATTCCAAGAATAAATTGCATGAAACTGAAAAGAATATAACAAAGAAATTTAACAAGCAAACTAAAAAGCCAAATAATTAGCGACTCCTGTATACTCAGGCATTTCACCTTACGCTACTTTTCATTTCTTTTTATATGCCGTGACCGCTCAGGACGTACGTGATCATGGCTCTCCACTTCCTCCAGTCCCTTGTAGCTCTCAACACGTTTCGTCTTCTGACACCTCTCCCAGACTAAGTTGTGTCATCCACTTTCTTAAGCTTGCTAGGTATGTCATGCGTTGCTTTCCCTTAACCCCTTTTTCCTTCTATTCAACCTGTGAGTATCAGATTCTCCAGTCCTCCTTCCTCCTTTCGTGACCCAGAAACTTCTGCTGCCTCTTCCTGGTGTTAAGTATAAGCTTCCTCTTTGTTTGCATCCTCTCCAATACCTCATCTTTGCTCACACATTCGGTCCATGATATCCTCATCACCCTTCTGTAGAACCACATCTCCGTCATCTCGAGTTGCTTCTTCATCTTTGAGGAAACCGTCCAACATTCTCTGCCGTAAAGGAGGACAGATGTCACGTAACATAGATAACGTATTTCTTGTATTTAACTTTCTATTTATCGTATTAGCATTTATCATTTCGCCTATTTTTTGTCGTCTTTTGCTTATCCTACTTACTCTCCCTTCAGCACGTGGCCGATTGTGACTCTCCTTTTCCACTTCCTGTACTTTGTGGTTCTTATAATGACTATCTTTACGCTATCTCTCCTATTTTGTCTCTTATTTATCATGTAAAACTCCAGTTTTGAAATTGAGTGCAATGTCACGGTTCCCAAATCGGCCTACGCTACTGGGCGGTGTGTACCTGGACTCAACGGAAAAATGTAAGAAATAACTGAGCTATGCTTAAATAAGAACTACACGAGATATCGCTAGACATGGACAAGAGAATAGTCTGCTCTCGTAGATTAAATAAAGGGTTCAGTTCGGAATACTCTGTAGGTTAGCCGGATCAATATACACCTGATGAAGGTCGGAGAGCACAAGTTCGGAGAATCCATATGTAATTACTATAGATCTGATATCTTTTGGAAACATTTTGTAATTCTTCAGAGTTCCTGTCGACATATATTAGGAAATTCAGCTTTTCTCATGAATGTTACATTACTTATAATGACTGTCTTTACGCTATCTCTCCTAAAACTTGTTCTTCAAGAGACTTACACAAGGTCGTTCTTCCTCCCTTTTGTTCTTTTTGTTAGTCTTTTTCGTCTCTTTCTTCTTCTCCTTTGTGACGTATCCCTTCATGACTTTAGCGATGGTGGCTCACTCCAGTTCCCTGTCCTTTATAGCTCTTATAAACGTTGTCTTTTTGCTGTCTCTCCTAAACCTTGTTCTACCAGCCATTTATACAAGGTTGTTCTTCTTCCTCTTTTTCTTTTGCTTCTTATCCTCCTTTATGACGTGTCGTGTCATGATGTTAGCGATAATGGCCCTTCTTGGTTTCCTGTCATTCGTAGGTCTTATAAACGTTGTCTTTTTGCTGTCTCTCCTAAACCTTGTTCTACCAGCCATTTATACAAGGTTGTTCTTCTTCCTCTTTTTCTTTTGCTTCTTATCCTCCTTTATGACGTGTCGTGTCATGATGTTAGCGATAATGGCCCTTCTTGGTTTCCTGTCATTCGTAGGTCTTATAAACGTTGTCTTTTTGCTGTCTCTCCTAAACCTTGTTCTACCAGCCATTTATACAAGGTTGTTCTTCTTCCTCTTTTTCTTTTGCTTCTTATCCTCCTTTATGACGTGTCGTGTCATGATGTTAGCGATAATGGCCCTTCTTGGTTTCCTGTCATTCGTAGGTCTTATAAACGTTGTCTTTTTGCTGTCTCTCCTAAACCTTGTTCTACCAGCCATTTATACAAGGTTGTTCTTCTTCCTCTTTTTCTTTTGCTTCTTATCCTCCTTTATGACGTGTCGTGTCATGATGTTAGCGATAATGGCCCTTCTTGGTTTCCTGTCATTCGTAGGTCTTATAAACGTTGTCTTTTTGCTGTCTCTCCTAAACCTTGTTCTACCAGCCATTTACACAAGGCGATTCTTCTTCCTCTTTTTCTTCTTCTTTTTGTTCTGCTTCCTCTTTTGTTTCTTCTTCTCGTTTCTGACGTGTCCCTTCATGATATTAGCAATAATGGCTCTCCTCATTTTCCTGTACTTTGTAGCTCTTAGTGGCTTCTGTCTTTTTGCTGTCTCTCCCAAAACCTGTTCTACCAGCCATTTACACAGGGTCGTTCTTCTTCCTTTTTGTTCTTCATTTTGTTCTGTTTTTTTCTTCTCTTTCTCGTTCTCTTTTGCGACTTATCCCTTCACGATGTTAGCGATGATGGTTTCCTGTCCTTTGTAGCGCTTATAAATGTCTTTTCGCTATCTCCATTAGACCTTGTTCTAGCAGCCATTTACACAAGGTGGTTTTTCTTCCTTTTTGTTCTTTTTGTTCTTTTTCTACTCTTTCTCGTTCTCTTTTATGACTTATCCCTCCATGACGTTAGCGATGATGGCTCTCCCCAGTTTCCTGTCTTTGTAACGCTTATAAATGTTGTCTTTTTGCTATCTCTCCTAAACCTTGTTTTACCAGCCACTTACACCAGGTCGTTCTTCCTCCTTTTCCCCCATCTCTTTGTTCTGCTTCTTTTTCTGTTTCATCTTCTTCTTTTTGACGTATCCCTTCATTACGGTAGGGGTTACGGCTCTCCCCAGTTTTCTGTCCTTTGTAGCTCTTATAAATGTTGTCTTTTTGCTATCTCTTCTAAACCTTGTTCTGCCAATCATTTAAACGAGGCTGTTCAATATATGCTATGAGTAACAAAATTTGCTCTTTCCTGGGCACAGAAATTTAATCTTTTACTGATGTTAATTATAAGTACAGATTCTGTTTCCATTTTCTCTGAAATTTTGCCATTCCTCACATGTTCTGTCCGGGGTATTTTAAACATCCTTATGTAGAACCACATTTCTGTTGTGTCAGGACATTTTCTTCATTTGTGATGAGACTGCGCGGTATTCACTGCCATATAGGAAGAATGATACAACATAATAGTTAAGTGTTCTTTCCTTTGTGTTTTTACGAGATATTTCTGTTTCTTAATACATTGCTTAGCATTTAGAAGGCATTTTTCTGTTATCCCAAAGATGTTTCAGATTTCGGAGTCAGAACTGCTTATTGCCTCCAAGGATGATATGTTTTAAAAATGGGATCAAGAATTTAGAGGTACGTTGGAGAACAGTCATTCATCAATATGGCCCTAATTTCAACTAAATAAATAAATTAGTTATTTAACATTTCAGAAATGTTTTATTTATTTCCTATAAAGTACGTCATTTTCATGTGGGACAACATACACTTTTTTTTAAATTGGCGCCATACTCGCCATTTTTTCTTAATTTTTAACCGTGGGATGGCGCCCGCATTGTCGCTAACTTGAGTGCGCGCACAGCTCAAAGTAGTTCCTTGCGTATCCAGCCAAAACTTATTTCTGCAAATGCGTGACTGCGTCAGATGTGATGAATGGCAATTTTAGTGTTGGTCAGAGAGCAGTCATGGACGCCCCCGACAAAAATGTCAGCTTCGTCAGGTGACCTGCAAAGAACAGATGCCAGACAGGATGGCTAGATGAGCGAGTAACTTGTAAGAGGAAATATGCGAAATTTGTGGTGGTGGGTATTCGGCAGGGTGGGTGGGGGCTGCGAAAGGCGTCGCCGTCGGTGGAGATCAGAAAATGTTTCATGCAGGAAATTTCCCTCGAAGGTGAATAGTGTGGGAAAGACACCAATCTGTGATTTATAAAATGACAGATGTCCTTAGAGAGTAGAAAAAAGTTTGTTCAAAATAAATGTCAGCGCTTTGTAAGTAAAAACCTTTCTAGACTTCGATATATATATATATATATATATATATATATATATATATATATATATATATATATATATATATGCATATCTTATTCGGAATCACCCAAGCAAAGTAGTAATGCCACTGAAACAGAAAGGGTTACAGGGTGTGGAATAATTAGAAACAGAAACATTAGTGATGAGCAGAAAGAGAAGATAGTAATCAGGTGTACAGTATATATATATATATATATATATATATATATATATATATATATATATATATATATATATATATATATACTTCAAAATCCTAATGAACCAGGCAAACCTACATAGGATCTTCAGGGTAAACTGCCCAGTTTAGTCTGAATATATATATATATATATATATATATATATATATATATATATATATGCATATATATATATATGTATGTATGTATATGTATATATATATATATGGCCAGTTTCCCTGAAGATATATATATATATGTGTGTGTGTGTGTGTGTGCGTGCGCGCGCGTGTGCGTGTGTGTATGTTTTTGTATATACACTACATTAAATTGTCTTTCATACTCAGAACTCTTTTCCTACCAGCTATGGCTAAATATCAGGACAGATTCGGTTCTATAGCCTTGGATGACAACTGGTCTAGGAAGACAACTTTGAATTCAAAATCTGCGGAGGGACGTTTGATGACCTTGTGTCACACATGGTACACCAGGTATCTGTATTCGGCTCTTCAAAAGTGCGGTCGGTTCAGCACAAATCCTTTCCCCACTATAATCAAATCATATGTGAAGGTTTTTCTGGTTGTCGGTTCCTAATAACTGAATGGCCTGACCCTCATACGTCGTAAAAAGGTCTCCGGTGGGTGCGGGTAAACAGCTCGCGTCGATCAACTACGGGGGTGTCCACTATATACATAGTAACGTTATCTTATATTCGGCACTCAGAAAAGGAGAGGGAAAAGAAGGTAAAGGAATAGAGAGGGAGAGAGAGGGAGATAGAGTGTAAGGAGACAAGAAAATTGTCGAAAGAAGAGATGACGACTATATTCTACATACGTACGCATACATACAAGCACAGACGTATACGCACATATATACACACGCGAACACGAAGACAAACACATTCAATAAACAAAAAATACAACCTAACACAAATAAAAAGCGCATAAAGGATTTTTTTTAAATCTATATAAAAATAACGAAATGAGAAAATCGGCAGACACTTGCTTATATCTTCTTACGAGTGGATGGAACGATTACTAAAATTTCTCCTGGAGTTGGGGTTTTGAATATAGAATCAATCAGCTAAGTGATAAATATTTTATATTTCTATTATATATATATATATATATATATATATATATATATATATATATATATATATATATATATATATTATGTGGTACGTGTTCAATTTATATAACATAAATCATTCATACGAATAACAATTAATGAAGCTAATTATGGCAAGAATTCTTGCCATAATTAGCTTCATTAATTGTTATTCGTATGAATGATTTATGTTATATATATATATATATATATATATATATATATATATATATATATATATATATACAAGTATAGGATTCTGTATATACGGAATAAATTCCAATAACCAACAATTATTATTCTTAAAAGAGTGCTCAATACAGAGTAGAACAGATATAATTATTTATTTAAATATTATAACATAAATATGTTATAAAATCACTACAAAAATAGCCATTTTGTTTCAACACTTCTGGTGTCTTATCAAGTGATGATGTTGAATGTAGAATAAATGGTTTTAAAAGTTTCAAATTAATTAACGATCCTTCGCTAGGGGTAAACGCTGTTACATAAGATAGAATGACCAATCAAAATACAAGAATATGAGAACTCAAAAAATTTTGACAACGAAGCAAGGTTATCATAGATATTAAAAAATTTATAAAATTTGAAATTAAAATTAAAAGTAAAAAATTACCTATTTAGAAATCTAAATCTAATCTCTATTAAGTTTAAAATTATAGAATTACTGGGGAGAAAATAAAAAATAGATATGTTATTTAATTTATTTTTTCATTGAAATTACGTTAAAAAGGATATTGATAGGTTCAGACAAAAATGTATACATTTTACAGTTTACTTCAACTGTGATGACCACCTCTCACGTAAAACAATCCAAGCACACTCAGGTTATAATACATAAGCGCCCAGACATATTTAGATATATATACACACAAAATCGGTGACGAGACACGACCCTTGATAATATATATATATATATATATATATATATATATATATATATATATATATAATAAGATATGGAACAAAAAGGAATCGTTTATAAGTCTAGCATATTTTGCCTCAATTAACGATTCAGAAGAGAAAAACGGGTATTTTTTTATTTTTGTGTTATTTAATATTCATCGGTTAAGCCTATTTTACGAACATTTTGTTTTGTAAAGCAACGTTCGTCTTTAAATGCAAAAAATACAACACACCAATTAAAAATAACAAAAAATTTCCCTTTCTCTTCCGAAGCTTTAATACAGTCGAGACATGTTAGATTTATAAAAGTTTCCTATTTGCTGCATATCTTTTTTTGCTTCTATATTTCCTCCCTTTTCTTTCCCTATCGTTTTTATTAATAAGTTTTATTAATAAATTTGTATGTTATTTGTGGGTCATGTTTTCTTATATTTTCTCGCAGTGTGAATAGTTGTTTTTTTTTCTTTTTCTTACTTTTTTCTCAATTAAAATTTAACAACGTATTCTTCTGACGATGTGTTCGTCGAAAAGGATCATTCAAGTAAAAAAAAAATATTTTCCTGCATTTCTAAGTCTGCGTATATTTGAACAAAGAGCTGGCTGGAAGGACTTACTGTACACAGATTCAAAGAACTTTCAAATGATAACCGGTTGGACATATCCGAGCTATAAGATCGAGCACACTGTAGGTTTTAATCAAATATTCAGCTATCGCTCAACTTGAACATTTGCGCACCTATGATAATAATCAAGATGTTATTTTGCCGATAACTGACGTATTCTTTTTGGTGCCAGACCCGTGTTGAGATCGAAAAATAATTAGACACCTAAAAGTGTAAGAACTAATTCATATTTTAGCTTCCATTTTGCTCATGCTGTAATTATAGCAATGAGTTGTCGGAGAGTTACGTGACCAGGTTCTCCTTGTAGACTCAGTAATAGATGCAGAGAGTTCACGGAGTTTTCATCGACGCTCTTAAGGGATGTGTTCGCAATTTTCTTGCTTGTTATTTATAATTTGCTGGCGATTGCTCACCCTGAACTGACTGTCTTTAATCGGCCTTGAAAGTCGATCGCCAAGGAAAAACCTGCAAGCGAACTAATCAAGTGTTCAGCAAACGCTGCATTCTCATAGTCGCGTCACACACACACACACTGATAAACACAAAAAAATAGTTTCATCTGCGTTACTCGAATTTCTTAAGGATTGTAGGTGCAACCATTTCCATAACCGAGGATTATTCATTTGAACTAGAACCCAATTCAGTAAGAATAATGTATCACCACATAAAAATTTATCACAATTTTTCACACTCGAATCTGTCTTAAAAATTCATAAGTCAACCATTTCTCCGAGCATCCAACATTGTTGGTACCTTTGATCGGGTGCTTTTGCTAAATTTCCGTCGTCTGAATTGCGCAAAAGTGAAAATAACACTGACATCTCATTTTAACAAATAAATTTACCAAAATGAAACAATAATATCTTGAAATATTAAAGAGTAAATCTATTCAATAAAATCAACATTGACTTCAACCAAGGCCTCCAGACGACTTCGGAATCTCCTGCATCTCTTCTGGATGGTCTCCTTCTTTTAATTGGGGAATGCTGTCATAATCTTAGCCTTCAGTTCATCCACAGTAATACAAAGAGTGTTGTTGGTCTCTCGTTCAACTGCTCCCCACACATGATAATCAATTAGGTTGCAATCTGGGGAGTTAGGCCTGACAGATGTAAAGAATGACATGGTCGAAGAAAATATTTGACAGCTATGACTGTGTTCTGCTTGTGTGGCTTAGCGCAGAGTCTTGTTGCCAAACATACGGTCTTCCAACAGCCACTCTCTTTACCCAGGGTAGAACTACCTCCTCAATGTACTTGATGTAGGCCTCTATGTTCAGTCTGAGGCCCTGGAGAAAGATGAATGGAGAAATAACGTTGCCATAATTAGTGATCACTCCAAACACCACTGTAATCAATATTAGACTTTTTCTGACTCCCTTTCACTTTTTTTTTAGATTGACATCCAAACACTCTGAGATGTTCGTATTGTAGCTTCGGCGCAAATGTCAATCAGTACAGCATGCCGCTTCTAAATTTCTGGCGATGTGAATTGAGTATTGTTAGTCTTTTTCTTAAAGATGGTGCGCCACTGATCCTACTATACTGTGCAGTCGACAAATTCAATAACAAACGATGCGCATGCGCGGAATTAAAAATATAAACTGGCGACAATTTACCCATCGCATCCTGTGCCTGTTCATTTGATGCTTCTATCCTCAGAGATTTCGCCTTCTGTTAATCAAACCCTGCCATTAGAAGCAATTATACTGTTCGTTTGAGAGCCACAGACGGAGGTATTTAGTTATTTTGATTTGTATCTATCTATTGTTATTTTAGGAACTATAAATCCATTCCTCGGCTGACAAAATATTGGTAATTTCTTGGGGGACTAAAGAATGCACGAACCATTGCTTTAATCCTGTAGACATAGAAAGTGCCAGTTCAATCCCTGGGCTGGGCAGAGGATCAGGTTGAATTTTCACTTGTTTAGGAAATCAATATAGCACTCAGTCAAAAAGCTGGAGTTTGTTATATTAAGTAAGGACTTTCAAAATTTACAGTCATAGCTTTTACCAATTTTCGAGCATTTATTTTTACAATCGTCTGAAAATGATGTACAAAAATATCTCATTTCCGCAGGTTTTTGCTTACAAACTGACTTCAATATTATAATATTTCTAGAATAACTCAAAATAAAATTGATATTTTTTGTATTAGATACATTTAATAGAAAATATATTCAAATCAAATTTTTATTTATGAATCATTCACAAGCAAAATATGTAATTTTTTTTATTGTATTCTGTAAGTAAAAACTTAAAGATCAGTTGTATAATATTACAAAAACGGCTACTCAATAAATAGGATTTGTTGGGTCATTTGTTTGATTAAAAACTAATAAAAACAAAAGATAGATAAATGTGTATATAACACCATAATACTGCTGGGCACAAATTATAAGACAAAATGTTTTAAATTTGCATTGCTTATCACACTAAAACTAAATAACTGAAAATCACACTAAAACTGTATAATATATATCATTTATTACATCATAATATAGTTAAATTGTTCAGTATAATTTCCCTTTTGAAATAAATGAAGGTCTTATTTGATGGCATAAAGATTTACTAGCAATGTTCTTGTGTCATTCATCTTGTCTTCATAAAATTTTTAAAGCTTCAGAAAATTATAGATTTTATGAGGATGTGCTATAAGGTTTTCAACGCTATTATTTGCAAGCTAAACTTAATCATTTAAACTCATTTCCTCAGAAAACGCTAATGATGTGCGAAAATATTTTGTCTCTTATTTATCATGTAAAACTCCAGTTTTGAAATTGAGTGCAATACCACGGTTCCCAATTCGGTCTACCCTACTGGGCAGGGTGTACCTCGACTCAACGGAAAAGTGGAAGAAATAACTGAGCTATGCTTAAATAAGAACTACACGAGATATCGCTAGACATGGGCAAGAGAAGAGTCTGCTCTCGTAGATTAAATAAAGGGTTCAGTTCAGGAGAGCACAAGTTCTGAGAATCCATATGTAATTACTTTAGATCTGATATCTTTTGGAAATATTTTGTAATTGTTCAGAGTTCCTGTCGACATATATTAGGAAATTCAGCTTTTCTCATGAATGTTACATTACTTATAATGACTGTCTTTACGCTATCTCTCCTAAAACTTGTTCTACAAGAGACTTACACAAGGTCGTTCTTCCTCCCTCGTACTTCTAAAATTGACGTGTTATATTATCTATCTATCTATCTATCTATCTCAGTCTGTTCATATCTATCTATCTATCTATCTATCTATCTATCTAACACAGTCCTTTCAGTATCTATCTATCTATCTATCTATCTATCTATCTATCTATCTATCTATCTATCTAACACAGTCCTTTCAGTATCTATCTATCTATCTATCTATCTATCTATCTATATATATATCTATCTCTTCGTACCGTGTCCCCTCAGGAAATAGGCGATCATGACTCTCCACATTTTCCTTCCTTTGCAGCTCTAAATAATGGATTTTCGTTATTTCTAAAGCCCTTTCTTTCATCTGGTTTTCACAGGCTCGTTAAGCGTTATGTGTTGTTTCCACCATCTCTCTCTCTCTCTCCTCTCTCTCCTCTCTATCTCTCTCTCTATCTCTCTATCTCTCGCTCTCTCTCCTCTCTCTCTCTATCTCTCTCCTCTCTCTCTCCTCTCTCTCTCCTCTCTCTCTCCTCTCTCTCTCTCCTCTCGCTCCTCCCTCTCTCCTCACTCTCTCTCTCCTCTCTCTCCCCTCTATCCTCTCTCTCTCCTCTCTCTCTCCTGTCTCCTCTCTCTCTCCTCACTCTCTCCTCTCTCTCTCTCTCTCTCCTCTCACCTGACTATTGTAATTTAAAATAATAACGATTCATGCTCAACGCAGATCAAGTCTCTCCACAATTTCCTGACACTTGCAGCTGTAAATAAAGTACAGTGTAACCCGGATATAAGAGACCCGTATATAAGAGAAACCCGTATATAAGAGATATTTTCTCTGGTCCCAAATTAGAGCCTGTGTTAATGTATATATAATAGACAAACCCGGATATAAGAGAAACCCAGATATAAGAGACTTCTTATCCGGTCCCGACAACTCTCTTATATCCGGGTTACACTGTATTTTCTTTATTTCTGAACACTGGTCAACCATCCATTTTTTTTCAGGCTTGTTCAGTGTAATGCGTTGTTTTCATCTGTTACGCTTGCTTTTAATCTATCCTGTTCGTAGCAATTGTTCCAAATTTCAACTGTCTCTTCCTGATCTGAAGTATAAGTTTCCTTTTTCTTTCCATTTTTTTCTAAAACCTCGTCGTTGCTCACATGTTCGGTCCATGGTATCCCCAGCATCCTTCTGTAGAAATTTCAACTGTCTCTTCCTGATGTTAAGTATAAGTTTCCTTTTTCTTTCCATTTTCTCTAAAACCTCGTCGTTGCTCACATGTTAGGTCCATGGTATCCTCAGTATCCTTCTGTAGAAATTTCAACTGTCTCTTCCTGATGTTAAGTATAAGTTTCCTTTTTGTTTCCATTTTCTCTAAACCCTCGTCGTTGCTCACATGTTCGGTCCATGGTATCCTCAGCATCCTTCTGTAGAAATTTCAACTGTCTCTTCCTGATGTTAAGTATAAGATTCCTTTTTGTTTCCATTTTCTCTAAAACCTCGTCGTTGCTCACATGTTCGGTCCATGGTATCCCCAGCATCCTTCTGTAGAAATTTCAAATGTCTCTTCCTGATGTTAAGTATAAGTTTCCTTTTTGTTTCCATTTTCTCTAAAACCTCGTCGTTGCTCACATGTTCGGTCCATAGTATCCTCAGCATCCTTCTGTAGAAATTTCAAATGTCGCTTCCTGATGTTAAGTATAAGTTTCCTTTTTGTTTCCATTTTCTCTAAAACCTCGTCGTTGCTCACATATTTGGTCCATGGTATGTTCAGCATCCTTCTGTAGAAATTTCAACTGTCTCTTCCTGATGTTAAGTGTAAGTTTCCTTTTTGTTTCCATTTTCTCTAAAACCTCGTCATTGCTCACATGTTCGGTCCATGGTATCCTCAGCATCCTTCTGTAGAAATTTCAACTGTCTCTTCCTGATGTTAAGTATACGTTTCCTTTTTGTTTCCATTTTCTCTAAAACCTCGTCGGTTCTCACATGTTCGGTCCATGGTATCCTCAGAATCCTTCCTGATGTTAAGTATAAGTTTCCTTTTTGCTTCCATTATTCTCTAAAACCTCGTCGGTGCTCACATGTTCGGTCCATGGTATCCTCAGAATACTTCCTGATGTTAAGTATAAGTTTCCTTTTTGTTTCCATTATTCTCTAAAACCTCGTCGGTGCTCACATGTTGGGTCCATGGTATCCGCATCATCCTTCTGTAGAAGTACATTTCTGTTGCTTCAAATCTCTTAATCACTGATAAGATTGTCCAGCATTTCCTGCCATTCTATAGAACCTGATATCATGTTAAAATTCACTACTATTTTCTTTTCTTTTTTATGAGCTAGCACTAATATTTAGATATTCAATATCATCTTCATTTTATTACTTGTTTTCAGGCTTCCTTAACTTTTGTGTATTGTTTCTGCATGTTTCGTTGTAAAACTTCAGCTTCGTTGCATGCATTTAAGTTTTATACGGGTTTACCTCAAATCTCGTAGTCTTTGTTAAGAAGTCTCACAAGCGCACTGCCATCAATCTTTCTGATGTCTGTATAATAGAATAAATGTCTTATGTTTATAATTCTTACCAGCAGGAATATCTCATGGAAGATTTGACATTTTTACTATCCTCAAAGTTAAAAAACAATGAATTAAATACAAAAAAGGTGTCAGTGACCAGCAATAACACGATTTACTGGTAGGAGCGCTGAGACAAATTTCAAAAGTGGGTTATATTAACCTGCTCTAACGATAAACATTAAACAACAATTAAAAATTGCTATCACTGAAGAGTTCTGTTTATAGAAATATTTCAAGGGAGATAACTGATGATCCATATTGCATTTAATACACTTTTTTTTTCTGCAAAGTTGAGATGTATCAAGTACTTCTCACAATTTAAGAGTAGAAGCACCTCTTTTTGTCAAGGAATCTACCAATTGTAATTTCCCATCCGCCTAAAAAAACCTTTATTTTCTCCTCTGACATCAATTTTCTTTGCTTTTCAACAGTGATGGCGATTTTAAAGCCTGTTGAGTTGTCTTCTTGAGACGCAGTATAGGTGGCAGTATGTACAAAATAATATAAAATA
Organism: Acanthosepion esculentum; assembly: GCA_964036315.1. NCBI lineage: Eukaryota > Metazoa > Mollusca > Cephalopoda > Sepiida > Sepiidae > Acanthosepion > Acanthosepion esculentum. The sequence goes on from OZ038516.1 coordinate 36,921,791, forward strand.
TCCGACAAAATTATTGGGTTTCAGACTGCTACCATTTGTTAACTTGCTGAGATAATAAACATTAAACAACCTAAAATGTTCTCCACACTGAAGAGTTCCTTTTTCTTTTCTTTTTTGTGTATTGTTTTAAAATTTCAGTTTCCTTGTTATGACTTATTAATATAAAAATAATTTTTGTTTTATTACAAAATGAAATTAATAACTTCTTTACATACTGTGTCTTCTTAGAACGTAGCCAATAATGGCTCTCCACAATTTCCTGTCCATTGTAGCTCTAAATAAATTCTAATTGTTCGTTACTTCATAATCCTGATCCGCTATCCATTTTCTCAGAATTGTCACCTATGTTATGCGCTATAGTCCTCTGTTCCACTTGCCCTCAATCCGTACTTTAATAACAGATTTTCCAATGGCGCCAGTTTGTTTACATTGCGCAGATCAGTACGAACATTTCAGTTATTGCGCAGGTCAGTGTTGCCAACATTGTGTGAAAATTTTGTGTGAATTGATTGGACGGGTTTTGAAATATTAGAAAAAAAAGTTATCTCGATAATAATTTGGCACGCAGTGTAGAAAATGAGCTTACAATCGTGTCATGTTGAAGTTAAGCAACGTCGAGCCTTGTCTGTACTGTGATGGGTGACCGCTTGGTAATACCAGGTGCTGTAAGCATGGATATGCAGCTAGTGTAACAGATAATAGCTTGGATTTATTAATCGAAGTGCCGAGTTCCAATTCCAGTTGGGTTCGTTATATTCACTTACGCGCAAAATCTCAAGGGAAACGTATTAATCTCCCCCAAACCTGGGTTAAATAGTAAAATTATTATCTCTAAAACAATATTTAAATCTAAAAAATTCTTTGATTCTAAAAATATTTCCTGACTTTAAATAACCTGCAAAGTGTTGGCAAACATTAGAAAACGTATTAATCTATTAATTTCCCGCTATTTACATTATTCAGACTATTGTCCTCATCTTTGCAGCCATATTTATTACAACGTTTCTGCCGTTGTCCGATCCGGCCTTCTTCAGTTGGTTGGAATATCGAACAGAACCCTCAAGGACACATGGCACAGTGGATAAAGGCGTTGGTTAGATCCAGTGACAGGACCCACAGAGTGTGAGTTCAATATCTGGTTAAGGCAGTGGAGAACTTGCAAAGGGGAAATAACAGGAGATAACTGATAACTGACATTCATTAAATATGGCGCGTGGAACTAGAACAGTCTACCGCAGTGAGCGAAATAAAGGATTCAGTTCGACATTCCAACCACCTGAAGAAGGCCGGAGAGTATAACGGCCGAAACGTTGTAAAAATATGGCGGCAAAAATGAGGATAATAGTCCGAATAATATAATAGTGTACATCATACCCCATCTCAGAAATATAAAGGGATACTATTCATTCTCACTAATAAAATACTTTATTCTTTCATTCCTAACATAGAATACAGTTTATTGTTTCAATCCCACTTATAAAATAGTTTATTCCTTTATTCCAAGTATAGAAAATAACTTATTTCTTCAGTTCCTATAAAGAAAACAGTTCATTATTTCCTTCCTACATAGAAAAGAGTTATTCTTTCATTCTCAATTTAGAAAAAAATCTTATTCTTTAATTCCGAACATCGAATAGAGTTTATTGCTTCAGTTTCCACATAGAAATAAATTTATTCTTTCATTCCTACATAGAAAATAATTATTCGTTCATTCTCAACTTAGAAAAAAAATCTTATTCTTTAATTCCGAACATCGAATAGAGTTTATTGCTTCAGTTTCCAGAGAGAAAACAGTTTATTATTCCATTCCGAGCACGAAAAAAAAACTAAACTAAATAAATAAACGATCCTAATTATGAGTGATGGCAAACGAGCAATGAAATAAAAATACTAATAAGTTGTTTGAATCAAAAATAACAATTTAATTACTGTTTCCTTTCTAGTGAATATCTTCTTCCACGCCTCGTTCGAAATCAGCGTGTCGGACATTGAAGGAAAATCAGTTTTTTTTGGGCAAAGATATCGATCAAAAGTCCGCAAACTCGTCTGCCTAAGCATTAGTAATTGCTTGAAAACAACTTCGCCAATCAAGTTATGAATATTATTTTCGTTCGCGGACATTAATCCAATATTTTTACCGAACTTACGTAAACAAGAGAATAACAACCTGAATAGAATATTGATAAATATTTTCTAATGAATAAGAAATTTGTTTTGCTTCATTTCAGAGCTAGGGAAAAGGACAGACAGACAGAGAAGACACAGAGACAAATAGATGATACAAAGACCGCGATAGATAGATAGATAGATAGATAGATAGATAGATAGATAGATAGATAGATAGATAGATAGATAGATAGATAGATAGATCATCGTGAGACTGAGATAGACCATCATGAGACTAATATAGATAGATAGATCATTGTGAGACTGAGATAGATAGATAGATAGATAGATAGATAGATAGATAGATAAAAGTGAGACTGAGACAGATAGATAGGATTTTCATGGGACTGAGATCATCATGAAACTGAGATAGATAGATTGATAGATACATAGGTAGGTAGGTAGATAGATAGATAGATAGATAGATAGATAGATAGATAGATAGATAGATAGATAGATAGATAAAAGTGAGACTGAGACAGATAGATAGATCATCATGAGACTGAGATAAATAGATCATCATGAAACTGAGATAGATAGATAGATAGATAGATAGATAGATAGATAGATAGATAGATAGATAGATAGATATGAAGAAGCTGAGATAGATAGATAGATAGATAGATAGATAGATATGAAGAAGCTGAGATAGATAGATAGATAGATAGATAGATAGATAGATAGATATGAAGAAGCTGAGATAGATAGATATGAAGAAGCTGAGATAGATAGATAGATAGATAGATATAAAGAAGCTTAGATAGATAGATAGATATGAAGAAGCTGAGATAGATAGATAGATAGATAGATAGATATAAAGAAGCTGACATAGATAGATATGAAGAAGCTGAGATAGATAGATAGATAGATAGATAGATAGATATAAAGAAGCTGAGATAGATAGATAGATATGAAGAAGCTGAGATAGATAGATAGATAGATAGATAGATAGATAGATAGATAGATATAAAGAAGCTGACATAGATAGATATGAAGAAGCTGAGATAGATAGATAGATAGATAGATATAAAGAAGCTGAGATAGATAGATAGATATGAAGAAGCTGAGATAGATAGATAGATAGATAGATAGATATAAAGAAGCTGAGATAGATAGATATGAAGCTGAGATAGATAGATAGATAGATAGATAGATAGATATAAAGAAGCTGAGATAGATAGATAGATATGAAGAAGCTGAGATAGATAGATAGATAGATAGATAGATATAAAGAAGCTGAGATAGATAGATAGATAGATAGATATGAAGAAGCCGAGATAGATAGATAGATAGATAGATATAAAGAAGCTGAGATAGATAGATATAAAGAAGCTGAGATGGATAGATAGATAGATAGATAGATAGATAGATAGATAGATAGATAGATAGATAGATAGATAGATATGTATATAGGTAGTTTCTTCTATGTATCACTTCTCCAAAGAAAATATTCGACGATATATATATATATATATATATATATATATATATATATATATATATATATATATATATATAAAGGGTGTGATGGATGAATTGTCGTCTAAATTACACAAAAATAAAAATAACACCTGCACCTGATTTTAACAGATATATTTACCAAAATTAAACAAAAATATCTTGAAATACTAAAGAGTATATTTATTCAATAAAATCGCAATTTGGCTTCGACCACGGCCTCCAGACGACTTCGGAATCTCCTGCAACTCTTCTGGACAGTCTCCTTGTTTAAGTTGGTGAATGATGCCATAAACATTGCCTTCAGTTCATCTTTGGTGTTACAATTAGTTTTGATGGTCTGTTGCACAACTGCGATTCAAACATAATAATCAATTAGGTTGCAGTATGGGGAGTTTAGGTTGGCAGATTTAAGGGGTGATGTGGCCGGGGAAATTGTCTACAAGCCCTGACTGGGTTCTCCTGCATGTGTGGCATGCTGCAGTGTCCTGTTGCCAGACAGGGTCTTCCAGCAGACACCGTCTTTATCCAGGGCAGCACTGTCATCTGAAGACACATGACATAAACCTCCGTGTTGATTCTGAGACCCTCACGATCAAATTCAGGTATTTTTTCTTATCAGTACGATCTGGGTGAGTTTTCTGAAGTGTCGTATATTCGTAACCAACATTAGACTCATCCAGCTCTTTCAGAATCCTCTGCACTGTCCTCAGATTGACACCCAAACACACTGAAACGTTCGAATTGGAGCCTCCGGCGCAAATGCCAAGCAGTGCAGCATGCCATTTACGGCGGAGTGAATTGCGTCATGGTGCTCTTTTTCTTACAGACGGTGCCCAACTGACCCTACTATACTGTGCAGTCGACAAAACCCAACAACGCGCATGATCGAAATTAAAAATATAAATCGCAATAATTTACCCCTCCCAACCTGTATATATATATATATATATATATATATATATATATGTATAAATATAGGTAACTATACTCGTGTCGAAAAACCTTCGAACTCTTGATTTAACAATAGCCAAATCAATCACGAAGGGAAAAAAAGGTTTTAAAAAAGAAAGAGCCAGGAACATGAAAGTCTGTCGAAAATAATCGCACAGATACAGGTTCAAGGCCCAAAGAAAAAACCCCGATACGAGTAAACAACTAACTAAAGAGCTCAATACAAACGTAGAGCAAACCTAGTCAAACCTAATAAGCTAGACACACCTACCAAGGTTTCATTTGGGCAGATCGTCAGGGTCGGCTGGCTAAAGAGGCAACAGTGAAACGGTGTATATATAGACGACAACCAAGACAGCACCACGTGACCAAGGAAGAAGAGAAAAAAAAAAGACAGAGCAAAAGAAAAAGCAACACCGGGGGTGGGGGTTATATATATATGTAAGCAAATATGTGGATGTAGATCCGACGGTATGATGAAAAATATAGAAAAGACAAAACAAAATCCGACTAATCTGATTAGTCTTGTGTCTATCGTCTTTTCATGTTGACTTAAATATCGTCTAATCCTAAGTATGTTTCTAATAACCATGGCCTGAAGATGGTCTACTAGACCGAAACGTCTGACGTCGACAGTAAAACAACATTAAAACAGTAAACTTGCATATTCGGATTTTGTTTTGTCTTTTCCATATTTTTCATCATATATATATATATATATATATATATATATATATATGTGTGTGTGTGTGTGTGTGTGTGTGTGTGTGTGTGTGTGTGTGTGTGTGTGTACAGGGAGACCTCCAAACCCTGTCTAACTCTTTAAATAACAACAAATGCAGTGTTTATTGACTCACAAAATATATTAATGCTTAAATTTATAATATACTAGCCGAATTAACCGCATCTTTCTGCGTGTCATACATCTTTTTATTTGTTAAGGAAATGATGAGTGATTTTAAATCAATGTTACAAATTGTTGAGAAAAATGATGGATTTCCGTATTACGCAATGATCTTGCCAATGTGACCTCCATCTTCTGGCTTTCTCCTTCTATAATTTCGATTGGAGTCATTCTCTTGTTTAAATTTAAATTTAGTTAAATCAAAGGGAAATATCAGTGGTAGTTTGTGCCCTCCGGGGACCGCCGCCCTCCTTTGATCAAAATTAAATATACTTATCCAAGTACCCTGGGTAATGTAGCTTAAGAATATGTATGGTTATGGCGGTTTATCTCCAAAAACCTAGGAGGAATTCGATAACAAACAGACAGACATGGTCTACAACTGTATATATATATAGAGTAATGCTTGACTTTCAAAAAAGATTAACGGATTAAATTAAATACTAAATGAAATTAAATGCAAACAAGAAAAACATTCCACAAATTATAGCCTTAACGTTGATCGTAAGCGCCACTGTCATATAGTATTGTTATTAAACTGCCTTTCAGTGGTCTTTTCTTTGTTTCTTACGAAATTTTCCTTTCATTCCTTTAGAATTTGATACGTCTCTTTCGTTATTGAAATGTGACTTCGGATTTCGGTGTCACTTTTTCTGTTGTCTATTATAACAATTTACAAATATTTGAAATACTGTGCTTGCTTCATTGTAGCATCTCCCGTTAT
>OZ038516.1:36932996-36935496 GCA_964036315.1 Acanthosepion esculentum
GAAACACTGGCCGTAATGGAATTGGGGAGATATAATTTATAGGGTTTGAAAACCATGCAAGGGGTGCGTATTATTCATAAGTAGAAGCATTTTCCCAATCTATCAGCACAATTTTAGGTGTGCGTATTATGGATGATGTCGTATTATACATAGGGACACAAATCCCAATACTGGATGTTCAAGGACCAGATGAAGGGCAGAAATATTACTGGCGGGATCATCCTTGTTCCACAAAGGTAGGTCTATATGTGTGGCCAGAGACAGAATTTGCCATTTATTTATTTAGATGGATTGTTAATAGAGGGGTTGTACAAAATAATTGAAACACTTGTTAAATTCAAAGAAAATTTATTTTATATGGAGTTGGTCCTCCTTTCGCCTCACATACAGCTTTAATACGTCTAGGAATGGAATCATACTGCTTCCTGACTTCATCCAGAGGAATTTTAAGTCATTCTTCCATTAATACCTGCTCCAGCTCTTTAAGACACGACGGTGGAGGATAGCGGCTCCAAATTGTCTCTCCAAAATGCACCACAAATTTTCAATAATATTGATATCTGGAGATTGGGGAGGCCACTCCATGTGTTCTAACTCACTTTCATGCTCTTCATACCAATTGCTGAAATGTTTGTTCATACCAATTCTTAACCACTCAAGCGGTATGTATTGGAGTATTATCGTCTTGGAAGATGCAGTCTCCATCAGAGAATAAAGTCTGGACCATTGGATGAACATGATCTCCCAAAATGTTCAGATAATCTTTGCTGTTGATTCTACCATGCAGGGCAACTATTGGACCAAAACATTTCCATAATATGGCAGCCCAAACTATCACTGATCCACCTCCATGCTTCACTGTTAGAAGAAGGCAGTCAGGGTTGTAAGCTTCTTTGGACTGCCTCCACACATAAACTCGCCCTGAAGTTAAGAAAAAAGAAAAACCGGACTCGTTTGAGAATAAGACTTGCTTGCATTGGTCTACAGACCAGGCATTGTGATCTCTGCACCACTTCAAACTCTTCTGAATGTTGCAAGTGAAGAGAAGAGGTCTCCTTATGGCAGCTCTTCTATGATATCCAGTCTTATGGAGCTCATGACGAACAGATTCAGTAGAAACTGGACTATTCAGATGATTATTCAACTAAGTATTCACTTTGGCCGCAGTAGTCCGATGATTTTTGCCACAATGCGTTTAAATACACGTGTCCCTGTCAAATTGGTACGGTTGTTAGAGGTTTTGCCCTGTTTCTCGAATTGCGTCATAGTTCTTGATATGGTAGCACTTGAAAAACCAAATATTTCAGCAAACTTAGTGATCGAGGCTCCTGCCATACGAACACCAACAATTTGCCCTTTTTCAAACTCAGAGAAGTCAAGCATTTAGCTTAAATTTTACTAAATTCTTAAAATAAGCAAGACAAAGACATTAAATTAGATAAATAAACGTATTTACAATAGATATAACCTGCAATTACGAAGTTTTAGTTAAATTTCTTAATATAATAGGTCTTTGAAGTATAGGAGTGGAATTTGCACCTGTTCCAACCCCTGTATGTTGGTGTATATAAAAAAGAACGCATCGGTTAATTAAGAAAGAAAATGACTAAAATTTGTAGATAGACGAAAGAAAGCTTCGTTGTCCAAATATGGTGAATGTGAAAAATAAGAAAGGGGAAGTGGGGTAAATAAAGCAAGTTTACTGACGCATGTTTAGGAAGAGAAATTACCTATGAAAAGGAATGTACTAAGAAACTGTAAGAAGAAAAAAATCGACGAGATGAAAGTGATAAAAGAATGAGAGAAATTGAGAGAAGGAAAACCAAAGCTGGAGGAGGGCATGTCGTTCAAGAGGATAGACCGAAAAATGTTGTTTACCATACGAAAAGGCCGGCGGTGATCGGCGGAAATTAAAAGCCTTTCCATGCCGGATATTCAAATTCTTTGATGACCGTCGGATTACTCATACCATCTTCAATTAGAGTGAAAAGCGCCCAAATCGAAGACGCATCAGTCATTCATCGATTTCAACAGCAATATGTTTTCTCGTAATTACTGACTTTAATAGTAAGACTAAAATTTATTACGAGGCGGGGCTGAAAAGTATACCGTTCCACAACCTTCCGCATTTCAATGAGCAAACTCCTTCATACTGATTTGTGGGTATCGTGTAGGGTAATACTATTTCAACTTCTCTTCTATCTATCTATATATATATATATATATCCGCGTACGATCCACGTAGGTGAAACCTAGGTAGGTTTGCCTGGCTCTTTAGGTTCGTAATTAGATTTGCTCTACTTAGTCTATTGAGCACTTTGCTTTGTAACTATTTTTTTACTCGTGTTGGAGTTTTCTTTTTCTTTGGACTCTGAACGATTGTTTTCGCCTGAAGTATATGTTCTTAGCTCTTTCTTTTGTATTCCTTATTTTTACTTGGGTATTGGTTTGTCCATTTACAAGCCAAAACACCTAAGGTTTTTCCAGACGAGTATATTTA
>OZ038516.1:36940496-36952996 GCA_964036315.1 Acanthosepion esculentum
TCTTAAAATATTTTTGGCAGATTAAAACAAAGATAATTAAGTTAATCTGATTTAAAGTTCATCTCTGAAGATCTATACTTGTTAAATGGTGGACACAATCTGTAAAACGTTAAACATGAACTCCAACTGGAATTATTGATGTCTTCATGTGCCACATTTCTGAGGTTTCCACTTTAAGATCCTTGTATTTTGATAGTTTTTTTTTTGAAGAACTTCAAAGATACATTACAATCTGCACGGACTGCCATGTCAATAAGAAAGTGTATTCTGTTCATGTGGTCTTTGATCACGATGTCGGAGCGATTATCTTTGATTGTTCTGTCTGTTTGTATTGTAAAATCCTATAAAATTGTTTCAAGTCCTTATCTATGTAACCGGGTTTGGGTGATGTACATACCAATTCCTACCAGTTTCCTTCCCGTAAATGTTGTATTTTTTCCTGTGCAGATACTGGTCATTCTATCATGCTGAACTTGCCACAATTTCTGTATTTTCAGAAATAAAAATCTTCTATCATACTGCCATTTAGCCATTCTAGAAAAGCCATTCTAGAAAAAGCCATTCTAGAAAAGACAAGTAATACCAATAATAATAATTGTTATTATTATTACTATTATTATTAATATATTTTTTGCTTTCTGTTGTATACACGTTTCCATCCGGGTCCCAACCAGAGACCTAAGATCAGAAATGGCTTTATGACATTTTCCATTGATCATTTTTGTAAAAAAAAAAAAAGATGCAACCTAAGATAACATATATTTTACATGTAAGTTGCACTTGCGAGTACAATTTTCTTTTGAATTTTTTTAATGTATGGGCTACCAGAAATCATTTCAATGAGCCTATCGGAATGTTTTCCAATCAATCCGAGTGATCCAATAACGACTGGAACTACTGATGGCCTCCTGTCCCACATTTTTGAGATTTCCATTTCAAGATCCTTGTATTTTGATAGTTTTTGAATCTCTTCAAAGACACATTACAGTCTGCAGGGACTGCCATGTCAATAAGAAAGCACATTCTATTCATGTGGTCTTTGAGTACGATGTCGGACCGATGAGCTTTGATTGTTCTGACTGTTTGTATTTATTATTATTATTATTATTATTATTATTATTATTATGATTATTATTATTATTATTATTATTATTATTATTGTTGTTGTTTTTATATTTATCGCTAAATTAAATCCGTTGATTTCGTTGCATAAACCTGCACAATAGATACTGATACTATTATTATTATTATTATTATTGTTGTTGTTGTTGCTGCTGTTGTTGTTGTTGTTGTTATTGTTAATATAAACATTATTATTGCTTTTTCTTTTTCGCACTTGTTGCTTTCTTTCCAGATGTTCATAATTCTGGTAATGTTTTCGTTTGTCATTTGATTTAATACTACTGTTCTTGTTCATATTACTATTGCTACCACTATGACAATAATAATAATAATAATTATTATTAATATTATTATTATTATTATTATTATTATTGATTTCTATTGTATACACAATTACTTTTGGGTCCCAACCAGAGATCTAAGTTCATAAATGGCTTCATTAAATTTTTCACTGACCATTTTTGTAAACATACAAAAAAAAAGCCCAAACAATCTAAGATCACAGACATTTTAAATAGATAAAGATCTTCGTGATTTGTGAGTTGTAATCGTGTATACAATTTTTTGCATTGCTTGAAGGCAGGGACTAACAGGAATCCATTCAATAAGTCTATCCGATCCTTATTATTATTGTTATTATTGTTATTATTATTATTATTATTATTATTATTATTATTATTATTATTATTATTGTTCGTTACTCCTAAGTTTTTGTTTGGTTTTCCAATGCTTGTGTTTTTGTTTACTTATTTTTATCGTGAGGTAATAAAAAAGAGAGAGGAAAAAATCTTCTCGACTGGACGGCCGGATATTACATTCAATATTGTGTTTATTGGTCCGCAAATATTACCAAAATCATTCGGCCTTCGAAACAGCTCCGTAACAAACAACCGTTTATTTTCTAAACTTAGATTACGGAATCATCCTATCTTCTGAACAAACGCAGAAGCTTATCCACATCACTTTATCTCACTCTATCCATCTCTCTCTACTCTTATCATTTTTTTAATATGTCTCTTTTTCTTTGTAACTGTCATTCACATCTTTTATATTCTTTACTAATAATTCTCCACTCACGAAATTTCTTTCATTCAAAATTGATCACATTTCTGTCGATATTTCTTTAAATTTCTATCTTTCTTTTCTTTTTCTTTTTTCTAAGATATTCCTCTTTTCTTGCCAACATCCACCTCTTCTTTCTTTTTTTCATTCTTTGTCAACTTTTTCTTCTTCGGCTTCTCTTTCTCGACTTTTCCATCTTTTTTATGCTTCGTTTCATTTCAACATCATTCTTTGTTTCTTTCCTTCTTTTTTTCTTTCTCAGATATTTCATTTTTCTTTGCGCCATCTTTGTTCACGTGTTTGTTTGGTTGTTTCTTTCTTTCTTCTTTTCTTTCTTCTTTCTAATATATTCCTCTTTTTCCACCACACTTCGGCAACTTTCTTTCTTTTTTTCTTTCTTTCTTCTTTTCTTCATTTCTTTCTAATATATTCCTCTTTTCTTTTCATCAGCCTCTTGCAACTTTCTTTCTTTCATTCTTTCTGTCTTTCTTTCTTTTTTCTTTTTTTCTTTCTAATATATTCCTCTTTTCTTTGCACCACCCGCCTGCAATTCTCTTTCTTTCTTCTTCTTTTTTATTTCTTCTTTTTTTTAATTTATTTCTAATATATTCCTCTTTTATTTACACCGCCCTCCTGCAACTTTCTTTCTTTCTTTCTAATATATTCCTCTTTTCTTTCTACCACCCTCCTGCAACTGTTTCTTTTCTTCTTTCTTTTTTACTTTTCTTTCTTTCTTTCTTTATGTTCTATTCCTCTTTTCTTTCCACCACCCTCCTGCAACTTTCTTTCTTTCTTCCTTCCTTCCTTCCTTCCTTTCTTTCTTTCTTTCTTTCTTTCTTTCTTTGTCTAACTTTTTCTTTCTTAGTTTCTCTTTTTCAACTTTTACATCTTTCTTTCTTCTTTTCTTCCTTACTTTCTTTTCAATCTTCTTTTTTCTTTCTTCTCGTCTTCTCTTTCTTCAGTCATGTCATTTCTCTTTTTGTCTCCAATTCTCTTCATTATTCTTTGCCTTAATTTTCTCTACATTTTTCTTTCTTTCTTTCTTTCTTTCGTCTCACTTTTTTTCTATTTTTCTATTTTTCCTTCTCGATTTCCTTTCTTTTCTGTCTCTTTCTCTGTACTTTACTTTCTTTGAAATTATTTATTTATTTCTGTCCTTTGACTTTTGTCTTTGAGTGTATTTTCTTTCTATCTTTTAATTTATCTTATATTTGAATTTGCAGTAGAATCCCTACAACCGGACTAAGAAGGCCTTCCAGATATGAGAAATTGGTTACAAAGTCTAGATATGAGGGGTTATATTTAGATTCAAATAAAAGAATTGGAATCAGGTTTAACATTTATTTTCAGTGCTTTATAGTAAATAAAATAAGCTAATGGTGAGATAAATATAGCGGAACTGATTTTAAGGAAAAATAAATAAATTATGTAATGTTAATTAAAATTAATCAAATTAAGTATGCAAAACAAATAATTTAACGAAGATTTTTTAATCGCTGTTGCATGATGATTCTTTCTCTTCAAATGTCATTCTCAACTTGTTCCACATTTTGTTTTGCTTTTGTTCTTGAAATTTTTTTAAAACGAAAGACACTTTACAATTCTGCGTGCATTATTGCAATTGTCATAACTGAATGCTGGCTTTCTTTCCAGAAAACCGACAACCTTTTCAATAGCTTTTTCAATTTCAGTTCAGGTTTCATCACAATCATGTATTTTATTTCCTTGATCATTCTGACAGTGTGAACGCTGGTGAATAGTTTCTTCGGAAGATTTTATATCATGCAATGTTGGCTTTCCTATGTTGAACTCAGCCATTAGTTACAATGAACTTTCACTATCGTCTAGTCTGTTTAAAATTTACACTTTTTGCGATAACTCCAAAGTTGTCCATTTCCTCTTATTCCCATCGTCTTTTGCGCCAATACAAGCCATTAGGGTGAAATAAGCATAAGCAATTATCCAAAGTAAATTTCCTGAAAAACAGAAATTCCAAATCAGTTACATATCACCTAAATAGTTCAAATATACACATCAAAAGCTTGCCCGGATATACGGGATTCCGGATATGAGGGATTCCGCATATGAGGGATTCCGGATATGAGGGATTCCGGATATACGGGATTCCGGATATGAGGGATTCCGGATATGAGGGATTCCGGATATGAGGGATTCCGGATATGAGGGAGTCTACTTTATTTATTTATTTACTAGTTAACTTTCATTGATTCTGATAAATGTTTTTTTTTTGTTCGACTTTTGTACATTTCTTTTTTTTTTCTTTTTTGCACTTCCGTTCTCTTTCTTTTATTCTTTCATTTATTCAAAATTATTTCAAATCTTTTAATCATTTCAAACCAAGCAAAGCAATAAAACCACAAAGACGCAGGAGCGGGGGGGCACAGTGAAGTTAGGGAATATGGGAAAAAAATTCTATTAAGGAGGGAGGACGATAAAAATCAAGAATTAAGAAGACAGAAGATAACGATTGGCATTGTATTTAAATTGTTGGAGTTCAAAGTTGGCTGGTAAGCATCGAACCAGAAGAGAGTTCCATCAGCAAGAAATACAGTTGAAGAAACTGTTATCATACAACTTACGGTTGCATCTAGCCAATTCAACTGTAAATGGATGAGACGTTTTTGCCAATCTAGTTGTTATGGTCCAGATTAGGACCAAGGAAGAACAACTCGAACACAAGAGTAGAAATAACGAAGATATATTACACGGAATAATAATACAAGATGTGGTAGGTGTTAGTATGACTGTCAGTCTGGTTTGGAGTGAACTACTATCGGCTCGACTCGATTCGTCTTTCTCTCTCTCTTGAGAGGCGTAGTATGCATAGTGTTAGGAAGAGTTCATTCTGTAGTTACAGGTAAGGACCCTTAAAACTAGTCCTGCGCTTAAATTCCTAAATTTGAGAAACCATAGCTGCAACTGCATCAGAATATTTACTACAAATATATTTAACGAAAAGACACAACGCAGCTACATTACGGCGATGGCAAAGTTACTGAAGTCGAGATGCTTGGTCAAAACCAATAATACTGCAGTTTTTTTTGTTTTGTTTTTTTTTTGTTGATTTTTGTTTAATCTGTAAATATATAGCAGGAGCACTAGACCACATGTGGCAGCAATATACAAAGCATGGACGAAAGATTGACTTATAAATATTTAAAAGAGATTCTGACGAGAAAGAATGTCTAGCATATCAGAGTGAAATAACTTTCATCTTTTATTTAATTAATCTGCTTCTAAATTGTTGATGCGTCTGTGTTGCTAACTACATACATACCTATATATCTATCTATCTATCTATTTACTTATCTATCACTTATAATTTTTCATACAGGCAAAAACAATTTACTCCCTACAAAGATGCAACTTCGTTTCGGTGCATTTATTTGCACCTCGACTGGTGAGAACCAAAATGTTTGTGAACAATTCTGTTTGCAAAGCAGGCCACACGTGGAACGTTACTTCCTTTTATCTACTTGTTTGAAAAAAGAAAAAGTAAATTTTCATCGGGGAGGTATAAGGATAAAGAAAAGATAGGAAAGTTAAACATGTGACAGAGCAAAATAATAGTGCTTGTTGATAGCAGTTTAGTGAAGGATTGTTGAGGTCTTAAAGTGATGTCGCGTCCTTAATTTTGTTTCAAAAAATTGAAAAAATGAAGTGAAGTTCCACGTGCGGCCTGCTTACAAACAGAATTGTTCACAACCATTTTGGTTCTCAACAGTCGAAGTGCAACTAAATTCACCGAAACAAAGTTGCATCTTTGTAGTGAGTAAATTGTTTTTGCCTGCATGAAAAAATTATAATAAATAATTATTGTTCTACTATCGGTATTGATCCCGCTTTTGAACTAATTCTTTTAACGTTAGGATTTATATATTATTTACGTTCACATTACATTTGGATATTTATCTATCTATTAATACACCTTCGAATATCGGATTAGATTACCTTACATTTGTAATCTTTAAAAAAACATTTTGGTCGGCCCGAGAACTTTTCAATGCCATCAGGTATATATATATATATATACCCGTACAGCTTATTTACCTATGTAAATATGAATATATGAATTTTGTTATCTTTTCTTTCTCTTATTCTCTCTTTCTCATCCGTTCTTTCTGTATTATTCAGTTCTTGCCGATAGCAAGAATTTGAAAATGTTTTCCAAGAGTTCCGAGATTTAAGCCTTTTATGAGACACGGCTTCCCCTGAAGATGCCTCAGAGGGACCCTTAAAATCATTGAGATTGTTAATGGAAAATCTTTGGAAGATGTAAATATGAATAGATATGCAAAACAAACATAAGTTTTATTTAATGTTTTTTTAAAATTTATTTTCAATCTTATTCGCTTTCATTTAAAAAAAAATCTTACTGCTGCGTTTAATATTTTACGCTTGTTAATTAGAAATAATATTATTTTTTCGTCTTCTTCTATATCTTTTATTTCTAATCATATATATATATATATATATATATATATATATATGATTAGAAACACACATATATATATACATATATGTAGAAACACACATATATATATACATATATGTATATATATGTATATGCATACATGTATATATATATATATATATATATATATATGTGTGTGTGTGTTTTTGTCTATATATGTATCTTATATATATATATATATATATATATATATATATATATATATAAGGTACATATGTAGACACAAACACACATATATATATATACATATATGCATATACATATATATACATATATGCATATACATATATATATACATGTTTATATATACATGTATATATATATATACATATATATATATATATATATATATATATATATATATATATATATATATATATATATATATGTATATCATTATTGATTTCATCTACTTCCGTGTCTATCATTATTTGTCGATACATTTTCTTCTGTACATAATAAAAATAATAATAACCACAATAATAATAACAATAATAATAATAATAATGATAATAATAATAATGATAATAATAATATTTAGTTCTTTCTTATTCCTCAATTCAAAAGGGTCTTTATTTTTTCGTCCCTTCCGTTCTTTCTGTCCTTAACCTCCCACCCTCCGTTCTCAGGTGTTAAACACTGAAATGATTCTGGAAAATTGCAGGAAAAAAAGGTAGAAATATCAGGAGAACTTGGATAGATTACCGTAAAGGATTTGATAGACTTGGTTACTTGAGGCTTTGTAGATGTACAAAGTCTACAGGGTGATAGTAAAATTCCTAAAATAAACCATGGATTTGTGAAAAACCACATTATACCCCAATCTAAGCAATGCTACTAGCACATCTAATCGTTTGAATTATCTTCTTTTTTTTTTTTTTTTAAGCGTGCACCCCAAGCAAGGCTGGAGGTCACTATCACGCATGGGGTTATAGAAGGGTTGGAGGAAGAGCAGATAGGAGTGGTAAAGGAGAGGATATGGAGAAAGAGAAAGACAGTGGGTCGATCAAGGCAAGGGGGTTACAGAAGATTTGGAGCGAGAGCAGATAGGAATGAAAGAAGAAAGGATGTGGAGAAGGGAATTGGATAGATCAAGGCAACTGGAGATGTCGATTGACGCTACACTTAAACCGTTGGAGATTGTATTTGTCAGGGAAACAGTAATAGGGAAGGGAGTTCCATAGGCGAGTTGTGCGAGACATGAAGCTATTGGAGTAAAAGACGAGGAATCTTTCAAAGAGTCTCCCTGTACCCCCCCTTCTGTTCTGTCTCGCCTGAATCCCTCTCTCGCATGAACTAAACAGTAATATCTATGAATACAACTTAAAAAAGAAAGTGTTTAATCATATATTCCAAATAGATGATATCTAACACCTTGCCAGGGACGACAATAAGTATCCTTAATACTGTAAAATGTGTCAGTGCTGCCATCGGTATAGATTTTGGATTAGATCAATGCGAAAAAGTCAAAGAAAGGGAGAATTACAGAAACGCACTCAACAGATGTAGATTTAGTCACAAAGATTAGGGAATTGGAACAGGAAGAAGCCTTTAAATACCTAGGCGTCAGCGAAAGAGATGGAATTCAGCAAACCTAAATGAAGGAAAAAGTAAGAAAAGAATAATACAAGAGTGTGCCGCTGGTTTTAAATACCGATTTGAAATCAGAGAACTGAATATAAACATTTTGTCTGATCCTATGTTGCAATACAGCTTCAACATACTTAATTGGGTTATACTTGATATTAAGTAAATTTTTTCCTTTTTTAAGCTTATCACCCCAAGCAAGGCTGGAAGCCACAAGCACGCAAGGGGTTACAGAAGGTTTGGAGGAAGAGCAGATAGGAATGATAGAGGAAAGGATGAGGAGAAGGATAGTGGATAGATCATGGCAAGGGGTTACAGAAGATTTGGAGCGAGAGCAGATAGGAATGAAAGGTGAAAGGATGTGGAGAAGGGAAGTGGATGGATCAAGGCAACTGGAGATGTCGATTGACGTTACACTTAAATAGTTGGAGATTGTATTTGTCAGGGAAACAGGAATAGGGAAGTGAGTTCCACAGGCGAGATTTGCGAGACATGAAGCTATTGGAGTAGAAGAGACGTCTACATCTAACAGTTGATGTTAAAACGAGAAACCTTCTTAATTGCTACGGCATGTATGATGCTAAGTCTGATGATGATCGTCTGTGTGGTAAGAAATGATTAATTCAAATACAAGACCACGGCAATCGATCTTCAATGATAACTGGAAACTACAGAAGGCCATGGAGGAAAGAAGGAACTTTATTCAGTCGTAAAGAAAGCCAACAATTTTAATAGGAAATTTCAAATGGGTGAAGTGCAATAATACGCCTCCTGCAGCAGCAAATATCCTAAAAAAGAAAGCAAAAGCAAATGCAATGGACCAAATGCAGAAATAAGGACAAGATAAGCCTCTTCATGGGCAATACTCTCCAGGTACCAAACAAGCTGACGTAAACAAACCCGTGGTTCCGTAATGCAGGCTTAAAAGTTGAAACCGAAGGCTTTATTCTTGCTGCATAGGGTCAATGCTTGCTAACTAGAAATTACGCATATTGAAAAATTGTTTTAGATTAAAATGCAGATTCTGTAACGAATATCCAGAAATATTTTACCATCTTATATCAAGTTGGACGGTATCGTTGCCCAGTGAATACAAGACCCGACATGATAGAGTGGGCCAATATCTGCTTCTGGAAAATATGCAATTTTTACGGAAAGGAAACTGCGAGAAATTGGTATGAACACCACCCAAACCCGGCTACGGAAATGTAACAATTTTATTGGATTTTACAATACACACAGAGAGAACAATCAAAGTTAATCCTTCAGATCTCGTGATCGGACAACGAAACAAGAGAATATGCCTTCTTATTGACATGGCGGTCCCTTCAGTTTGTAATGTATATTTGAAGATCTTCAAAAAGTATCAAAATACAAGCATTTTGAAATAGAAATATCAAAAATCAGGACATCAATAATTCCAGTTGTAGTTGGAGCCCTCTGTTTGATTGGAAACGGTTCCGATAGACTCAGTGAAGATAGACCCTTGTAGCATATGTCTTAAAGAAATACAAACAATTGTACTCGCAAGTACAGCTCACACCTTACGAATAATAATAATAATAATAATAATAATAATAATAATAATAATAATAATAATAATACCAAGAACACATAGAAAATGTGCATTCTTATTGACATGGCAGTCCCTGCAGGTTGTAATGCATTTCTGAAGATCTTCTAAAATCTATCAAAATACAAGGATCTTGAAATGGAAATCTCAAAAATGTGGTCCATGTCTTAAATAGATCACCCCCCCCAAAAAAAAAATTATATTGACAGGTTAAAGTACTCACAGACGAAGGGCTTTATGAACGTAAAATGTGTTTTCTGCTTCTTTTTTTTTTATAAAAATGATCAGTGGAAAATGTACTGAAGCATTTTCTGGGCTTAGGTCTCTGGTTGGAACCCGGAAAGAAATGTGGATATAATAACAACAACAACAACAACAACAACAACAACAACCTGTAAATTATGCTAACAGGGATCATAACATTCATTTACAGGTTCGGGGTTAATGTCTCTTAGTAAATTGTTTGCCAAGATGTATTCTCGCCATTTTATCATTAACTTCTATATCTGTTTTCTGTATGAATGGTTCATTGTAATGTAAATATATGTATGTATGTATGTATGTATATCTCTAACCGATTTGGGGCCATGCCACACTTTGGTATTTCTAAAATTTTGATGCCTCCCACCTGTAATATTTAATTCTTACATATTTAAAAATTTACTGCAATTCACTTGAAGGAAGCAAACTGAATTCTGACAGGCGCTGATTGGCTGACAAAACATGGGCTCTTCCAGCGACATACATTACACCCTCTCCTTTGTTGACCGAGACACGTGATACGGTAAATACACTGCATGCCAATTACACAGGTACTTGCATTTTTTTTATGTATATATACTGTATATGCATCGTATGTATTAACGCGCATTAACATTAAGGCACACTAGACAACAATTCACGGCTAATAACTCATTCTCGAATTGCCTCCTTATTCCGCTTGTATAGTAAGGCGAAGGGTGGACATCCTACGCATTCCCCACCGAAATTTTACCATGCCCTACCGGTGGGCCATTGGTCTAAAGTGATAAAAACCTGTCGTATTGATAAAAATGTCCATTGCCATACAGTTCTCTAAGAGAGACCCCTACCTGCCATTGGTCAGCACGGCTCCAGGCTCGTACGCATTCTCGTGCTAATATTATCGGCTGACATTAAGTCAAAAGTCTATATCGAATCTATTGCTAGGTCAACAGCTATGAAAATTTGTTCACTTTGTCGTGCAAGACAAGTTTTCTCTTCAAAATCTGTCTTACATATCTCTAAGTCTACCATTCGTCCACGCTTAGAATATTACTGCCACATCTTTATATGGAACCCCTTAATAAAATCCAAAGAAGTATCTGCAATATTATTGGTCCTGACCTGGTATCTCGGATTTAGTCACTTTCCTACCGCCGTAAATTTGCTTCCCTGTATCTTTTCTCTAAATACTTTCATGTTTATTGTTCGGGTGAATTCTTCGCTATGGTAACAAGATTTTTTGAGTTTAAGCGCAGCACTAGACTGGCGTCGAGATCTCATCAATTCACCGTTGAGATGGCTAGATGTAACTTTAGTTTTAAGCCAACAGTCTCTTTTATCGCATTTCTAGCTTGTGAAACCGGAAGAGATTTCCACAAGGGAGAAGTCCGAGAGAAGAAACTCTTAGTATAGAACTTACGGTTACATCTAGCCATTTCAACTTTATAATAACGAGACTGTGTCGCCTTTCTAAATTCCTGAATTCGACTTACCAATATAGAACGTGCGAATAACTATCACGAAAATATTTATAGTGAATAGGCATAGGGAAACAAAGTTACAGCGGTAGAAAAGTGATTCAAACCGAGATGCCAGGTCTGGACATGACACGTTGCTGATTCTTCTTTGGATTTTATCCAGAATCTCTAAATACATAGCACAAGCACCAGACAAGATTTGGCAACAATATTCAATACACGGACGAATCGTAGACTTATATATCTATAAGGTAGATTCTGGCAAGAAAGATTGTCCAGCACAACACACGTTCCTCCCAGCAGACCTCGAAATTAATTCAATATAATCTTTCAACTTCATGCACGTGTAAGACTCCTGGAGGTTAGCATCAGCCATGTTGATGGAATGCAAATTTTTATTCTGAGGCGATTAAAAGAGATCATTATATATATATATATATATATATATATATATATATATATATATATATATATATATATATATAGTCATCCACCGAAAGACTGTTTCACTGTATCACAACTCCTCAGTGTGGCTATACATCCAATTGCTTCAAGCCGGGACCAAAACCCTACCGATTTGGCATCAGTCGGCGATTCGAACCCCCACTAGGCTATCGACGCCTGGCAGAGAGGAAGGCGAATTTTTATGTATTTATTTTCATAAACATGCCAGTAACATAGAGAACTCAATCCAATTTGGAGAGTCTGGCATTATCAGCAGTATATTTCTGAGATGAAGTATTGTAATTATTAACATTATTTACATTTTCCGAACTGTCCTCGGGGACACTAGTCCAAAGGGATAAAAGGGTTTGTTGTATCCATTGACTTGACCCCAAAACTTGTGAGTTCAATTACTGGCTACCGCAATTGTGAACAAAAAACTTGGAGAGTTGCGTTAAATTGCGTCAGTGAGACATCCGAAAGAGGCATGGCATGT
>OZ038516.1:36960496-36972996 GCA_964036315.1 Acanthosepion esculentum
CATCCGTTAAAAGCATGCGGTCCGGGTTTTTTATTATTATTAACGGCAAAAAGTCTTTCGGCATTTTTTCCTACTTGTATATTTAAATATTTTTTTAGGGGTTGTTTAGGTTAGAATACGTTTTATTTAACTACAATTTTAAAATATTTTCACTCTAAATTACTAATAGACTATATTTCTTTTTAAAACTAGTAAATGTAATAGAATTAGTTAAATTATATAAAATTATTTTTTTCATATCAAATATAAGTATGTATATTACCAGCTCGCATTCTTTTAATTTTATTTTTAAATATTATTTAAGGAAAATTTTTGAAAAATGACGGCAAAAAATTAGCTATTTCATTTCTCTGATTCAGTAAATTTTTATTTTTTATAAACTTATATATATATATATATATATATATATATATATATATATATATATATATATATATATATATATATATATCATCGTCATTTTCATCTCGTTCAGCCTAATTTTAGTGTCTCCCTTTCTCCTTATATATATATATATATATATATATATATATATATATATAAGGAGAAAGGGAGACACTAAAATTAGGCTGAATATATATATATATATATATATATATATATATATATATATATATATATTCAGCCTAATTTTAGTGTCTCCCTTTCTCCTTATATATATATATATAAAAAAATTAGGCTGAATATATATATATATATATATATATATATATATATATATATATATTCAGCCTAATTTTAGTGTCTCCCTTTCTCCTTATATATATATATATATATATATATATATATATATATATATATATATATATATATATATATATATATATATATATATATATATATATATATATATAAAAGGAGAAAGGGAGACACTAAAATTAGGCTGAACGAGATGAAAATGACGATTACATAACGTTAATGTTTGTTCCTTTTATCAGATAATGACTGGTCTTACCGAGAGAATCAGTCTTGTTAATCTGTGGATTCACCTGAGTTCGAACACGGGCCTCTGCGATGAAATATACAATTATTTTTGGAACTTTCCAGGACACAGCCACACATCGTCCCATGCACATGTGTATACACCTGCACATATTTCCAGGGACTTACAGCTACATCGCGTTGAAAACACCGTTTCTCATTCGATCACCGAAGTTAAGCAATGTCGATGTTGTTCAGTACCTAGATGGGTGACTGTTTGGCAATGTTGCAATGGATAACGGCTCTGAAATAAAAATCGTGAAGCTGTTATAATTCAGGTTTGGTATATTCACTTAGCAAATACCCTTAAGAAAGTTATGAATCCACCGCTTTCACCCCCATCAATAGGTTAATTAGTAGAACATATATACTTAAATCATTATCTCGGAATAATTCTTACAATCTAAAAAAAAAATGATGTAATAACATTCCAAAGTTTGATAAGTCGCCAACCCCCCACAAAAAAAAACAAAAAAATCTCGGAATAATTCTTACAATCTAAAAAGAAAATGATGTAATAACATTCCAAAGTTTGATAAGTCGCCAACCCCCCACAAAAAAAACCCAAAAAATCTCGGAATAATTCTTACAATCTAAAAAGAAAATGATGTAATAACATTCCAAAGTTTGATAAGTCGCCAACCCCCGCAAACAAAAAACCCAAAAAATCTCGGAATAATTCTTACAATCTAAAAAAAAAATGATGTAATAACATTCCAAAGTTTGATAAGTCGCCAACCACCCCACCAACCCCCCCCCAAAAAATCTCGGAATAATTCTTACAATCTAAAAAAAAAAATGTGGTAATAACATTCCAAAGTTTGATAGGTCGCCAACCCCCGCAAAAAAAACAACCCCCAAATATCTCGGAATAATTCTTACAATCTAAAAAAAAAATGATGTAATAACATTCCAAAGTTTGATAAGTCGCCAACCCCCCCCCCCCCCAAAATCTCGGAATAATTCTTACAATCTAAAAAAGAAAATGATGTAATAACATTGCAAAGTTTGATAAGTCGCCAACCCCCCACAAAAAAAAAACCAAAAATCTCGGAATAATTCTTACAATCTAAAAAAAAAATGAGTAATAACATTCCAAAGTTTGATAAGTCGCCAACCCCCCACAAAAAAAACCCAAAAATCTCGGAATAATTCTTACAATCTAAAAAGAAAATGATGTAATAACATTCCAAAGTTTGATAAGTCGCCAACCCCCCACAAAAAAAAACCAAAAAATCTCGGAATAATTCTTACAATCTAAAAAGAAAATGATGTAATAACATTCCAAAGTTTGATAAGTCGCCAACCCCCGCAAACAAAAAACCCAAAAAATCTCGGAATAATTCTTACAATCTAAAAAAAAAATGATGTAATAACATTCCAAAGTTTGATAAGTCGCCAACCACCCCACCAAAAACCCCCCAAAAATCTCGGAATAATTCTTACAATCTAAAAAAAAAATGTGGTAATAACATTCCAAAGTTTGATAGGTCGCCAACCCCCGCAAAAAAAACAACCCCCAAATATCTCGGAATAATTCTTACAATCTAAAAAAAAAATGATGTAATAACATTCCAAGTTTGATAAGTTGCCACCCCCCACCAAAACCCCCCAAAAAACAAAACAAAAAAAAACTTTTAATAAAACAACACTTTTATATAGTGATTTTCTCAGTTAGAATTATGGGACACCCAGTGAGAATCGAACTCACTATTCAGTCGTAATTGTTCTAGCGAGACAAACTTGTTAACAATTGCACCACGCCGAGCCACCCCATTGATTTTCTAAGCGTAGCAGAAATGTGACACAAGGCCGAAAGTGTGGAGGAACCAGTAAGTATCGAAAACACTACTTTCATGTGCCGTCTCCCTTCAGGTCGTGATGGCCCTCCACTTCCTCCTGACACATGTAGCTCTTAGTAAGTTTTGTCTTTTTGTTATTTCTCTCAAACCCTGCTCTGTCATCCATTTAGTCACGCTTGTTATGTCACGCGTTGCTTTCCTATGTCCCTCTTTCCCTATATCCGTCTTGTGAGCTTCAGATTTTCTAAGCCCTCCTTTTCTCATTAGGTGTCCCCAAAAATTTCAGCTACAATTCCTGATATTAAATATGGGTTTCCTGTTTGTTTCCATTCTCTCCAAAACCACGTCGGTGCTCGCATGTTCGGCCCAAGGTATCCTTAACATCCTTCTGTAGAACCACATTTGCTTTGATTCTCTTCTTCATCTTTGAAGAAATCTTCCAGCATTCGCTGCCTTTCAGGAGGACAGATATCACGTAACATTTCAGTATTCCTTTCTTAGCTTCTAACGAAATAATTTAAGACTCTGCATAGCATTTGGGATGCATATTCAGCCATCCAAATACGTCTAACCCCTCCATCTATTAGTTTGAAAACTTTCCTGTCTCTTGATACTCTGCTTAGCTTTTGGAATGCACATTCGGCCATCCCAGTATGTCTTCGAATCTCAGTGTCGCACTTACCGTCCTATGTTGGAACACCTCCCAGGTATTTAAATTTCTGTACTTTCTTGATTTTTGTGTCCCCGACCTGTAAATTGCATTTTGGACTCACCTTTTTGCTGATGACTATGCATTCTGTCTTTTAGTTTAAGATTAGCTCCTTTCTTCTCGCCCCCCACCACCTTTGCTACTTTCTGTAGAAGGTTCTGCAGTGTTTGCTATCATCACTGTTGTTACGATTGTAGACGCCAATGATGAAATTTGGTAGTATTTCCAGTTCTCTCAGAATTTCCTCGTTGTATAGGTTGAATAAGTCCGGCGAGAAGACATATCATTGCCTTAAAGCCATTCCAATTTTTGTATAGATGCTGAACTCATTTTCTATCCGTATGCAGGCCGTTTGCTGCCAGTATAGATTTCTAATTATTCTAATGTCTTTCCCGAATATGTCAAGTTTGCTGAGCTGCTCTAACAGATACTCGTGGCGTACTTTGTCGAACGCCTTTGCGTAGTCTATAAAACTCAGGCTACTCAATCGTAATTGATCTAGCGAAACAAGCTTGTTAACCAATACACCACGTCAAAGAACCCCAGGCAGTTGTATATACATGCAAACAAGTTTTATTAAATTCAACCGACAATGTTTTTTTTGTTTTATATGTTGTTTTTTTTTATATATATTTTGCTTCCGCGACTCGTATACACGAGTTTGTCGTTACTTTGAAATTTTTCATGCAACAAAAACAGACTCTGATCATTGTCCGTGTGTTATTTGATATATTGAAAGGTAATTGTCATCTTTGATAATGGATTATGTAAGCCGAAAGCTTAGATTGGATTTAAACATGTTTCAATATGGTGATTTCCCTTCGTCTTTCAATGATAATGTTATTAAGCTTATCAGACAATAAGATTGCAAATTACTTAAAGTAAATAGAGTAAAATTGTCTATATTATTTAATGAAACATGCATTAATATATATATATATATATATATAACCATATTATATATATATATATATATATATATTACCAAATGAGAGAAAGACAGTATCGAGTAGGAATCCACAGTTCGTAGTGTATGTATATATATATATATATATATATATATATATATATATATATATATATATATATATACTTTATTTTAGGATATTACATCAAAAACATGCTTTGGCATGTTTTTGATGTAATATCCTAAAAACGCTTTTTTGATATGCGTTTCATGTAATGTCGTAAAATAATGAATATTGCTCAATTTTGTATTGATCCCTCTTTTAAATTGAATGTTACGAACCTTGGAATTGTACACTATTCATTCTGATCTCATATATATATATATATATATATATATATATATATATATATATATATATATATATATATATATATATATATATATATTCAGTGGTTAGTTTATTACCGAGTTGAACACCTTTTTCATTTAGAACCACCTTAATTTTTCTTGGCACGATACGGCGATATTCTGGTAGCGCTCTGTCGAAATTTTGGTCAGGGCCGTTATGCCATCCTGAAATTATTCTACTTGTGTTAGCTTGAAATCTAAGATTTGAATCTCCGTTTCCACCTCACATCATCTATGTTCTATGGAACTGACATTCATTTTGTTTCATGTTTGATCTTACACTATTTACAATTTGTGACACGTTGCATTTTCCTGTTGGAATCGGTCACGTGAAGATGGCTGCATCTTAGTCATAAATTGAGTCACGTGGCCAGCCACAATACCTAAGTAGTCTGCATTTTCAGTTATCTTTTACTTGTAGCAAGAATCCCAATGACCAACAAAGTATATACATTGCGCATGTACAGGTCGCATCATAAATACGCCTTAATATATACCTCCCAGAAATACATCCTACATAATACTAAGACATTATCGGCAGTGGTCTTGTGACGATCTACATCACACATATACATACATACTTACACAAATACAAAACATACAACGACAAGCATTCATTGGATAATAAATCAACATTACTCTGTAATAGACAATTTACAAATCGCAGCAATGCGACGATTTTATAATCGCTCTATTTTCATGTAGTCGATTTTGTGCACTTTTAGGAGAAACGGATCCCAGAAGATTTCCTGAGTCTCCACATAACTCGCTCGCTGATTGGTCAATGCTAACCAATCAGATTGTCTGCACTTGAAGAACAATTCTTCCCGCGCAACGATACGGAACCGATGATCACATATATAAGCAAGAAATATTCTTAGATAATTCGTGAGATTTCAGCTGCCAAACGAATCTACCTCAGTTCAAACCATTCGCCAATCTTCTCACTCACACCACCACTCACATGCTGAATATTCCTTACACTAACATAATCTTTTCCTTACACAGCAAAACTGTTCAAAACATTTATTACCAGAAACTATCACAAACTTTCTTTCAGTGAACTTCGGAATACAGATAATAGTTAAAGAGAGACAACTCTTGTTTTAATCAATGCATGCCTTCTTTCATATCCTTGTTGGTACATCTTGCTAAATACATATTTTATGTGTCTTTGGCTTATCCTTTTTTTTCACCTCAGTTTGTTTTCCTAATATAAGTTAAATTAATGTGGTGAAGTCCGCCATAGTGTCTTCGTCAGAGGCGGATTCATACTTTTCCCAAAGGGATCGGCGAAAGTAAATATAACGAAACCAACTGGAATTGGAAGTCGATTTCCAGTTTTAAGCCGTTATACATTACCCGCCATGTATCCAATCTTACAGAGAAAGACAGAAAAGATATATCGGGGACGCTACTTGGTTTCAGTGTGAAAACAAAAACAAAAATAAATAAATAAATGAAAGAAAAGGAATATAGATGTGTTTGACGTCTCCTGCCAATACTTGCTAAATAATGGTCTATTTCGCTTTTGGTCGCCTGGGAAGACGGAAAAACGTATCAGAGACGCTACTTGGTTTGGTTTATTTTGTTTTACGGCATATCAACCTCAATGGGTTATTTAATGCCGACAACATTTTTTATTGCTGGTAATATTTTGTTTTGTCAAAAATCTGTTTCTTGTAATATTTTTCCATCAAAATTGTATTGCTGGTATTATTTCTTTTTTCAAAAAAGTATTGCTGGTAATAGTTACCTATTTGCCCATAGCTGGGGCCCTAACTGGTGCTACCACCCTAAGTCAGGATGGACCTGGGAACACCAGCAATTAAGAGGCGGTTCCACGCTTTTGATCAGAGGCCTTGCTGCTGCTAGATGTAGTTTTTCCACTTACCCAGAACGCGTATGTAGTTTAACGTCTTACTCAGGACGAGAGACGCTACTTGGTTTCACTGAGAAAATGAAAGAAAGAAATAAAGAAGAAATGGAAAAAAATTTTCAATTATAATTTCATTTTTTTTATTTCTACCACATTTGTTCTTAAAATAACGACACGTATTCATATTATATGATTGTTATTCGGATACGCTCAAATATTTAACGATTCAATAGCGGAGTTCTTAAGGATATTATATTGTCGAAGAACTCAGCATGGGCTTGTTCAAGCATTAACTTAAGAATCAAGATTCAGCAGAAAATTTAAATAGGAATGCCGTGAAATTTTCACGTATATTTCTAGTATTTCAGGACGGCAATGAAAAAACAATCATTTTCGGTCGGTAATTTGACCAGGTCCACGGTTGAACCGGGGTTCGTCGCCCGAGACGCAGAAATAAAAAAAAAAATAGCTAAATATTCTTCTTTTGCTGATAGATTTTTTTTTTACTCCTGTGTCAGTGGAGACTTCAGGGGTTATTGGCCTTCGTTCGATGGCGTTCCTTCGGAGAATTGGCGCGATTGCGTCTCGATTAAGGAACAAGCCTCGCGAAACGGAGTGGCTCTTGCAGCGTGTCTCACTGGCGACGGTTCGAGGTAATGCTTTCTCCATCATAGCGGCTGGCAGAGGATAGAAAAATTTGTTTATAGTTACGTTGTTCTGGAATTGTCATCATTGGTCGACTGAACTTGCTTTGTTTCAATGACTTTTGTTTTGTTTAGTTACTTAAAGTTCAATAAATATTTCTATTTATGAACTCTCAAAGTAAAGCAAAACAAAAAAAACGTTTAAAAATATTATTCAGTTTGATAAAGAGATAAACATTCTCCACCAATATTTCCAAAAAAGAGCCAGAATAGGGAAGAGACATATTGTTGCGCAGCCGCCTGATTGGGTGGTCTTGCTCACTGTGTCAATTTATAGACTGTTGTATATCCCTCTTGGTGGGAGTCATCGGCGCCAATTCATTCATATTGTTGCACCCCCCTCTCTTTCTCTGTCACTCGTCTTCTTCCGGCGAAATGTTTCTGGGCCTATGGATAAATGACATTAATATAGGGAATTTTAAAGTTATTTATTCTATTAACGTCGACGTATACATCTCTAACTATCCAGTGGGCTCGCTCTCTCAACTCACTCGGAAGCCGCTTCCAGACACGAAGGAAACACGTCTATATTGTATGAGTCACTGAAAAACCTTTCTCTATCTATCATTCCTGTGTTAGTTCAGCCAATCATCTATTTTGTCTTGTATCTGATCCCTAAAGTCAAACTCAGCAAGTCGGAGGAGCTATACTTCTTTCTTGTCATGTGCCATGTTATTTCTGTGTTTCTGTCTCTCTCTTACTCTCCCTCTCTCGTCATCTTCCGGCAAAATGTTTCTGGGTCCTCGGAGGAGCTATACTTCTTTCTTGTCATATGCCATGTCCTTTCAGAACGTAGGCGATCATGGCTCTCCACCTCCCTCTATCCCTTGTAGCTCTCAACAAGTTCCTTCCCTCTGCTTCCTCAAGTTTGTCAGGTATGTCACGCACTGCTTCCCCTTGTCTCTCTTTAACTCTATTCGACTCGTGAGGATCAGATTCTCCAGGCTCTCCTTCCTCATTATGTGTCCCAGAAACTGTTGTATCTCCTCTCTCTCTCTCTCTCTCTCTCTCTCTCTCTCTCTCTCTCTCTCTCTCTCGTCTTCTTCTGGGTTTCTGGGTCCTTGGATAAATGACATTAACATAGGGAATTTTAAAATTAACTATTTTATTAACGTCGACGTATACATCTCTAAATATACAGTGGGGTTTCTATCTCCCTCCACTGGGGATCAGTTTCACGAAGGAAACACTTCTACATTGTTTGACGGTTAGACTCGACTCACTGAAAAACCTTTCTCTATGTATCATTCACACGTTAGTTCAGCCAAGGAAAATCGACTTCCTTTATTTTGTCTTGTATCTGACACCTAAGGTCAAACTGAGGAAGTCAGAGAAGAGATACACTCCCCACCCCTAAAAATAATATTCTGCTAAACTATTATCTAACAATATTATAAGACGACCAAGCAAAACGCTGCATGTTCGATAAACCAATCAATAAAATTTGTCATATCGAACAATGAAAACAGAGGCCCATATGTGTTAAATTAATTTTCTTCGAATATATGAAAATTAATAATTAAGTAAGGTTTCCAATTCTATAAAACACCTTTTGTACTTGATGGAATAATGAAAGTAGTATCAAAATGAATTAACGCTTTGCGCCCTGCGTTCCTAAAGAATTTTAACTTTTCTGTCTGAGCTGAGTCAAAATTCGCAAAGAGTTGGTAGGTAATGTTTCACGCTAGATTATACTAACCAGTGAGAGAAAATGTTTGCATGTCTTGTCCCTTTTTTGCTTCTCTGATGATCCAAGCTGAGACTCTGCACTCTTCATGTAAAAAACGATCATTTTTTTTATACAAAACACATGCACAATACACAATGAAAAAGCGCGGACATGTTGGTATAATGTTCGATGACGTCATAATATTACGGCTTTTCTGATTGGCTCTTCAAAATAAGAAAACCAATAGCAAAACACGGCTCAAGTGTTTACCCACCCTTCAACCGGTGGCTGGGCATTACGTCATTTTCTCTACCACCGGTGTAGCAGTGGTCAAGACTGAAAGGGTTAAACTTGTTTCTCCTCAAAATTACGAATGTGCATAGATAAGTAATGTTTCCAATCCTATAAAACAATGTTTAGACAAGATCGAATAAAAACTGGTTACAAAATGAAGTAAGTCTATCATTTTAAAATCAGAAGTGTTAATAGATATGTAAGGTATCCAATTCTATAAAATTAGTTTTACAACAGATAGAATGGCTGCAGCATACGCAGTGGCGATTCCACGGAGGGAGCAGAAAGGGGCCAATGCCCCCAGAATTTTGGCTGGCCCCTCTGTTATCCCCCACTTTTCTAAGTTTTGAAGAAAAAAAACCCAGAGCAGACAAATTACACTGTTCTGCTAGTATTGACGTTAGTATTAACCCTTTGATTTTGTTTTGAATTTAACCTCTCTTGGGTTCCAACAGCTTGAGAGTGGAAAAGAGGACAAGAATAGATTAGAACTCCACTACTATGAATGAAAACTTATTCCGTTTAATTTAGTGAAGTAACATACTAAAACTCATTGCTAAGTTATGTATATGATAGTGGTGTAGTATGAAAATAAAGACTTGCCCAACCTCCTCCGCAGACCAATCTCGATCACCAAGTGGCCCTCTACTTTCAGAGTTCGAGATTCACTACGGAATGAACGATCTTGAATCAAAATCCTCCGTCAAGTCTCCCAAGTAAGAGGACAAAAGCTAAACAAAAGCGAAATAATATGGAATTGGAATGAACGAAATGATGACACATACACGGAATCAATAATAAACATTTAGAACGTGGATTTTTTTATTAATCGAAATGAATTTATTGAAACAAAGCAAGTTCAATTGACCATTGATAACAATTCCAGAATAAAGTAACTATAAACCATTTTTGTTTTCTATCCTCTGCCAGCCGCAATGGTGGAGAAAGCATTACCTTGTACCATCGCCAGTGAGACACGCTGCAAGAGCCACTCCATTTTGCGAGGCTCGTTCCTTAATCGAGACGCAATCGCGCCAATCCTTCGGAGGAACGCCATCGAACGAGGGCCAATAACCCCAGAAGTCTCCACTGCCACAGAAGTAAAAAAAAAAAAAATCTATCAGCGAGAGAAGAATATTTGACTATTTTTTTTTTTATCTCTGCGTCCTGGGCGACGGACTCCGGCTCAACCGCGGGCCTGATCAAATTACCGACCGAAAATGTATCCGCATAAATGAAACCCATTTTAAAAGGGAAAATGGTAGTGCCATCCGACCGCTTTCCATCACCACGGTCGAGACCTACGGGTTCGATTTGGGAAGGGAACCCAGCTGCATCCAAACCTCTTTTGATGATGTCGTTAATTGATGCATGCCGTGGAAAGCGGCCGGCACTACGACGACAGGAGAGAGGATGCAAACCAAACTCATCGATGGAGGCTCCACATCTGCATCTGTGACGCTCACATAATTTGAGTCCAAGACGGATCGCGACTCTGACCCGAGTGCACTCATCAACTAGAAGCGTACCGGTAGATGAACAGGACACTGTGTTGAGCCAGGAGCCATTAGTCGTTTGTAAAGCAGATAGTAGACAGGCGAGGCGATGCTGATCCAGAGAGAGTCTCAAATTAGTAAAATTGGCCTCGCATTTTATTTCATCCAAGCTTTTATGTTTTGTTGTGTCTAGTGGGATAGTGGAATTAGTAGAAATTCTTATACCTATTTGAAGGGATCAGTTATAACAAATTTAGTATAGGAAATAAAGAACACACAATGTACTCGACTAAGATCGCGAATTTTATATAGATTTCATCCATAACGCCAAACTTATTCAGTAGTATGCAAACTATCAGATTACTTAGATCAATAGTTAAAATGGTTTACAGTGGATGAACACTGTATGACTTAGAGGAAAATAATTAATCTTCAAAACACATGGACTGGTGCTACACAGTCAGAAGCATAGAACTGTATCATATATCAGAAAAAAAACTCTTGGGAACATTCAAAAGCAAATAGATAACACATGCAAATCGTGAGAAAATAATGACATGAACAAACACTACTTCGAATAAAAGGTTTGGAAATATCCCCGACCCATCATTACTGGTAAGAGCGATAACAGCTATTGGACTTGGGAAACGTATCTTCCTGAAGAATTGTATTGATAGAAAAATATTTTATAAATTTCAAAAGACAGCTCTGGCTACTCTCTTAATTAATGTTTTCTTATAAGGAAAGAGCCAATAAAATAATTAACATTGTCATTAATCGAAATAAATAGCGTTGTGTCGACTGTGACGAACACACACGGGGACGAACAGAAATAAATCAACTAAAAGTACTATAAACAAAAGCTGACTAGAAGAGATCCAGGCCCGCCTCATTTCTGGAAGGGACCTCATCTTGATCGACCATGTGCTCGGTCATGCTCACCACGCTGGACCAATTGCAGATTGGTGAGACTATTATTCCATTCCAATTCTGAATTCCAAGTTGATCTTCCTCTACATCGGTTGACAATCAATGATCCCGTTCCCACCCCTTCACCGTTGAAACTGTTAGATGTAGACGTCTCTTCTACTCCAATAGCTTCATGTCTCGCACATCTCGCCTGTGGAACTCCCTTCCTTATTCCTGTTTCCCTGACAAATACACTCTCCAACTATTTAAGTGTAACGTCAATCGACATCTCCACCTGCCTTGATCTATCCTCTTTCCTTCTCCACATCCTTTCACCTTTCGTTCCCATCTGCTCTCGCTCCAAATCTTCTGTAACCCCCTAGCCTTGATCGATCCACTATCTTTCTCCACATCCTCTCCTTTACCACTCCTATCTGCTCTTCCTCCAAACCTTCTGTAACCCCCTGCGTACTAGTGGCTTCCAGCCTTGCTTGGGGTGATATGCTTAAAAAAAATGCTATATGACCCAGTCTGTTCAACGATTTTCCCGTAGCTTTTTAGTTGAGAATAGATCGATTATTTGCATGTGAGCGAATGTAACGGACTCGGCTCGAAATCGAACTCGGTTCTCCGAATCCTCAATCACTATCCCTTACTCCACTGTGCCTTCATAGTACGAACAGAATGAGTTATATAAAGGTATAAATAAACTAAGATTACCTGAGAAAGAGGTAACCAA
>OZ038516.1:36975496-37052996 GCA_964036315.1 Acanthosepion esculentum
CTCAACGTAATAAATATCACCCCATGGTGTTTTAAGTGTTTGTTTTTCATTATATATATATATATATATATATATATATATATATATATATATATATATATATATATATATATGAATCTTCATTAACGACCTTCCCGATTGCATAATCTCTCAATTTGGCATCTACGTTGACGACATTACCATTCACTCCTGCCTCGATACTAAGACTGATCAGTCGGACAAGTTCGAAGTCGCAACCGATTATAAATCGTCCTCACGAACGCCGTTAACCGAGGAAAAAGATGGCTTTTCAATTTTAACGCATCCAAAAATAAACTGATCTCAGTTAATCTTCTTAGAGACCACTCACTGACTTCCATCAGTATGGCTGATGCTATCCTCTAAGAAAGTGAGTCATTCCGCCTTCTTGAGGTAACGTTCTCAACTGACATGAGGTGGAAAGATTACATTGAAACCATCGCTAGATCAGCGGCTTCAGCCACTAGGCTACCAGCGTAAGGTTGCCTCTCTGCGCCTTTTTTTCATAAATACTTTCATGGTAATTTTTCGAGTGAACTCTTTGCAATTTTACTGAGAATGTATGAATTTAAGTGCAATACTAGACTGGCTGCGAGATCACGTCGATTTACAGTTGATCTAGCTAAATGTAGCCGTGACTTCTACGTTAACTGTTTCGTATCCACCAGTTCTACTGAAGACTATACAGAAATATTCACGGGGTCTCTATTTTGAATCTATAGGAAACAATTTGTCAAGTTTATGCCTGAGTGCATAGGCCAAAATGGATCGCGTTTATATCGGAGATCATGGCCTATAATTTGTCAGGTGTATACTTGAATCTACAGGTAAACGTTGTTCGAGTGTATGTTTTGCCTATATTCAAACATTGGTCGTGTTTATAGGTAAACATGAATTGTTTTCATGCTTGAGTGTGTAGACAAAATTGACAGAGTATATACAGAATAATTGGTCAGGTATATGATTTAGGCATATCGGCAAACATTGGTTATATTTATAGTTGATCATGTTTATACTTGAGACTATAGGGAAAAATTATCATGTAATTATTCCAGTTTATAGGCAACCATTGTTCTTGTTTATACTTGACTCAATAGCCAATTATTGGTTCTATTTATTCTTGAGTCTATATCTAAACATTAATCATGATTATACTTGACACTATAGGGAACATTATCATGATATTACGATAGTTTACAGGTAAACATTGGTTTTATTTACAATTGACTCAATGTCCAAATATTGGTTCTATTTATACTTGAATCTATAGCTAAACAATGATCATGTTTATATTTGAGACTATGGGGAAAATTATCATATTATTCCTCGAGTATATAGGCAAACATTGGTCTTGTTTATAATTGACTCACTGACCAAATATTGGTTCTATTTATACTTGAGTCACTGCAGAAACATTGACCGTGTTTATACTTGAGTCTATAGGTGAACACTTTCATCTTTTCATTTGAGACTATAGGGAAAAGTATCATGTTTTACTCGAGTTTATAGGCAAACCTTGGTGTTGTTTATACTTGATTCAGCCAAATATTAGTTCTGTTTATACTTGAGTCTATATGTATTGATCATGATTATACTTGAGACTATGGAGAAAATTATCATGTTAATAATCGAGTTTATAAACAAGCATTCGTCTTGTTTATACTTGTCAAGTATTGTTTCTATTTATCCTTGAGCCAATATGTAAACTTTGATCATGTTTATACTTGAGACTATAAGGAAAGATTATCATGTTATTACTCGAGTTTATAGGCAAATATTAGTCTTGTTTATAAATAACTCAGTAGCCAAATATTGGTTCTATGTATACTTGAGTCAATGTATAAACATTGATCGTGTTTAGACTTGAGTCTGTAGGTGAACATTTTCATGTTTTTACTTGAGACTATAGGAAAATATTGTCTTGTTTTTACTAGAGTTTATAGACAAACATTGACGTTGTTTGTACTTGATTCAATAGACAAATATTGGTTGTGTTTATACTAAAATCTATATGTAAGCATTGGTCGTGTTTTAATATTTGAATCTATGGGTAGATACTAGTCGGGTTTATTCTTGTATCTTTATGCAAACATTGGCGTGTTTTAGCCTTGAATCTATCGGTAAATATTGATAAACGGATTTTGACTTTGTGAACAAATAGCATTAGTGTAGAATAAAAAGAATATAATATAACAGGATATTTAGAACCAGGCCATGCAAACCATCCAACTTGGGAACCCGCATGTGATGCCTGAAAAGAAAAGAAAAGTAAAAGCAAATATAACCTGATATGATCGTAGTTATGGCATTTCAGGCGGGCCTTATGATAAAGGCAAAAAGAAGACCATATTTGTCTATATTTCTGAGATGAGGTATTATGTACAGTATTTACATTAGTCGGACTATTGTCCTCATCTTTGTCGCTATATTTGTCACAACGTTTCGGCTGTTGTACGCTCCGGCCTTCTTCAGGTGGTTGGAATTTCGAACCGAACCCTTTATTTCGATCACTGGGGTAGACTGTTCTAGTTCCACGAGCCATGTTTGATGGATGTCAGTTATCAGTTATCTCCTGGTAATTTTCCCTCTGAAAGTTCTCCACTCAAGGACACATGGTACAGTGGATAAAGTCGTTGGTTAGATCCAGTGACAGACCCAAAGAGTGTGAGTTCAATACCCGGTTCAGGCAGTGGAGAACTTTCAGAGGGAAAATTACCAGGAGATAACTGATAACTGACATCCATCAAACATGGCTCGTGGAACTAGAACAGTCTACCCCAGTGATCGAAATAAAGGGTTCGGTTCGAAATTCCAAACACCTGAAGAAGGCCGGAGCGTACAACGGCCGAAACGTTGTGACAAATATAGCGACAAAGATGAGGACAATAGTCCGACTAATGTAAATAAGACCATATTTGGTAAAATAAGAGGACTTCGCCCAGTATCTGAAAACATCTAACAACATAAAAATTAGTTTAGTACCTATAAATACAGGAGGACTTTGAACACTGTGCCGAAACACAGGATTGATAAATTTGTTTTAAGGGGTTACCAACCTTTTGCACGGTTGAGTAATGGATAGCCGCTCGGATTGCGGAATCAGAGAGCCGAGTTCGAATTCAAGTCGAATTCATTACATTTACTTCCGTGCTAATAACATTGTGGAAGGTATGAATCCACATATTCTCCCCCCTAAGCTATGGGTAAATAGCAGGACAGACCGGGTTCTATAGCCTAGGATGGCAACTGGAATACCGAAGAAAAAAATGATAACCTACTGCGAGAAAAAGATCTGCCTCGTCAGTCATGTATCAAAAGATAGATAATCGCCTAAGCGTGTATCACGCATGGCACATAACTCACTGAACCTTTTGCAGATTATTTAAACATAGTAAATATTTTTAGAGTGTAAGAATTCTGGGAATAAAATATATAATGCTACTAATTAACCCATAACAGGGGGAGAAGTGGTGGATTCATTTTTTTTTCTTCTTAAACACCGAAGCTGATAGTAGAATAACTCTTCGATTATCGAAATGTTGGCCTAGCTGGTATCAATAAGTATACTGAGGAAGGTACCGACTTTTTGCCATTCTATCTTCATCGGTAAACATCCGGAGAAGCATGAATTATGAATAAATAATAATAATAATAACAGTAATAATAATAATTCCTGAGTGAAAACGAATAGAAGCTCTAAATCATACACGCCGTAGCTTTTCATCGTGTATTTCTCCTTTTATTTCTTTCTTTCTTTTTTGTAAAACCATAGATGAAGCAGTGTAGCGAGTGTGTGTCTAGTAGGTGCGAGATGCAAGGTGTTTGACAATTGGACAGAGATGATCTACTGCGTCGACAGAGTGTCAAGCGGCGTCTTCGCGCCAGAACGTGATAAAATTGGATACCGTCAGCCATTATGCATTGGTGCCAGCGGCTCAAAGACGAAGTGAAAGTACGCGAAACAGGTTAAAACCTTTTGTCAAATGATATAGGGCCGAACGCAAATGACAAAATATATCAAATGGATAGCCTCGCTAACGAATGTGACCGGATGCTCCTGGTAACAGCCAATCATTTATAGCCATTCTCAAACAATCGATCAACACCTACACTCACAAATCATACACATGTCCATATATATATATATATATATATATATATATATATATATATGTGTGTGTGTGTGTGTGTGTGTGTGTGTGTGTGTGTGTGTGTGTGTGTGTGTGTGTGTAAAAAGTGGAAACAAAAATATTATCATCACGGATAAAGTATCAGGAAATTGTGTTCGAAATTCAGCTATAGCAATTTATGCTCACTTTGAACGAATGGGCTACGAAAAAGGCATGAATCAGGTTATACCTGCACCATATCTGAAGATATAATAACAAGATATTTCAAAGTTAAGAGAGTGGAGATACAAAATATACAACATATAAAGGTCTTTATAGTCTGGACATCTCCAATGAGGAGTTATCATTATTTACACCATTTACATTCGGAAAATAATCCCTATCTTTGTTGTTATTATCACGTGACTGCTTTCTCTCTGAATTTCAGGGATGAGGAGTAATCATTATTTACACCATTTACATTCGGACTATAATCCCTATCTTTGTTGTTATTATCACGTGACTGCTTTCTCTCTGAATTTCTGGGATGAGGAGTAATCATTATTTACACCATTTGCATTCGAACTATAGTCCCTATCTTTGTTGTTATTATCACGTGACTGCTTTCTCTCTGAATTTCTGGGATGAGGAGTAATCATTATTTACACCATTTACATTCGGACTATAATCCCTATCTTTGTTGTTATTATCACGTGACTGCTTTCTCTCTGAATTTCTGGGATGAGGAGTAATCATTATTTACACCATTTGCATTCGAACTATAGTCCCTATCTTTGTTGTTATTATCACGTGACTGCTTTCTCTCTGAATTTCTGGGATGAGGAGTTATCATTATTTACACCATTTACATTCGGACTATAATCCCTATCTTTGTTGTTATTATCACGTGACTGCTTTCTCTCTGAATTTCTGGGATGAGGAGTAATCGTTATTTACACCGTTTGCATTCGAACTATAGTCCCTATCTTTGTTGTTATTATCACGTGACTGCTTTCTCTCTGAATTTCTGGGATGAGGAGTAATCATTATTTACACCATTTACATTCGGACTATAACCCCTAGCTTTGCTGTTATTATCACGTGACTGCTTTCTCTCTGAATTTCTGGGATGAGGAGTAATCATTATTTACACCATTTACATTCGGACTATAATCCCTATCTTTGTTGTTATTATCACGTGACTGCTTTCTCTCTGAATTTCTGTGATGAGGAGTAATCATTATTTACACCATTTACATTCGGACTATAATCCCTATCTTTGTTGTTATTATCACGTGACTGCTTTCTCTCTGAATTTCAGGGATGAGGAGTAATCATTATTTACACCATTTGCATTCGAACTATAGTCCCTATCTTTGTTGTTATTATCACGTGACTGCTTTCTCTCTGAATTTCTGGGATGAGGAGTAATCATTATTTACACCATTTGCATTCGGACTATAATCCCTATCTTTGTTGTTATTATCACGTGACTGCTTTCTCTCTGAATTTCTGGGATGAGGAGTAATCATTATTCACACCATTTACATTCGGACTATAATCCCTATCTTTGCTGTTATTATCACGTGACTGCTTTCTCTCTGAATTTCTGGGATGAGGAGTAATCATTATTTACACCATTTGCATTCGAACTAAAGTCCCTATCTTTGTTGTTATTATCACGTGACTGCTTTCTCTCTGAATTTCTGGGATGAGGAGTAATCATTATTTACACCATTTGCATTCGGACTATAATCCCTATCTTTGTTGTTATTATCACGTGACTGCTTTCTCTCTGAATTTCTGGGATGAGGTGTAATCATTATTCACACCATTTACATTCGGACTATAATCCCTATCTTTGTTGTTATTATCACGTGACTGCTTTCTCTCTGAATTTCTGGGATGAGGAGTAATCATTATTTACACCATTTACATTCGGACTATAATCCCTATCTTTGCTGTTATTATCACGTGACTGCTTTCTATCTGAATTTCTGGGATGAGGTGTAATCATTATTTACACCATTTACATTCGGACTATAATCCCTATCTTTGTTGTTATTATCACGTGACTGCTTTCTCTCTGAATTTCTGGGATGAGGAGTAATCATTATTTACACCATTTACATTCGGACTATAATCCCTATCTTTGCTGTTATTATCACGTGACTGCTTTCTCTCTGAATTTCTGGGATGAGGAGTAATCATTATTTACACCATTTGCATTCGGACTATAATCCCTATCTTTGTTGTTATTATCACGTGACTGCTTTCTCTCTGAATTTCTGGGATGAGGTGTAATCATTATTCACACCATTTACATTCGGACTATAATCCCTATCTTTGTTGTTATTATCACGTGACTGCTTTCTCTCTGAATTTCTGGGATGAGGTGTAATCATTATTTACACCATTTACATTCGGACTATAATCCCTATCTTTGTTGTTATTATCACGTGACTGCTTTCTATCTGAATTTCTGGGATGAGGTGTAATCATTATTTACACCATTTACATTCGGACTATAATCCCTATCTTTGTTGTTATTATCACGTGACTGCTTTCTCTCTGAATTTCTGGGATGAGGAGTAATCATTATTTACACCATTTGCATTCGGACTATAATCCCTATCTTTGTTGTTATTATCACGTGACTGCTTTCTCTCTGAATTTCTGGGATGAGGTGTAATCATTATTCACACCATTTACATTCGGACTATAATCCCTATCTTTGTTGTTATTATCACGTGACTGCTTTCTCTCTGAATTTCTGGG
The DNA here is from genome assembly GCA_964036315.1 of Acanthosepion esculentum. Lineage (NCBI taxonomy): Eukaryota > Metazoa > Mollusca > Cephalopoda > Sepiida > Sepiidae > Acanthosepion > Acanthosepion esculentum. The sequence continues at coordinate 36,982,402 of OZ038516.1, forward strand.
ATGAGGAGTAATCATTATTTACACCATTTACATTCGGACTATAATCCCTATCTTTGCTGTTATTATCACGTGACTGCTTTCTCTCTGAATTTCTGGGATGAGGTGTAATCATTATTTACACCATTTACATTCGGACTATAATCCCTATCTTTGTTGTTATTATCACGTGACTGCTTTCTCTCTGAATTTCTGGGATGAGGAGTAATCATTATTTACACCATTTACATTCGGACTATAATCCCTATCTTTGCTGTTATTATCACGTGACTGCTTTCTATCTGAATTTCTGGGATGAGGAGTAATCATTATTTACACCATTTACATTCGGACTATAATCCCTATCTTTGTTGTTATTATCACGTGACTGCTTTCTCTCTGAATTTCTGGGATGAGGTGTAATCATTATTCACACCATTTACATTCGGACTATAATCCCTATCTTTGCTGTTATTATCACGTGACTGCTTTCTCTCTGAATTTCTGGGATGAGGTGTAATCATTATTTACACCATTTACATTCGGACTATAATCCCTATCTTTGTTGTTATTATCACGTGACTGCTTTCTCTCTGAATTTCTGGGATGAGGTGTAATCATTATTCACACCATTTACATTCGGACTATAATCCCTATCTTTGCTGTTATTATCACGTGACTGCTTTCTCTCTGAATTTCTGGGATGAGGAGTAATCATTATTTACACCATTTGCATTCGAACTATAGTCCCTATCTTTGTTGTTATTATCACGTGACTGCTTTCTCTCTGAATTTCTGGGATGAGGAGTAATCATTATTTACACCATTTGCATTCGGACTATAATCCCTATCTTTGTTGTTATTATCACGTGACTGCTTTCTCTCTGAATTTCTGGGATGAGGTGTAATTATTATTCACACGATTTACATTCGGACTATAATCCCTATCTTTGCTGTTATTATCACGTGACTGCTTTCTCTCTGAATTTCTGGGATGAGGAGTAATCATTATTTACACCATTTACATTCGGACTATAATCCCTATCTTTGTTGTTATTATCACGTGACTGCTTTCTCTCTGAATTTCTGGGATGAGGAGTAATCATTATTTACACCATTTACATTCGGACTATAATCCCTATCTTTGTTGTTATTATCACGTGACTGCTTTCTCTCTGAATTTCTGGGATGAGGAGTAATCATTATTTACACCATTTGCATTCGGACTATAGTCCCTATCTTTGTTGTTATTATCACGTGACTGCTTTCTCTCTGAATTTCAGGGATGAGGAGTAATCATTATTTACACCATTTACATTCGGACTATAATCCCTATCTTTGCTGTTATTATCACGTGACTGCTTTCTATCTGAATTTCTGGGATGAGGAGTAATCATTATTTACACCATTTACATTCGGACTATAATCCCTATCTTTGTTGTTATTATCACGTGACTGCTTTCTCTCTGAATTTCTGGGATGAGGAGTAATCATTATTTACACCATTTGCATTCGGACTATAGTCCCTATCTTTGTTGTTATTATCACCCCAATACCTTCTCTCTGAATTTCTGGGATGAGGAGTTATCGTTATTTACACCATTTACATTCCGACTATTCTCACTGACCCATGTATTCTTCCCGGAGGGTTCAGTTCGGAATTCCCCATAGATATATATACATCTCATGAAGCCCGGAGGCCACAACGGCCGAAACGTTGTTAATATTTTAAATATAACTATCTTAATATACCAGGCAGTAGCACCAAGTATTTCGCCATATGAAAGGAGTAATTATATGGTCCGGGGGACGTCTAAGAAGAAAAAATGAAACAAGTGTATCTATTAAATATAGCCTTTGATTTTATATGACATTATGACGGATGATAAATGAAAATATTATTAACTCTTATCTATATTTCTGAGATGAACTCTTATAATTATTTACAATTTTTCAAACGGTCCGGACTGTTTTCCTCATCATTGTTGCCATATTCACGACGTTTCGGCCGTTGTACGCTTCAGACTTCTTCAGGTTATCGGAATTTTGAATTGAACTCTTTATTTCGTCCACCGGTGTAGATTGTTATTTGAAAGTTGCGTCAAAGGAAAATAACTGATACTGAGATATCCGGAAGAGGCATGGCACGTGGAATTCAGGCGGATTTTACGGTAGCTCCTGCAGAGAGTGTTTGTGCTTTCGGCCTTTCACCTTCAGCATCCTATGAACATAAATGTTATAAGAATTTAGAAATAATAAAAATTATTTTATCTTTACTCGACACCATAATTCGGCATAATCTTTCTTCGTATACACAACCGAACTCCGTATTTTGTTTACATTTATTTGGCACGTAATTTTTTATTTTCTTTCAAAATCATGATTCTTTTTTATCCCATCATATAAAGACACTAGGGAACCTGAACTATGTAATATTTCGAATATCTCACAGTGCGCATGCTAGAAAATCAAAAATCCATATGAGCAAAGTACTGGGACCCTCATACGATTTTATAAAGGTTTAATTATACGATGCCAATTACAGTTCCGACGAAAAGCAAAATTAACGTAAAACCATTAATAAAGAATTGTTTTTAAAACTTAAATATTTAAATTTAACATTAAATAAATGTTTTAATTTTTATGATTGATGATTTTTTATGATTATGGTTTGTGATTCGGCGAGATCGAAAAACGGACAGACGAACACATGTACCCTGCGCTTATATATATATATATATATATATATATATATATATATATATATATATATATATATATATATATGAAGAAACATAGTCTTAAAGTGTGCTATATTTATGGGATAAAGTGCTCAATATCAGATATAGAGCGTGTGTAAATATAAAAGTGAACATAGAAGTCAACACTTAGAGGCGACAGTCTGCTTCATACTAGATGCAATCATAGACTCGTGGCCCGATGATTGCATCTAGCATGAAACAGACTGTCGCCTCTAAGTGTCGACTTCTATGTTCACTTTTATATTTACACACGCTCTCTCTCTCTCATATTGAGCACTTTAGCCCACAAATATAGCACATCTTAAGACTATATATATATATATATATATATATATATATATATATATATATATATATATATATATATATATATATATATATATATACTCCAATTCAAATGGTTTCGATCCTAGTTAGAGGCAACCCGACTTTCTGACCTTATGCCGACTACCTTTAACTTTAGGAAAAGAGGTAACGATTTGTTTTTATATTTTTTAAGAAATCAAGGTAGTACAATCATAGTATTGAAACATGGAAGCTTTTCTGTAAAGATTAAAAAATGTTTTTATTATAATCTCTTATGATAAAATTATACAATTTCGCTCTACATTGTATTGAGCACTATTTTTAAAAAAATTGAATGCTTCGAACTGTGGAATATTTTATCCATTTGTTCTTTCTCTCATTTGTTTATATATATATATATATATATATATATATATATATATATATATATATATATATATATATATATATATATATATTTGTGTATTTAAGCAGCAATCCTTCTTTTAAGCACATTTCATTAAAAACGACTGACAAGATGCTTTTATTTAGTTTTTTATATAATTTCTCGTGCGATCTAATAAAGTTTTTCTTTTCAGAGGATAAATTATATAAAAACTGTCCGAATGTTCTATTTATCCGAGCGCTTTCGGCTATACATTTAGCCATTTTCAAGGATTATTAGAATTAGAAATAGAAATAGTTTGTTATATGCATGTTTTATAAAGTGATTCATTTTTTTGTTTCAAAACACGGTCAAGATATTATGTCCATGTTCAAAGTTAATGTTATTAAGTGTTGGTTTGTTTATTTTTATTAGTAAGGCTTCCATTATTTTTTGCCTTTTTTTGCAAGTGGATGATGCTATTATATTAGTGTTGTCGACAAGTATATTCCGAATATATATATATATATATATATATATATATATATATATATATATATATATATACATATATATATATATATATATATATATATATATATATATATATATATATATATATATAAAAATATATGCACACATCTATATATATCTACAATAAGATAATGTATTCAAGTATAGATAAAGATTCCTGTCGATGTGTGTAGTAATGCATATATATATGTGTTTTTGTGAGTATGTATGTATATCGTGTGCGTTAATTTGACTTATTTTAGTAAAATCCGGTTTCCATCATTTGCTTATGCAGGCGTCATGTTTGCACACGATTTCTCTCTCGTCTCCCTCCCTCCGCATAGCCGTAGCCCTGACAGCGTTATGTCCAACCATAACCTAACAAAAGACTGCACCATCGTCTCCAATTCCGACACCAATTCGGCCCGTTCAATCCGTTTTCTCTTTTCAAACTCGTATTTCCAATCACGTGCTCTGTCGGCTGACAGGTGATGTCATTTCTGTCTGACACTACGTCTCACCTGATCGACCATGCGAATCACCGACCTCACTGACGTCATAAATCATACTGCCTCCATTGCTGTCGACAGTTTCGATCTTTTAGAATGTAAATCTTTCCCCACAAATCTGATTCGAGTTACTGCCAGTGATATTCAATCTTTAGTTGTCTTGTGTCGCAAGGGATGCGTTTGGCCAAAAACAGAGATATCTCGAAAAATCTTAACCCTCTGAGTAATTGCATAGTAAACCAGTTTAGTCTCTTAAAAACGTTTCCATTTCGTATAATTGACAAGCAAATTGAATAGAATTTTCCAGTGATAGTTTCGCCCAACACAGCTAGTTACTTCATAACCAAAACAGTAAACTAAAACCTGTTTCTTTTTCTTAAATATCTTCGTCAGATCGAGATTTTCACTCTTTGAATAGTGTTCTTTTATTGTCCTCTGTTTTTCTTTCGCTTCCAGTAACGCCTTGCATCTTAGTGGCTTTATCACCTTTACCTCGGGTGAAACGATTATAAAAAACATCTCATACGGGATACCAAATCTTATTCAGAAATATCAAGGTAGTTTCAAAAAATGATTCGAAGCAGAATCAGTCAGTTACGGGCCATATGTCATGATCATGTATCTTACAATAAATGACTGACGAGGAAGATTTTTCCCGCAATTGGTTGCCATTTCTTTCTGCAGTAGCTATCCAATGCTATAGAAACCGGTCTTTCCTACTATTTATCCATACCTGAGGTAAGAAGAAGAGTATTCATACCTTTTTCCAAGGATATTAGCAGGTAAGTTAATGTAATGGATTTGACTGGAATTCGAACTCGGTTTTCCGATTCCTCAATCAGAGTCGCTATCCATTACTCCTCGTTGCAAAATAAGAAATTAAAATGGATATCAGATGTAACTTGAAGTGAAAAATAAATGACATAATCGAAATCTTGACGTCCCACAGTACATTAAATCAAAGATCAATGAGGATCCCCACCACACCCCACTGTCAATACTAGAAAGAGTGATAAAAGCTACAGGGCATCGGAGACTTTTTTCCAGGAAAAAAAATTAAGAGAAAGAATTTTTTTTTCAAAATGTCAACCGACGGCAGCACTAGTGACACAGTCAGTAAGTATGGAATGTTTCCTTATAAGGAAACATGTTAATATTACCTTTAAAATTGTTAAAATATTTCTCTTTTATTATTATTTGTTGCTATTAATTTCTTATTCTGCCAAATAAAATCTACATTCAGAATGTTCTTCGATCTGTCACATAACTTTAATTACAATCGTCCGTTGCATATGGTTTATTATAAGATATACTTATTCTCCTTTTATGTACCCTCTCCCTACATGACGTTGTCGATCATGGCTCTCCACAATTTCCTGCCCTTTGTACTCTCAGAAAATTTCGTCTTTTGTTATCTCTCCTAAACCTTGTTCCGTCATTCACTTAGGCAAAATCGTTAGGTAGGTTATATGTTGTTTTCTTTTGTCACTCTTGTCTTTTATCTGCCCTGTGAGCATCAAATTTTCTAAGCCCTCATTGTGTGCACTGGAAATTTCAACATTCTCATTCTGATGTTAAGGATCGAAAGCCCATAAAGGATTGAAGTTCAAATATTTAATGTCAGGTTCCTTTCCCAACTTATTCAAGATGATCTTTGTCCTCTCCAACTTTCTAACTTTCTGTCTTGGATTAACACGTTTCCTCACAGGTTTCACATAAAATTCCATTTTCAAGTTTTTTTTTTTCGCTGCTTTTTGCATTGGCATAGGCGAAACTCCTCTCTCACGTGCCAAACGTCCTATGGATTGAATTGGATCTTTTTAAATCGATCTATTTAGCTCTAAGATGAAATGATGGTCATCCAGTTTTCCTCACTACTGTTCTCCCTTTTTAAAACTTGTTCACCGTTCGCTTGGTGGATTTTGAAGATGGAAGCCAGAGTATGAATGTTGGTATAACTACTGAAGACCTGAATGATCAGTTTCATCTCAAAGTTGCTCAGTTTGGAAGAGAGTGAGGCTCAGACAAAACAATTTTAACCTGTTCTCTTTCTAGATAAATACGTCAAAGGGGTTTTCCGTGATTCTTACGACAAATGGTATCACGCTGGCGAAACGACTTATCTGAAAACCTGGAAAAAAAGAAACTCAATTAGTTCAGTGTTTATTTTAGATTTCTGTGGGATGAACAGTTATGCTGTAACTCTATTTGGACAATTTTGCTGTTACACCCGGTATATATATATATATATATATATATATATATATATATATATATATATATATATATATATATATATATATATATATATATATATATATATCATCAATTCCCTAAATGAATAAAAATTCATATTGAAAGTTGGGAGTTTTCAATGGTTTTATCCTTTTTTTTGTGGGTGGGGACAAAGACATTGACGTCGAAACAGTCTGACGCCTATACGACTGTGCCGAATAGTCCAATTATTTTTTCTGACGCCGAATCATCCACGCCAAATGAACTACGCCGAAACTTACAAAACTCTGAAAATAGTTGTGACTATGTTGAGAAGTCGGGAGCCTGTGATTTATAGGCATATCATGATGCAGGATGTTTGATTGTGTTTCTTAGTTTTATATAAACTTATATAAACATTTACGTGAAAAGTAATTCAATTTATTTTATAATGTAAATTCTATATAAATTTACATAAAAAAATTTCATGTAAAAAGAATTCAATTTATTTTATTATATAAATTTTATATCAAAAATTTTATGTAAAAAAGTAATTCAATTTATTTTATTATGTAAATTCTATATAAATTTACATAAAAAAATTTTATGTAAAAAGAATTCAATTTATTTTATTATATAAATTTTACATAAATCTAGATCAAAATTTATATGTGAAAACTAATTCAATTTATTTTGTTATATAAATTTTATATAAATTTATATAAAAATTTATACAATTTATTTTATTATATAAATATTATTTATTTATTATATAAATTTTATATAAATTTATATAAAAATTTATATGTAAAAAGAATTCAATTTATATTATTATATAAATTTATATAAATTTTTATGTGTAAAAAGTAATTCAATTTACTTTATTATATAGATTTTATATAAATTTATATAAAAATCTATATGTAAAAAAGTAATTCAATTTATTTTGTTATATAATTTTTATATAAATTTATATAAAAAATTATATGTGAAAAGTAATTCAATTTATTTTGTTATATAAATTTTATATAAACTTATATAAAAATTTATATGTGAAAAGGATTCAATTTATATTATTATATAAATTTATATAAATATTTATGTGTAAAAAGTAATTCAATTTACTTTATTATATAGATTTTATATAAATTTATATAAAAATCTATATGTAAAAAAGTAATTCAATTTATTTTATTATATAATTTTTATACAAATTTATATAAAAATTTAGATGTAGAAAGGATTCGATTTATTTTATCATATAAATTTTATATAAATTTATATAATAAAATAAATTGAATTACTTTTTTTTACTTCAGTCACTTTCCCACTGCTGTAAGTTAGCCTCTCTGTCTTTTTTATACATACTTTAATGGTAATTGTTCGGATAATCCGTTCGCTATCGTACCTATAACACGTTGAGTTGAAGCACAGCACTAGACTGGCGTCTAGATCTCATCAATTTACAGTTGCGCTGGACAGATTTAACCGTAAAATCTATGCTAACAGTTTCTTTCCTCGCATTTATCGCTTGTAAAACTGCCTTCCGGCGATATGCTTTTCAGCCAACTTTAATCTTAAAAAAAAATTAAATGCAATATCAATTTAATCTCCTCCTGGTTTTTCTTTCCTCTTCCTGCTGATTATTATTGTTTCCGTTCCTAAATCTTTCATAGCCTGTAACGCCTTGTTTTTTAGGGGCTTGCATGAACTTATACCGATTTTAAAAATTCACCCTAATATTTTTACACGAACGCATCTATACTTAAGAGAGTATGTAATAGCGAAGAAAAATTACCATTGTTTATTATTTAAAAATCTACCATCTGTACATCTGTATCTATAAAAGGCAGGATGTGTGTGTGTGTGTGTGTGTGTGTGTGTGTGTGTGTGTGTGTGTGTAACGAATGCACGGCCGCAATTTTCGACGGATTTGCACCAAAATCTGCCTGCACATGCTCCAAGTTAGTGGCAAAGTCAAGACTGACCAGCACGAGAGCAAACAGCTGACTGATACGAACGTTAACTAGCATGCTAGCATGCAAAAAAAAAAAATCGATAGCTGCATTCGTCACAAAATCTGCATGGCACTTTACTCCAATTGGCTCATTCGCTTGCTTAAACTCGTTGATTCTGATTCCGCAGATCTGTGTTGGGTGTGAAAATGTATTTGTTGTTAAGATTCTTTTTTCATTCGGTTTTTCCAGTTACGAGTCCTTTTTTTAAAAGCTGATCGTTTTGTGTTCATTTTGTTTAGTTCTTTTTTCATAACAGATTTAATGTTTAGTATAGAGCTTAGAAAAAATTCTCAGTGTGAGATAGGCAAAAAGTAAGGCATGTAGCAACATCAGCACGGCAAAGGGCACTCCTTTAAAGGCAAGGAAGGTCAAAAATATTTTAAGTCAAGTGATAGCGATTGCTGTATGAGTCGTACGATTTTTTAATCAAGCACGGGCAACGCCGGGCCATGCTGCTAGTTTAAAATTAAAATTCTATTTTCTCAGTGTTCGTGACTGTACGTTTATAAATAATATCGCTGTTAATTTTTTATAGCAAAAAAATTTAGCCTAGCCCATATGGTCGCCATTAGTTTCTCTGACATAAGATTCAGGATTTGTGGACGTAAACGAAAAAGCAATTAACGAGAAGAGAAAGGAGTCGTGGAACTTTAATAAAATCGCTTTCATTCTCGGAGCAGCTGATGTCCACTTAATTGTCAGAAACTTCTTGGAACCTGATTAACAGTGCGGTCGGCCGTTGAAATAGACACAAGTGAAACAAAATGAATGAGGAGGAGACGAAAAGGGGGAAAAAAAGGAAAAGTAACGAAGAATTTAAGACGAAGGAAAATGGCGGTGAAAATGAGAGAAGCAAGAATGAAACGTGTGAAAGGAAGAAGAGCGGACTAACGAATAGATATGCAAGAAGAGGACGAAGAAGAAAAAAGACGACGAAGACGACGAGGTAGAAAAAAGAAGACGGCGTAGAAGAAAAAGGGGAAGACGAGGAAGAAAAAAAAGAAGACGACGAAGAGGAAAAAGAAGAAGAAAAATAGTAAGAAAAAGAGAGGATAGAAGAATATGATGATCGTGATGTTGATTGATGAGGCGGGGGATGAACATTACAGAAGTAAATCTAGGCAGATCTAAGGCCGAAAGAAGAAGTAAATTAAGAAGAAAAAAGAAGAAAGTAGTAAACACGATGATGATGATGATGATGATGATGATGATGATGATGATGATGATGATGATGATGATGATTGAATAATGATGATGATGATGATGATGATGATTGAATAATGATGATGATGATGATGATGATGATGATTGAATAATGATGATGATTGAATAATGATGATGATGATGATGATTGAATGATGATGATGATGATGATGATGATGATGATGATGATGATGATGATGATTGAATGATGATGATGATGATGATGATGATGATGATACAAAAGAAGCAGATCTATGCGGTTATGTTCGGAAGAAGAAGAAGAAGAGGAAGAAGAAGAAGAAGAAGAAGAAGAAGAAGAAGAAGAAGAAGAAGAAGAAGAAGAAGAAGAAGAAGAAGAAGAAGAAGAAGATAAGAAAAATAGAGATACTAGATACCATGTAAAGCAAGGACATCAAGAAAAGTAAAGATGTAACATGACAGTGCGAGTAAACGTCCTGTGGTCTTCGTGACTGAGATGGAAAGAGTGTGAAGACAATAAATGGCATAAAAAAAAGAATGGATGAAAAACGGACGCAAATAGTATAAGGAAAACGCGCGAAAAGGAAGAAGTTATAAAACACCAACCATAGATGCGACAATAAACAAAGAACGAATAACATGGCAGAGAAAATGAGAGAAAGAGAAATGGCGGACAAGATAAAAGTAAAAATAAGGTAAAAATGTCAAGAAAAAAATCAGTAAGTAATGAATGAAAAAAAAAAAATGGTTACGATGAAAGGGTGTCAGAAAGGACGGAGTGGAATTAAGACTCCGAATTTGCCAAAGACAGAAACCTGATGAAAGAAGACAATGAAATTAAGCAAACCCCAACTGGCCGCTTATTGGTGTATATGGAATTTAATTACAGATCTTTTAGAACCGAACGGTAGTTAGGTATTTATTTTTTTTCTCTTTAAGCAGTGCCTTGTGCTTAAAATCGTCAAACATCTGCGGATTGCAACGGAGCAAAGCATGGATGACGTAAAGAGAGAAAATAGATTATGTAAAATGGGTAAAAACTGGTAAGTGAATTAGCAGTTGGGTGGTGAGCTGGGTCTTCCAGATGACAGCCGAATGTAAGTATTTTGATAAGTAAGCAGAAATGCTGATGGTAATGGTAATATTAGTCGTTGTATTATAAGGAAACTTTCGACATTCATTGATCGAGCAGTCAGTCGGCTGAAATTTATCTTTCTTTTAAAACTATTTTCAGAAAAATAGGTTTTTAATGTCCAATAGCAAGCAACACTATTTCCAGTATTGATGAGGGCTTTCCTTCCTAACCTTTTATTTGAAATTGTGTGGAATACCTGCATCTTCACAAATCATTATTTTCTCTTGGAGTTACAAGGTATTAGCTATTATATATCTGTATTAGCTGCTGTTACTGTTGAAAGCCCTCGGGTGATGTGGTTTCTTAGTATCTGGTACAGTTCTTCTACGAATATTGTGGACTGGCGCTATCGAAAAATCGTCGAAGAAAGATGGTCTTCGAACATTGTGGACTGGCACCAGTAAACAATGTCCGAAGAAGGATGGGCTTCGGACGTTGTGGACTTTCGCTCGTTGTCAATGGGCGAAGGAGGATGGTCTTCAAACATCGTGGACTGGCGGCAGCGAAAAAGGGTCTAAGAAGGATGGTCTTCAAAAAGTGATGACAGATACCAGTCCAGCGAAAAATGGTCGAAAAAGGATAGTCGTCTAAAATTGTGGACTGGCCCCAGTGAAAAAAGGTCGAAGAAGGATAATCTTCGAATATTGTAGACTGGCGCGAGGGGAAAAGAGTCTAAGAATGATGGGCTTCGAACATAGTGGACTGCCGCTAGTCCTCAATGGTCGAAGTAGGATGGTCTTCGAACATTGTGGACTGGCGCCAGAGAAAAATATTACTATAAAATGTACTTTTATACTTTTTTAGTGATATACTGTCTAACAAAACACATTTAACCAATTTTCTAATAAGCAAACCTAGTAATTGATTCAGTATAATCTTTCCACATCATGCCAGCCGAAAACGTTTGGTACAATACAAAAAAATGGTATATAATCGATCAAAGTTGACTAGAAAGCAAGTAGCCGGAAAAGAAGAAACAATTAATATAAAACCATTCAACTGTAAAATGACGAAACTTTCTTGCCAATATAACTTTGCACTTAAATTCGTTAAGTCAAGTTACCAAAGAGGAAAGCGATAATTACTTCAACTTATATACAGAAAGATGTGGTACAAGGCCAAAATAGGGAATGGGGAAAAAGGACGTTCTTCTTCTGTTTCAGCTAGCCACAAACACTGACCCAAATATATAACAATATTCCTAACACCAAAACAACGCATTCTTACTTACCTTTCTTACTACATCCACCATAATACCTCATTGTCTCCATGAAAGTCCTAACTAGTCCCCATATGTACAAATCATTGTCTGTTGGGGGAGGGGAATGAAACAACAATTTAAAAACTAGCCCCAATGAGTATTTACAATATGAAAACAAAATTATTTACAAGAAACCAAATAAAATAATGTCAATAAAAAACCACAATCCTTAAATGTGGCAAAGACGCGAGGTCATCTGAAAAATTACCAGGAAAGTATTTATAGAAAATATACGGGTAGGTTACATTATGGCGTATAATTCTGTTTGATCTAATTACAAAGGCTATCAGAATTACCTATATCGATGCTTTTACACGCAAATCAACGCATTCTTGCCTTTTTGTTCAGTGATATATCCATTTTAATATGAGTTATCTCAAGAGTTCCACAGAATGCAATATTGCACGTTTATATTCAAGGGCAGAGTTTTCTTTTTTGACCCAGCTCCCAATTTCATGCAGGAGTGCAGAATCAGAAAATAATGTTTAACAAACAACCAATCATCGAATACATTTTATTAACCCAAACGAATCTCGGAAGATGTTAACTTTCTTAAGGAAAAGTCAACTGGTAAATGTAATTTCATTTTTGTTTGTTTGTTTCGGAAGAAAACATTTGCGAATAAAACGGATATCGTTTTGTCAGTTTGACTATGTCAGGAGGGGAAAGAAATTATTATGTAAAATAAACATCGATGAAAGAATGTCACTAATTAGAACGTTAATATATCAGAAACGTTCTTAATTACCAGACATGATATCAGTGCTTGAAAGAGAATTACATGAAGAAAGAGAGAGCTTGATGGGCTAAAGTGCAATGTTTCATTCTGGTTAGCTTTCTTAGATGAAGCATTGTCAATTATTATTCATTTTTCACTAGTATTTCTTTCATCTTCATTTCTCTTGCTTTTTATTGCAACTCCCATCCATAAGAAGTAGAAGTAGAGAATATAGCTATATGGCTAAATTTGAATGACTCCTGCTGGTTAGCCTTCTTAGATGAAGCATTGTCAATTATTATTCATTTTTCACTAGTATTTCTTTCATCTTCATTTCTCTTGCTTTTTATTGCAACTCCCATCCATAAGAAGTAGAAGTAGAGAATATAGCTATATGGCTAAATTTGAATGACTCCTGCTGGTTAGCCTTCTTAGATGAAGCATTGTCAATTATTATTCATTTTTCACTAGTATTTCTTTCATCTTCATTTCTCTTGCTTTTTATTGCAACTCCCATCCATAAGAAGTAGAAGTAGAGAATATAGCTATATGGCTATATTTGAATGACTCCTGCTGGTTAGCCTTCTTAGATGAAGCATTGTCAATTATTATTCATTTTTCACTAGTATTTCTTTCATCTTCATTTCTCTTGCTTTTTATTGCAACTGCCATCCATAAGAAGTAGAAGTAGAGAATATAGCTATATGGCTAAATTTGAATGACTCCTGCTGGTTAGCCTTCTTAGATGAAGCATTGTCAATTATTATTCATTTTTCACTAGTATTTCTTTCATCTTCATTTCTCTTGCTTTTTATTGCAACTCCCATCCATAAGAAGTAGAAGTAGAGAATATAGCTATATGGCTAAATTTGAATGACTCCTGCTGGTTAGCCTTCTTAGATGAAGCATTGTCAATTATTATTCATTTTTCACTAGTATTTCTTTCATCTTCATTTCTCTTGCTTTTTATTGCAACTCCCATCCATAAGAAGTAGAAGTAGAGAATATAGCTATATGGCTATATTTGAATGACTCCTGCTGGTTAGCCTTCTTAGATGAAGCATTGTCAATTATTATTCATTTTTCACTAGTATTTCTTTCATCTTCATTTCTCTTGCTTTTTATTGCAACTGCCATCCATAAGAAGTAGAAGTAGAGAATATAGCTATATGGCTAAATTTGAATGACTCCTGCTGGTTAGCCTTCTTAGATGAAGCATTGTCAATTATTATTCATTTTTCACTAGTATTTCTTTCATCTTCATTTCTCTTGCTTTTTATTGCAACTCCCATCCATAAGAAGTAGAAGTAGAGAATATAGCTATATGGCTAAATTTGAATGACTCCTGCTGGTTAGCCTTCTTAGATGAAGCATTGTCAATTATTATTCATTTTTCACTAGTATTTCTTTCATCTTCATTTCTCTTGCTTTTTATTGCAACTCCCATCCATAAGAAGTAGAAGTAGAGAATATAGCTATATGGCTAAATTTGAATGACTCCTGCTGGTTAGCCTTCTTAGATGAAGCATTGTCAATTATTATTCATTTTTCACTAGTATTTCTTTCATCTTCATTTCTCTTGCTTTTTATTGCAACTCCCATCCATAAGAAGTAGAAGTAGAGAATATAGCTATATGGCTAAATTTGAATGACTCCTGCTGGTTAGCCTTCTTAGATGAAGCATTGTCAATTATTATTCATTTTTCACTAGTATTTCTTTCATCTTCATTTCTCTTGCTTTTTATTGCAACTCCCATCCATAAGAAGTAGAAGTAGAGAATATAGCTATATGGCTAAATTTGAATGACTCCTGCTGGTTAGCCTTCTTAGATGAAGCATTGTCAATTATTATTCATTTTTCACTAGTATTTCTTTCATCTTCATTTCTCTTGCTTTTTATTGCAACTCCCATCCATAAGAAGTAGAAGTAGAGAATATAGCTATATGGCTAAATTTGAATGACTCCTGCTGGTTAGCCTTCTTAGATGAAGCATTGTCAATTATTATTCATTTTTCACTAGTATTTCTTTCATCTTCATTTCTCTTGCTTTTTATTGCAACTCCCATCCATAAGAAGTAGAAGTAGAGAATATAGCTATATGGCTAAATTTGAATGACTCCTGCTGGTTAGCCTTCTTAGATGAAGCATTGTCAATTATTATTCATTTTTCACTAGTATTTCTTTCATCTTCATTTCTCTTGCTTTTTATTGCAACTCCCATCCATAAGAAGTAGAAGTAGAGAATATAGCTATATGGCTAAATTTGAATGACTCCTGCTGGTTAGCCTTCTTAGATGAAGCATTGTCAATTATTATTCATTTTTCACTAGTATTTCTTTCATCTTCATTTCTCTTGCTTTTTATTGCAACTCCCATCCATAAGAAGTAGAAGTAGAGAATATAGCTATATGGCTAAATTTGAATGACTCCTGCTGGTTAGCCTTCTTAGATGAAGCATTGTCAATTATTATTCATTTTTCACTAGTATTTCTTTCATCTTCATTTCTCTTGCTTTTTATTGCAACTCCCATCCATAAGAAGTAGAAGTAGAGAATATAGCTATATGGCTAAATTTGAATGACTCCTGCTGGTTAGCCTTCTTAGATGAAGCATTGTCAATTATTATTCATTTTTCACTAGTATTTCTTTCATCTTCATTTCTCTTGCTTTTTATTGCAACTGCCATCCATAAGAAGTAGAAGTAGAGAATATAGCTATATGGCTAAATTTGAATGACTCCTGCTGGTTAGCCTTCTTAGCTGAAGCATTGTCAATTATTATTCATTTTTCACTAGTATTTCTTTCATCTTCATTTCTCTTGCTTTTTATTGCAACTCCCATCCATAAGAAGTAGAAGTAGAGAATATAGCTATAGGGCTAAATTTGAATGACTCCTGCTGGTTAGCCTTCTTAGATGAAGCATTGTCAATTATTATTCATTTTTCACTACTATTTCTTTCATCTTCATTTCTCTTGCTTTTTATTGCAACTGCCATCCATAAGAAGTAGAAGTAGAGAATATAGCTATAGGGCTAAATTTGAATGACTCCTGCTGGTTAGCCTTCTTAGATGAAGCATTGTCAATTATTATTCATTTTTCACTAGTATTTCTTTCATCTTCATTTCTCTTGCTTTTTATTGCAACTGCCATCCATAAGAAGTAGAAGTAGAGAATATAGCTATATGGCTAAATTTGAATGACTCCTGCTGGTTAGCCTTCTTAGCTGAAGCATTGTCAATTATTATTCATTTTTCACTAGTATTTCTTTCATCTTCATTTCTCTTGCTTTTTATTGCAACTGCCATCCATAAGAAGTAGAAGTAGAGAATATAGCTATAGGGCTAAATTTGAATGACACCTGCTGGTTAGCCTTCTTAGATGAAGCATTGTCAATTATTATTCATTTTTCACTACTATTTCTTTCATCTTCATTTCTCTTGCTTTTTATTGCAACTGCCATCCATAAGAAGTAGAAGTAGAGAATATAGCTATATGGCTAAATTTGAATGACTCCTGCTGGTTAGCCTTCTTAGCTGAAGCATTGTCAATTATTATTCATTTTTCACTAGTATTTCTTTCATCTTCATTTCTCTTGCTTTTTATTGCAACTGCCATCCATAAGAAGTAGAAGTAGAGAATATAGCTATAGGGCTAAATTTGAATGACTCCTGCTGGTTAGCCTTCTTAGATGAAGCATTGTCAATTATTATTCATTTTTCACTAGTATTTCTTTCATCTTCATTTCTCTTGCTTTTTATTGCAACTGCCATCCATAAGAAGTAGAAGTAGAGAATATAGCTATATGGCTAAATTTGAATGACTCCTGCTGGTTAGCCTTCTTAGATGAAGCATTGTCAGTTATTATTCATTTTTCACTAGTATTTCTTTCATCTCTCATTTCTCTTGCTTTTTATTGCAACTGCCATCCATAAGAAGTAGAAGTAGAGAATATAGCTATATGGCTAAATTTGAATGACACCTGCTGGTTAGCCTTCTTAGATGAAGCATTGTCAATTATTATTCATTTTTCACTAGTATTTCTTTCATCTTCATTTCTCTTGCTTTTTATTGCAACTCCCATCCATAAGAAGTAGAAGTAGAGAATATAGCTATATGGCTAAATTTGAATGACTCCTGCTGGTTAGCCTTCTTAGATGAAGCATTGTCAATTATTATTCATTTTTCACTAGTATTTCTTTCATCTTCATTTCTCTTACTTTTTATTGCAACTCTCATCCATTAGAAGTAGAAGTAGAGAATATAGCTATATGGCTAAATTTGAATGACTCCTGCTGGTTAGCCTTCTTAGATGAAGCATTGTCAATTATTGTTCATTTTTCACTAGTATTTCTTTCATCTTCATTTCTCTTGCTTTTTATTGCAACTGCCATCCATAAGAAGTAGAAGTAGAGAATATAGCTATATGGCTAAATTTGAATGACACCTGCTGGTTAGCCTTCTTAGATGAAGCATTGTCAATTATTATTCATTTTTCACTAGTATTTCTTTCATCTTCATTTCTCTTGCTTTTTATTGCAACTCCCATCCATAAGAAGTAGAAGTAGAGAATATAGCTATATGGCTAAATTTGAATGACTCCTGCTGGTTAGCCTTCTTAGCTGAAGCATTGTCAATTATTATTCATTTTTCACTAGTATTTCTTTCATCTTCATTTCTCTTGCTTTTTATTGCAACTGCCATCCATAAGAAGTAGAAGTAGAGAATATAGCTATAGGGCTAAATTTGAATGACTCCTGCTGGTTAGCCTTCTTAGATGAAGCATTGTCAATTATTATTCATTTTTCACTAGTATTTCTTTCATCTTCATTTCTCTTGCTTTTTATTGCAACTGCCATCCATAAGAAGTAGAAGTAGAGAATATAGCTATATGGCTAAATTTGAATGACTCCTGCTGGTTAGCCTTCTTAGATGAAGCATTGTCAGTTATTATTCATTTTTCACTAGTATTTCTTTCATCTCTCATTTCTCTTGCTTTTTATTGCAACTGCCATCCATAAGAAGTAGAAGTAGAGAATATAGCTATATGGCTAAATTTGAATGACACCTGCTGGTTAGCCTTCTTAGATGAAGCATTGTCAATTATTATTCATTTTTCACTAGTATTTCTTTCATCTTCATTTCTCTTGCTTTTTATTGCAACTCCCATCCATAAGAAGTAGAAGTAGAGAATATAGCTATATGGCTAAATTTGAATGACTCCTGCTGGTTAGCCTTCTTAGATGAAGCATTGTCAATTATTATTCATTTTTCACTAGTATTTCTTTCATCTTCATTTCTCTTACTTTTTATTGCAACTCTCATCCATTAGAAGTAGAAGTAGAGAATATAGCTATATGGCTAAATTTGAATAACTCCTGCTGGTTAGCATTCTTAGATGAAGCATTGTCAATTATTGTTCATTTTTCACTAGTATTTCTTTCATCTTCATTTCTCTTGCTTTTTATTGCAACTGCCATCCATAAGAAGTAGAAGTAGAGAATATAGCTATATGGCTAAATTTGAATGACACCTGCTGGTTAGCCTTCTTAGATGAAGCATTGTCAATTATTATTCATTTTTCACTAGTATTTCTTTCATCTTCATTTCTCTTGCTTTTTATTGCAACTCCCATCCATAAGAAGTAGAAGTAGAGAATATAGCTATATGGCTAAATTTGAATGACTCCTGCTGGTTAGCCTTCTTAGATGAAGAATTGTCAATTATTATTCATTTTTCACTAGTATTTCTTTCATCTTCATTTCTCTTACTTTTTATTGCAACACTCATCCATAAGAAGTAGAAGTAGAGAATATAGCTATATGGCTAAATTTGAATGACTCCTGCTGGTTAGCCTTCTTAGATGAAGCATTGTCAATTATTGTTCATTTTTCACTAGTATTTCTTTCATCTTCATTTCTCTTGCTTTTTATTGCAACTGCCATCCATAAGAAGTAGAAGTAGAGAATATAGCTATATGGCTAAATTTGAATGACACCTGCTGGTTAGCCTTCTTAGATGAAGCATTGTCAATTATTATTCATTTTTCACTAGTATTTCTTTCATCTTCATTTCTCTTGCTTTTTATTGCAACTGCCATCCATAAGAAGTAGAAGTAGAGAATATAGCTATATGGCTAAATTTGAATGACTCCTGCTGGTTAGCCTTCTTAGATGAAGCATTGTCAATTATTATTCTTTTTTCACTAGTATTTCTTTCATCTTCATTTCTCTTACTTTTTATTGCAACTCTCATCCATAAGAAGTAGAAGTAGAGAATATAGCTATATGGTTAAATTTGAATCACTCCTGCTGGTTAGTCTTCTTAGATGAAGCATTGTCAATTATTATTCATTTTTCACTAGTATTTCTTTCATCTTCATTTCTCTTGCTTTTTATTGCAACTGCCATCCATAAGAAGTAGAAGTAGAGAATATAGCTATATGGCTAAATTTGAATGACACCTGCTGGTTAGCCTTCTTAGATGAAGCATTGTCAATTATTATTCATTTTTCACTAGTATTTCTTTCATCTTCATTTCTCTTGCTTTTTATTGCAACGCCCATCCATGAGAAGTAGAAGTAGAGAATATAGCTATATGGCTAAATTTGAATGACTCCTGCTGGTTAGCCTTCTTAGATGAAGCATTGTCAATTATTATTCATCTTTCACTAGTATTTCTTTCATCTTCATTTCTCTTACTTTTTATTGCAACTCTCATCCATAAGAAGTAGAAGTAGAGAATATAGCTATATGGTTAAATTTGAATCACTCCTGCTGGTTAGTCTTCTTAGATGAAGCATTGTCAATTATTATTCATTTTTCACTAGTATTTCTTTCATCTTCATTTCTCTTGCTTTTTATTGCAACTGCCATCCATAAGAAGTAGAAGTAGAGAATATAGCTATATGGCTAAATTTGAATGACACCTGCAGGTTAGCCTTCTTAGATGAAGCATTGTCAATTATTATTCATTTTTCACTAGTATTTCTTTCATCTTCATTTCTCTTGCTTTTTATTGCAACTCCCATCCATAAGAAGTAGAAGTAGAGAATATAGCTATATGGCTAAATTTGAATGACTCCTGCTGGTTAGCCTTCTTAGATGAAGCATTGTCAATTATTATTCATTTTTCACTAGTATTTCTTTCATCTTCATTTCTCTTACTTTTTATTGCAACTCTCATCCATAAGAAGTAGAAGTAGAGAATATAGCTATATGGCTAAATTTGAATGACTCCTGCTGGTTAGCCTTCTTAGATGAAGCATTGTCAATTATTGTTCATTTTTCACTAGTATTTCTTTCATCTTCATTTCTCTTGCTTTTTATTGCAACTGCCATCCATAAGAAGTAGAAGTAGAGAATATAGCTATATGGCTAAATTTGAATGACTCCTGCTGGTTAGCCTTCTTAGATGAAGAATTGTCAATTATTATTCATTTTTCACTAGTATTTCTTTCATCTTCATTTCTCTTACTTTTTATTGCAACACTCATCCATAAGAAGTAGAAGTAGAGAATATAGCTATATGGCTAAATTTGAATGACTCCTGCTGGTTAGCCTTCTTAGATGAAGCATTGTCAATTATTGTTCATTTTTCACTAGTATTTCTTTCATCTTCATTTCTCTTGCTTTTTATTGCAACTGCCATCCATAAGAAGTAGAAGTAGAGAATATAGCTATATGGCTAAATTTGAATGACACCTGCTGGTTAGCCTTCTTAGATGAAGCATTGTCAATTATTATTCATTTTTCACTAGTATTTCTTTCATCTTCATTTCTCTTGCTTTTTATTGCAACTGCCATCCATAAGAAGTAGAAGTAGAGAATATAGCTATATGGTTAAATTTGAATCACTCCTGCTGGTTAGTCTTCTTAGATGAAGCATTGTCAATTATTATTCATTTTTCACTAGTATTTCTTTCATCTTCATTTCTCTTGCTTTTTATTGCAACTGCCATCCATAAGAAGTAGAAGTAGAGAATATAGCTATATGGCTAAATTTGAATGACACCTGCTGGTTAGCCTTCTTAGATGAAGCATTGTCAATTATTATTCATTTTTCACTAGTATTTCTTTCATCTTCATTTCTCTTGCTTTTTATTGCAACTCCCATCCATGAGAAGTAGAAGTAGAGAATATAGCTATATGGCTAAATTTGAATGACTCCTGCTGGTTAGCCTTCTTAGATGAAGCATTGTCAATTATTATTCATCTTTCACTAGTATTTCTTTCATCTTCATTTCTCTTACTTTTTATTGCAACTCTCATCCATAAGAAGTAGAAGTAGAGAATATAGCTATATGGTTAAATTTGAATCACTCCTGCTGGTTAGTCTTCTTAGATGAAGCATTGTCAATTATTATTCATTTTTCACTAGTATTTCTTTCATCTTCATTTCTCTTGCTTTTTATTGCAACTGCCATCCATAAGAAGTAGAAGTAGAGAATATAGCTATATGGCTAAATTTGAATG
The DNA here is from genome assembly GCA_964036315.1 of Acanthosepion esculentum. NCBI lineage: Eukaryota > Metazoa > Mollusca > Cephalopoda > Sepiida > Sepiidae > Acanthosepion > Acanthosepion esculentum. Next base: position 37,003,833 of record OZ038516.1, read on the forward strand.
ACACCTGCAGGTTAGCCTTCTTAGATGAAGCATTGTCAATTATTATTCATTTTTCACTAGTATTTCTTTCATCTTCATTTCTCTTGCTTTTTATTGCAACTCCCATCCATAAGAAGTAGAAGTAGAGAATATAGCTATATGGCTAAATTTGAATGACTCCTGCTGGTTAGCCTTCTTAGATGAAGCATTGTCAATTATTATTCATTTTTCACTAGTATTTCTTTCATCTTCATTTCTCTTACTTTTTATTGCAACTCTCATCCATAAGAAGTAGAAGTAGAGAATATAGCTATATGGCTAAATTTGAATGACTCCTGCTGGTTAGCCTTCTTAGATGAAGCATTGTCAATTATTGTTCATTTTTCACTAGTATTTCTTTCATCTTCATTTCTCTTGCTTTTTATTGCAACTGCCATCCATAAGAAGTAGAAGTAGAGAATATAGCTATATGGCTAAATTTGAATGACTCCTGCTGGTTAGCCTTCTTAGATGAAGAATTGTCAATTATTATTCATTTTTCACTAGTATTTCTTTCATCTTCATTTCTCTTACTTTTTATTGCAACACTCATCCATAAGAAGTAGAAGTAGAGAATATAGCTATATGGCTAAATTTGAATGACTCCTGCTGGTTAGCCTTCTTAGATGAAGCATTGTCAATTATTGTTCATTTTTCACTAGTATTTCTTTCATCTTCATTTCTCTTGCTTTTTATTGCAACTGCCATCCATAAGAAGTAGAAGTAGAGAATATAGCTATATGGCTAAATTTGAATGACACCTGCTGGTTAGCCTTCTTAGATGAAGCATTGTCAATTATTATTCATTTTTCACTAGTATTTCTTTCATCTTCATTTCTCTTGCTTTTTATTGCAACTGCCATCCATAAGAAGTAGAAGTAGAGAATATAGCTATATGGCTAAATTTGAATGACTCCTGCTGGTTAGCCTTCTTAGATGAAGCATTGTCAATTATTATTCTTTTTTCACTAGTATTTCTTTCATCTTCATTTCTCTTACTTTTTATTGCAACTCTCATCCATAAGAAGTAGAAGTAGAGAATATAGCTATATGGTTAAATTTGAATCACTCCTGCTGGTTAGTCTTCTTAGATGAAGCATTGTCAATTATTATTCATTTTTCACTAGTATTTCTTTCATCTTCATTTCTCTTGCTTTTTATTGCAACTGCCATCCATAAGAAGTAGAAGTAGAGAATATAGCTATATGGCTAAATTTGAATGACACCTGCTGGTTAGCCTTCTTAGATGAAGCATTGTCAATTATTATTCATTTTTCACTAGTATTTCTTTCATCTTCATTTCTCTTGCTTTTTATTGCAACTCCCATCCATGAGAAGTAGAAGTAGAGAATATAGCTATATGGCTAAATTTGAATGACTCCTGCTGGTTAGCCTTCTTAGATGAAGCATTGTCAATTATTATTCATCTTTCACTAGTATTTCTTTCATCTTCATTTCTCTTACTTTTTATTGCAACTCTCATCCATAAGAAGTAGAAGTAGAGAATATAGCTATATGGTTAAATTTGAATCACTCCTGCTGGTTAGTCTTCTTAGATGAAGCATTGTCAATTATTATTCATTTTTCACTAGTATTTCTTTCATCTTCATTTCTCTTGCTTTTTATTGCAACTGCCATCCATAAGAAGTAGAAGTAGAGAATATAGCTATATGGCTAAATTTGAATGACACCTGCTGGTTAGCCTTCTTAGATGAAGCATTGTCAATTATTATTCATTTTTCACTAGTATTTCTTTCATCTTCATTTCTCTTGCTTTTTATTGCAACTCCCATCCATAAGAAGTAGAAGTAGAGAATATAGCTATATGGCTAAATTTGAATGACTCCTGCTGGTTAGCCTTCTTAGATGAAGCATTGTCAATTATTATTCATTTTTCACTAGTATTTCTTTCATCTTCATTTCTCTTACTTTTTATTGCAACTCTCATCCATAAGAAGTAGAAGTAGAGAATATAGCTATATGGCTAAATTTGAATGACTCCTGCTGGTTAGCCTTCTTAGATGAAGCATTGTCAATTATTGTTCATTTTTCACTAGTATTTCTTTCATCTTCATTTCTCTTGCTTTTTATTGCAACTGCCATCCATAAGAAGTAGAAGTAGAGAATATAGCTATATGGCTAAATTTGAATGACACCTGCTGGTTAGCCTTCTTAGATGAAGCATTGTCAATTATTATTCATTTTTCACTAGTATTTCTTTCATCTTCATTTCTCTTGCTTTTTATTGCAACTCCCATCCATAAGAAGTAGAAGTAGAGAATATAGCTATATGGCTAAATTTGAATGACTCCTGCTGGTTAGCCTTCTTAGATGAAGAATTGTCAATTATTATTCATTTTTCACTAGTACTTCTTTCATCTTCATTTCTCTTACTTTTTATTGCAACACTCATCCATAAGAAGTAGAAGTAGAGAATATAGCTATATGGCTAAATTTGAATGACTCCTGCTGGTTAGCCTTCTTAGATGAAGCATTGTCAATTATTGTTCATTTTTCACTAGTATTTCTTTCATCTTCATTTCTCTTGCTTTTTATTGCAACTGCCATCCATAAGAAGTAGAAGTAGAGAATATAGCTATATGGCTAAATTTGAATGACACCTGCTGGTTAGCCTTCTTAGATGAAGCATTGTCAATTATTATTCATTTTTCACTAGTATTTCTTTCATCTTCATTTCTCTTGCTTTTTATTGCAACTGCCATCCATAAGAAGTAGAAGTAGAGAATATAGCTATATGGCTAAATTTGAATGACTCCTGCTGGTTAGCCTTCTTAGATGAAGCATTGTCAATTATTATTCTTTTTTCACTAGTATTTCTTTCATCTTCATTTCTCTTACTTTTTATTGCAACTCTCATCCATAAGAAGTAGAAGTAGAGAATATAGCTATATGGTTAAATTTGAATCACTCCTGCTGGTTAGTCTTCTTAGATGAAGCATTGTCAATTATTATTCATTTTTCACTAGTATTTCTTTCATCTTCATTTCTCTTGCTTTTTATTGCAACTGCCATCCATAAGAAGTAGAAGTAGAGAATATAGCTATATGGCTAAATTTGAATGACACCTGCTGGTTAGCCTTCTTAGATGAAGCATTGTCAATTATTATTCATTTTTCACTAGTATTTCTTTCATCTTCATTTCTCTTGCTTTTTATTGCAACTCCCATCCATGAGAAGTAGAAGTAGAGAATATAGCTATATGGCTAAATTTGAATGACTCCTGCTGGTTAGCCTTCTTAGATGAAGCATTGTCAATTATTATTCATCTTTCACTAGTATTTCTTTCATCTTCATTTCTCTTACTTTTTATTGCAACTCTCATCCATAAGAAGTAGAAGTAGAGAATATAGCTATATGGTTAAATTTGAATCACTCCTGCTGGTTAGTCTTCTTAGATGAAGCATTGTCAATTATTATTCATTTTTCACTAGTATTTCTTTCATCTTCATTTCTCTTGCTTTTTATTGCAACTGCCATCCATAAGAAGTAGAAGTAGAGAATATAGCTATAGGGCTAAATTTAATGACACCTGCTGGTTAGCCTTCTTAGATGAAGCATTGTCAATTATTATTCATTTTTCACTACTATTTCTTTCATCTTCATTTCTCGTGCTTTTTATTGCAACTCTCATCCATAAGAAGTAGAGAATATAGCTATATGGCTAAATTTGAATGACTCCTGCTGGTTAGCCTTCTTAGCTGAAGCATTGTCAATTATTATTCATTTTTCACTAGTATTTCTTTCATCTTCATTTCTCTTGCTTTTTATTGCAACTGCCATCCATAAGAAGTAGAAGTAGAGAATATAGCTATAGGGCTAAATTTGAATGACTCCTGCTGGTTAGCCTTCTTAGATGAAGCATTGTCAATTATTATTCATTTTTCACTAGTATTTCTTTCATCTTCATTTCTCTTGCTTTTTATTGCAACTGCCATCCATAAGAAGTAGAAGTAGAGAATATAGCTATATGGCTAAATTTGAATGACTCCTGCTGGTTAGCCTTCTTAGATGAAGCATTGTCAGTTATTATTCATTTTTCACTAGTATTTCTTTCATCTCTCATTTCTCTTGCTTTTTATTGCAACTGCCATCCATAAGAAGTAGAAGTAGAGAATATAGCTATATGGCTAAATTTGAATGACACCTGCTGGTTAGCCTTCTTAGATGAAGCATTGTCAATTATTATTCATTTTTCACTAGTATTTCTTTCATCTTCATTTCTCTTGCTTTTTATTGCAACTCCCATCCATAAGAAGTAGAAGTAGAGAATATAGCTATATGGCTAAATTTGAATGACTCCTGCTGGTTAGCCTTCTTAGATGAAGCATTGTCAATTATTATTCATTTTTCACTAGTATTACTTTCATCTTCATTTCTCTTACTTTTTATTGCAACTCTCATCCATAAGAAGTAGAAGTAGAGAATATAGCTATATGGCTAAATTTGAATGACTCCTGCTGGTTAGCCTTCTTAGATGAAGCATTGTCAATTATTGTTCATTTTTCACTAGTATTTCTTTCATCTTCATTTCTCTTGCTTTTTATTGCAACTGCCATCCATAAGAAGTAGAAGTAGAGAATATAGCTATATGGCTAAATTTGAATGACACCTGCTGGTTAGCCTTCTTAGATGAAGCATTGTCAATTATTATTCATTTTTCACTAGTATTTCTTTCATCTTCATTTCTCTTGCTTTTTATTGCAACTCCCATCCATAAGAAGTAGAAGTAGAGAATATAGCTATATGGCTAAATTTGAATGACTCCTGCTGGTTAGCCTTCTTAGATGAAGAATTGTCAATTATTATTCATTTTTCACTAGTATTTCTTTCATCTTCATTTCTCTTACTTTTTATTGCAACACTCATCCATAAGAAGTAGAAGTAGAGAATATAGCTATATGGCTAAATTTGAATGACTCCTGCTGGTTAGCCTTCTTAGATGAAGCATTGTCAATTATTGTTCATTTTTCACTAGTATTTCTTTCATCTTCATTTCTCTTGATTTTTATTGCAACTGCCATCCATAAGAAGTAGAAGTAGAGAATATAGCTATATGGCTAAATTTGAATGACACCTGCTGGTTAGCCTTCTTAGATGAAGCATTGTCAATTATTATTCATTTTTCACTAGTATTTCTTTCATCTTCATTTCTCTTACTTTTTATTGCAACACTCATCCATAAGAAGTAGAAGTAGAGAATATAGCTATATGGCTAAATTTGAATGACTCCTGCTGGTTAGCCTTCTTAGATGAAGCATTGTCAATTATTGTTCATTTTTCACTAGTATTTCTTTCATCTTCATTTCTCTTGCTTTTTATTGCAACTGCCATCCATAAGAAGTAGAAGTAGAGAATATAGCTATATGGCTAAATTTGAATGACTCCTGCTGGTTAGCCTTCTTAGATGAAGCATTGTCAATTATTATTCTTTTTTCACTAGTATTTCTTTCATCTTCATTTCTCTTACTTTTTATTGCAACTCTCATCCATAAGAAGTAGAAGTAGAGAATATAGCTATATGGTTAAATTTGAATCACTCCTGCTGGTTAGTCTTCTTAGATGAAGCATTGTCAATTATTATTCATTTTTCACTAGTATTTCTTTCATCTTCATTTCTCTTGCTTTTTATTGCAACTGCCATCCATAAGAAGTAGAAGTAGAGAATATAGCTATATGGCTAAATTTGAATGACACCTGCTGGTTAGCCTTCTTAGATGAAGCATTGTCAATTATTATTCATTTTTCACTAGTATTTCTTTCATCTTCATTTCTCTTGCTTTTTATTGCAACTCCCATCCATGAGAAGTAGAAGTAGAGAATATAGCTATATGGCTAAATTTGAATGACTCCTGCTGGTTAGCCTTCTTAGATGAAGCATTGTCAATTATTATTCATCTTTCACTAGTATTTCTTTCATCTTCATTTCTCTTACTTTTTATTGCAACTCTCATCCATAAGAAGTAGAAGTAGAGAATATAGCTATATGGTTAAATTTGAATCACTCCTGCTGGTTAGTCTTCTTAGATGAAGCATTGTCAATTATTATTCATTTTTCACTAGTATTTCTTTCATCTTCATTTCTCTTGCTTTTTATTGCAACTGCCATCCATAAGAAGTAGAAGTAGAGAATATAGCTATAGGGCTAAATTTGAATGACACCTGCTGGTTAGCCTTCTTAGATGAAGCATTGTCAATTATTATTCATTTTTCACTACTATTTCTTTCATCTTCATTTCTCTTGATTTTTATTGCAACTCTCATCCATAAGAAGTAGAGAATATAGCTATATGGCTAAATTTGAATGACTCCTGCTGGTTAGCCTTCTTAGCTGAAGCATTGTCAATTATTATTCATTTTTCACTAGTATTTCTTTCATCTTCATTTCTCTTGCTTTTTATTGCAACTGCCATCCATAAGAAGTAGAAGTAGAGAATATAGCTATAGGGCTAAATTTGAATGACTCCTGCTGGTTAGCCTTCTTAGATGAAGCATTGTCAATTATTATTCATTTTTCACTAGTATTTCTTTCATCTTCATTTCTCTTGCTTTTTATTGCAACTGCCATCCATAAGAAGTAGAAGTAGAGAATATAGCTATATGGCTAAATTTGAATGACTCCTGCTGGTTAACCTTCTTAGATGAAGCATTGTCAGTTATTATTCATTTTTCACTAGTATTTCTTTCATCTCTCATTTCTCTTGCTTTTTATTGCAACTGCCATCCATAAGAAGTAGAAGTAGAGAATATAGCTATATGGCTAAATTTGAATGACACCTGCTGGTTAGCCTTCTTAGATGAAGCATTGTCAATTATTATTCATTTTTCACTAGTATTTCTTTCATCTTCATTTCTCTTGCTTTTTATTGCAACTCCCATCCATAAGAAGTAGAAGTAGAGAATATAGCTATATGGCTAAATTTGAATGACTCCTGCTGGTTAGCCTTCTTAGATGAAGCATTGTCAATTATTATTCATTTTTCACTAGTATTTCTTTCATCTTCATTTCTCTTACTTTTTATTGCAACTCTCATCCATAAGAAGTAGAAGTAGAGAATATAGCTATAGGGCTAAATTTGAATGACTCCTGCTGGTTAGCCTTCTTAGATGAAGCATTGTCAATTATTGTTCATTTTTCACTAGTATTTCTTTCATCTTCATTTCTCTTGCTTTTTATTGCAACTGCCATCCATAAGAAGTAGAAGTAGAGAATATAGCTATATGGCTAAATTTGAATGACACCTGCTGGTTAGCCTTCTTAGATGAAGCATTGTCAATTATTATTCATTTTTCACTAGTATTTCTTTCATCTTCATTTCTCTTGCTTTTTATTGCAACTCCCATCCATAAGAAGTAGAAGTAGAGAATATAGCTATATGGCTAAATTTGAATGACTCCTGCTGGTTAGCCTTCTTAGATGAAGAATTGTCAATTATTATTCATTTTTCACTAGTATTTCTTTCATCTTCATTTCTCTTACTTTTTATTGCAACACTCATCCATAAGAAGTAGAAGTAGAGAATATAGCTATATGGCTAAATTTGAATGACTCCTGCTGGTTAGCCTTCTTAGATGAAGCATTGTCAATTATTGTTCATTTTTCACTAGTATTTCTTTCATCTTCATTTCTCTTGCTTTTTATTGCAACTGCCATCCATAAGAAGTAGAAGTAGAGAATATAGCTATATGGCTAAATTTGAATGACACCTGCTGGTTAGCCTTCTTAGATGAAGCATTGTCAATTATTATTCATTTTTCACTAGTATTTCTTTCATCTTCATTTCTCTTGCTTTTTATTGCAACTGCCATCCATAAGAAGTAGAAGTAGAGAATATAGCTATATGGCTAAATTTGAATGACTCCTGCTGGTTAGCCTTCTTAGATGAAGCATTGTCAATTATTATTCTTTTTTCACTAGTATTTCTTTCATCTTCATTTCTCTTACTTTTTATTGCAACTCTCATCCATAAGAAGTAGAAGTAGAGAATATAGCTATATGGTTAAATTTGAATCACTCCTGCTGGTTAGTCTTCTTAGATGAAGCATTGTCAATTATTATTCATTTTTTACTAGTATTTCTTTCATCTTCATTTCTCTTGCTTTTTATTGCAACTGCCATCCATAAGAAGTAGAAGTAGAGAATATAGCTATATTGCTAAATTTGAATGACACCTGCTGGTTAGCCTTCTTAGATGAAGCATTGTCAATTATTATTCATTTTTCACTAGTATTTCTTTCATCTTCATTTCTCTTGCTTTTTATTGCAACTCCCATCCATGAGAAGTAGAAGTAGAGAATATAGCTATATGGCTAAATTTGAATGACTCCTGCTGGTTAGCCTTCTTAGATGAAGCATTGTCAATTATTATTCATCTTTCACTAGTATTTCTTTCATCTTCATTTCTCTTACTTTTTATTGCCACTCTCATCCATAAGAAGTAGAAGTAGAGAATATAGCTATATGGTTAAATTTGAATCACTCCTGCTGGTTAGTCTTCTTAGATGAAGCATTGTCAATTATTATTCATTTTTCACTAGTATTTCTTTCATCTTCATTTCTCTTGCTTTTTATTGCAACTGCCATCCATAAGAAGTAGAAGTAGAGAATATAGCTATATGGCTAAATTTGAATGACAGCTGCTGGTTAGCCTTCTTAGATGAAGCATTGTCAATTATTATTCATTTTTCACTAGTATTTCTTTCATCTTCATTTCTCTTGCTTTTTATTGCAACTGCCATCCATAAGAAGTAGAAGTAGAGAATATAGCTATATGGCTAAATTTGTCTGACTCCTGCTAGTTAGCCTTCTTAGATGAAGCATTGTCAATTATTATTCATTTTTCACTAGTATTTCTTTCATCTTCATTTCTCTTACTTTTTATTGCAACTGCCATCCATAAGAAGTAGAAGTAGAGAATATAGCTATATGGCTAAATTTGAATGACTCCTGCTAGTTAGCCTTCTTAGATGAAGCATTGTCAATTATTATTCATTTTTCACTAGTATTTCTTTCATCTTCATTTCTCTTACTTTTTATTGCAACTGCCATCCATAAGAAGTAGAAGTAGAGAATATAGCTATATGGCTAAATTTGAATGACACCTGCTGGTTAGCCTTCTTAGATGAAGCATTGTCAATTATTATTCATTTTTCACTAGTATTTCTTTCATCTTCATTTCTCTTGCTTTTTATTGCAACTGCCATCCATAAGAAGTAGAAGTAGAGAATATAGCTATATGGCTAAATTTGAATGACTCCTGCTGGTTAGCCTTCTTAGATGAAGCATTGTCAATTATTATTCTTTTTTCACTAGTATTTCTTTCATCTTCATTTCTCTTACTTTTTATTGCAACTCTCATCCATAAGAAGTAGAAGTAGAGAATATAGCTATATGGTTAAATTTGAATCACTCCTGCTGGTTAGTCTTCTTAGATGAAGCATTGTCAATTATTATTCATTTTTTACTAGTATTTCTTTCATCTTCATTTCTCTTGCTTTTTATTGCAACTGCCATCCATAAGAAGTAGAAGTAGAGAATATAGCTATATTGCTAAATTTGAATGACACCTGCTGGTTAGCCTTCTTAGATGAAGCATTGTCAATTATTATTCATTTTTCACTAGTATTTCTTTCATCTTCATTTCTCTTGCTTTTTATTGCAACTCCCATCCATGAGAAGTAGAAGTAGAGAATATAGCTATATGGCTAAATTTGAATGACTCCTGCTGGTTAGCCTTCTTAGATGAAGCATTGTCAATTATTATTCATCTTTCACTAGTATTTCTTTCATCTTCATTTCTCTTACTTTTTATTGCCACTCTCATCCATAAGAAGTAGAAGTAGAGAATATAGCTATATGGTTAAATTTGAATCACTCCTGCTGGTTAGTCTTCTTAGATGAAGCATTGTCAATTATTATTCATTTTTCACTAGTATTTCTTTCATCTTCATTTCTCTTGCTTTTTATTGCAACTGCCATCCATAAGAAGTAGAAGTAGAGAATATAGCTATATGGCTAAATTTGAATGACAGCTGCTGGTTAGCCTTCTTAGATGAAGCATTGTCAATTATTATTCATTTTTCACTAGTATTTCTTTCATCTTCATTTCTCTTGCTTTTTATTGCAACTGCCATCCATAAGAAGTAGAAGTAGAGAATATAGCTATATGGCTAAATTTGACTGACTCCTGCTAGTTAGCCTTCTTAGATGAAGCATTGTCAATTATTATTCATTTTTCACTAGTATTTCTTTCATCTTCATTTCTCTTACTTTTTATTGCAACTGCCATCCATAAGAAGTAGAAGTAGAGAATATAGCTATATGGCTAAATTTGAATGACTCCTGCTAGTTAGCCTTCTTAGATGAAGCATTGTCAATTATTATTCATTTTTCACTAGTATTTCTTTCATCTTCATTTCTCTTACTTTTTATTGCAACTGCCATCCATAAGAAGTAGAAGTAGAGAATATAGCTATATGGCTAAATTTGAATGACTCCTGCTGGTTAGCCTTCTTAGATGAAGGATTGTCAATTATTATTCATTTTTCACTAGTATTTCTTTCATCTTCATTTCTCTTACTTTTTATTGCAACTGCCATCCATAAGAAGTAGAAGTAGAGAATATAGCTATATGGCTAAATTTGAATGACTCCTGCTGGTTAGCCTTCTTAGATGAAGCATTGTCAATTATTATTCATTTTTCACTAGTATTTCTTTCATCTTCATTTCTCTTACTTTTTATTGCAACTCTCATCCATAAGAAGTAGAAGTAGAGAATATAGCTATATGGCTAAATTTGAATGACTCCTGCTGGTTAGCCTTCTTAGATGAAGCATTGTCAATTATTGTTCATTTTTCACTAGTATTTCTTTCATCTTCATTTCTCTTGCTTTTTATTACAACTGCCATCCATAAGAAGTAGAAGTAGAGAATATAGCTATATGGCTAAATTTGAATGACACCTGCTGGTTAGCCTTCTTAGATGAAGCATTGTCAATTATTATTCATTTTTCACTAGTATTTCTTTCATCTTCATTTCTCTTGCTTTTTATTGCAACTCCCATCCATAAGAAGTAGAAGTAGAGAATATAGCTATATGGCTAAATTTGAATGACTCCTGCTGGTTAGCCTTCTTAGATGAAGCATTGTCAATTATTATTCATTTTTCACTAGTATTTCTTTCATCTTCATTTCTCTTACTTTTTATTGCAACTCTCATCCATAAGAAGTAGAAGTAGAGAATATAGCTATATGGTTAAATTTGAATCACTCCTGCTGGTTAGTCTTCTTAGATGAAGCATTGTCAATTATTATTCATTTTTCACTAGTATTTCTTTCATCTTCATTTCTCTTGCTTTTTATTGCAACTGCCATCCATAAGAAGTAGAAGTAGAGAATATAGCTATATGGCTAAATTTGAATGACACCTGCTGGTTAGCCTTCTTAGATGAAGCATTGTCAATTATTATTCATTTTTCACTTGTATTTCTTTCATCTTCATTTCTCTTGCTTTTTATTGCAACTCCCATCCATAAGAAGTAGAAGTAGAGAATATAGCTATATGGCTAAATTTGAATGACTCCTGCTGGTTAGCCTTCTTAGATGAAGCATTGTCAATTATTATTCATCTTTCACTAGTATTTCTTTCATCTTCATTTCTCTTACTTTTTATTGCAACTCTCATCCATAAGAAGTAGAAGTAGAGAATATAGCTATATGGTTAAATTTGAATCACTCCTGCTGGTTAGTCTTCTTAGATGAAGCATTGTCAATTATTATTCATTTTTCACTAGTATTTCTTTCATCTTCATTTCTCTTACTTTTTATTGCAACTGCCATCCATAAGAAGTAGAAGTAGAGAATATAGCTATATGGCTAAATTTGACTGACTCCTGCTAGTTAGCCTTCTTAGATGAAGCATTGTCAATTATTATTCATTTTTCACTAGTATTTCTTTCATCTTCATTTCTCTTACTTTTTATTGCAACTGCCATACATAAGAAGTAGAAGTAGAGAATATAGCTATATGGCTAAATTTGAATGACTCCTGCTAGTTAGCCTTCTTAGATGAAGCATTGTCAATTATTATTCATTTTTCACTAGTATTTCTTTCATCTTCATTTCTCTTACTTTTTATTGCAACTGCCATCCATAAGAAGTAGAAGTAGAGAATATAGCTATATGGCTAAATTTGAATGACTCCTGCTGGTTAGCCTTCTTAGATGAAGGATTGTCAATTATTATTCATTTTTCACTAGTATTTCTTTCATCTTCATTTCTCTTACTTTTTATTGCAACTGCCATCCATAAGAAGTAGAAGTAGAGAATATAGCTATATGGCTAAATTTGAATGACTCCTGCTGGTTAGCCTTCTTAGATGAAGGATTGTCAATTATTATTCATTTTTCACTAGTATTTCTTTCATCTTCATTTCTCTTACTTTTTATTGCAACTGCCATCCATTAGAAGTAGAAGTAGAGAATATAGCTATATGGCTAAATTTGAATGACTCCTGCTGGTTAGCCTTCTTAGATGAAGCATTGTCAATTATTATTCATTTTTCACTAGTATTTCTTTCATCTTCATTTCTCTTGCTTTTTATTGCAACTGCCATCCATAAGAAGTAGAAGTAGAGAATATAGCTATATGGCTAAATTTGAATGACTCCTGCTGGTTAGCCTTCTTAGATGAAGCATTGTCAATTATTATTCTTTTTTCACTAGTATTTCTTTCATCTTCATTTCTCTTACTTTTTATTGCAACTCTCATCCATAAGAAGTAGAAGTAGAGAATATAGCTATATGGTTAAATTTGAATCACTCCTGCTGGTTAGTCTTCTTAGATGAAGCATTGTCAATTATTATTCATTTTTCACTAGTATTTCTTTCATCTTCATTTCTCTTGCTTTTTATTGCAACTGCCATCCATAAGAAGTAGAAGTAGAGAATATAGCTATATGGCTAAATTTGAATGACACCTGCTGGTTAGCCTTCTTAGATGAAGCATTGTCAATTATTATTCATTTTTCACTAGTATTTCTTTCATCTTCATTTCTCTTGCTTTTTATTGCAACTCCCATCCATGAGAAGTAGAAGTAGAGAATATAGCTATATGGCTAAATTTGAATGACTCCTGGGGTTAGCCTTCTTAGATGAAGCATTGTCAATTATTATTCATCTTTCACTAGTATTTCTTTCATCTTCATTTCTCTTACTTTTTATTGCAACTCTCATCCATAAGAAGTAGAAGTAGAGAATATAGCTATATGGTTAAATTTGAATCACTCCTGCTGGTTAGTCTTCTTAGATGAAGCATTGTCAATTATTATTCATTTTTCACTAGTATTTCTTTCATCTTCATTTCTCTTGCTTTTTATTGCAACTGCCATCCATAAGAAGTAGAAGTAGAGAATATAGCTATATGGCTAAATTTGAATGACAGCTGCTGGTTAGCCTTCTTAGATGAAGCATTGTCAATTATTATTCATTTTTCACTAGTATTTCTTTCATCTTCATTTCTCTTGCTTTTTATTGCAACTGCCATGCATAAGAAGTAGAAGTAGAGAATATAGCTATATGGCTAAATTTGACTGACTCCTGCTAGTTACCCTTCTTAGATGAAGCATTGTCAATTATTATTCATTTTTCACTAGTATTTCTTTCATCTTCATTTCTCTTACTTTTTATAGCAACTGCCATCCATAAGAAGTAGAAGTAGAGAATATAGCTATATGGCTAAATTTGAATGACTCCTGCTAGTTAGCCTTCTTAGATGAAGCATTGTCAATTATTATTCATTTTTCACTAGTATTTCTTTCATCTTCATTTCTCTTACTTTTTATTGCAACTGCCATCCATAAGAAGTAGAAGTAGAGAATATAGCTATATGGCTAAATTTGAATGACTCCTGCTGGTTAGCCTTCTTAGATGAAGGATTGTCAATTATTATTCATTTTTCACTAGTATTTCTTTCATCTTCATTTCTCTTACTTTTTATTGCAACTGCCATCCATAAGAAGTAGAAGTAGAGAATATAGCTATATGGCTAAATTTGAATGACTCCTGCTGGTTAGCCTTCTTAGATGAAGCATTGTCAATTATTATTCATTTTTCACTAGTATTTCTTTCATCTTCATTTCTCTTACTTTTTATTGCAACTCTCATCCATAAGAAGTAGAAGTAGAGAATATAGCTATATGGTTAAATTTGAATCACTCCTGCTGGTTAGTCTTCTTAGATGAAGCATTGTCAATTATTATTCATTTTTCACTAGTATTTCTTTCATCTTCATTTCTCTTGCTTTTTATTGCAACTGCCATCCATAAGAAGTAGAAGTAGAGAATATAGCTATATGGCTAAATTTGAATGACACCTGCTGGTTAGCCTACTTAGATGAAGCATTGTCAATTATTATTCATTTTTCACTTGTATTTCTTTCATCTTCATTTCTCTTGCTTTTTATTGCAACTCCCATCCATAAGAAGTAGAAGTAGAGAATATAGCTATATGGCTAAATTTGAATGACTCCTGCTGGTTAGCCTTCTTAGATGAAGCATTGTCAATTATTATTCATCTTTCACTAGTATTTCTTTCATCTTCATTTCTCTTACTTTTTATTGCAACTCTCATCCATAAGAAGTAGAAGTAGAGAATATAGCTATATGGTTAAATTTGAATCACTCCTGCTGGTTAGTCTTCTTAGATGAAGCATTGTCAATTATTATTCATTTTTCACTAGTATTTCTTTCATCTTCATTTCTCTTACTTTTTATTGCAACTGCCATCCATAAGAAGTAGAAGTAGAGAATATAGCTATATGGCTAAATTTGACTGACTCCTGCTAGTTAGCCTTCTTAGATGAAGCATTGTCAATTATTATTCATTTTTCACTAGTATTTCTTTCATCTTCATTTCTCTTACTTTTTATTGCAACTGCCATCCATAAGAAGTAGAAGTAGAGAATATAGCTATATGGCTAAATTTGAATGACTCCTGCTGGTTAGCCTTCTTAGATGAAGGATTGTCAATTATTATTCATTTTTCACTAGTATTTCTTTCATCTTCATTTCTCTTACTTTTTATTGCAACTGCCATCCATAAGAAGTAGAAGTAGAGAATATAGCTATATGGCTAAATTTGAATGACTCCTGCTGGTTAGCCTTCTTAGATGAAGGATTGTCAATTATTATTCATTTTTCACTAGTATTTCTTTCATCTTCATTTCTCTTACTTTTTATTGCAACTGCCATCCATAAGAAGTAGAAGTAGAGAATATAGCTATATGGCTAAATTTGAATGACTCCTGCTGGTTAGCCTTCTTAGATGAAGGATTGTCAATTATTATTCATTTTTCACTAGTATTTCTTTCATCTTCATTTCTCTTGCTTTTTATTGCAACTGCCATCCATAAGAAGTAGAAGTAGAGAATATAGCTATATGGCTAAATTTGAATGACTCCTGCTGGTTAGCCTTCTTAGATGAAGCATTGTCAATTATTATTCATTTTTCACTAGTATTTCTTTCATCTTCATTTCTCTTGCTTTTTATTGCAACTCCTATCCATAAGCAGTAGAAGTAGAGAATATAGCTATATGGCTAAATTTGAATGACTCCTGCTGGTTAGCCTTCTTAGATGAAGCATTGTCAATTATTATTCATTTTTCACTAGTATTTCTTTCATCTTCATTTCTCTTGCTTTTTATTGCAACTGCCATCCATAAGAAGTAGAAGTAGAGAATATAGCTATATGGCTAAATTTGAATGACTCCTGCTGTTTAGCCTTCTTAGATGAAGCATTGTCAATTATTATTCATTTTTCACTAGTATTTCTTTCATCTTCATTTCTCTTGCTTTTATTGCAACTCCCATCCATAAGAAGTAGAAGTAGAGAATATAGCTATATGGCTAAATTTGAATGACTCCTGCTGGTTAGCCTTCTTAAATCAAGCATTGTCAATTATCATTCATTTTTCACTAGTATTTCTTTCATCTTCATTTCTCTTGCTTTTTATTGCAACTCCTATCCATAAGAAGTAGAAGTAGAGAATATAGCTATATGGCTAAATTTGAATGACTCCTGCTGGTTAGCCTTCTTAGATGAAGCATTGTCAATTATTATTCATTTTTCACTAGTATTTCTTTCATCTTCATTTCTCTTGCTTTTTATTGCAACTGCCATCCATAAGAAGTAGAAGTAGAGAATATAGCTATATGGCTAAATTTGAATGACTCCTGCTGGTTAGCCTTCTTAGATGAAGCATTGTCAATTATTATTCATTTTTCACTAGTATTTCTTTCATCTTCATTTCTCTTGCTTTTTATTGCAACTGCCATCCATAAGAAGTAGAAGTAGAGAATATAGCTATATGGCTAAATTTGAATGACTCCTGCTGGTTAGCCTTCTTAGATGAACCATTGTCAATTATTATTCATTTTTCACTAGTATTTCTTTCATCTTCATTTCTCTTGCTTTTTATTGCAACTGCCATCCATAAGAAGTAGAAGTAGAGAATATAGCTATATGGCTAAATTTGACTGACTCCTGCTAGTTAGCCTTCTTAGATGAAGCATTGTCAATTATTATTCATGTTTCACTAGTATTTCTTTCATCTTCATTTCTCTTACTTTTTATTGCAACTGCCATCCATAAGAAGTAGAAGTTGAGAATATAGCTATATGGCTAAATTTGAATGACTCCTGCTGGTTAGCCTTCTTAGATGAAGGATTGTCAATTATTATTCATTTTTCACTAGTATTTCTTTCATCTTCATTTCTCTTACTTTTTATTGCAACTGCCATCCATAAGAAGTAGAAGTAGAGAATATAGCTATATGGCTAAATTTGAATGACTCCTGCTGGTTAGCCTTCTTAGATGAAGGATTGTCAATTATTATTCATTTTTCACTACTATTTCTTTCATCTTCATTTCTCTTACTTTTTATTGCAACTGCCATCCATAAGAAGTAGAAGTAGAGAATATAGCTATATGGCTAAATTTGAATGACTCCTGCTGGTTAGCCTTCTTAGATGAAGGATTGTCAATTATTATTCATTTTTCACTAGTATTTCTTTCATCTTCATTTCCCTTGCTTTTTATTGCAACTGCCATCCATAAGAAGTAGAAGTAGAGAATATAGCTATATGGCTAAATTTGAATGACTCCTGCTGGTTAGCCTTCTTAGATGAAGCATTGTCAATTATTATTCATTTTTCACTAGTATTTCTTTCATCTTCATTTCTCTTGCTTTTTATTGCAACTGCCATCCATAAGAAGTAGAAGTAGAGAATATAGCTATATGGCTAAATTTGAATGACTCCTGCTGGTTAGCCTTCTTAGATGAAGCATTGTCAATTATTATTCATTTTTCACTAGTATTTCTTTCATCTTCATTTCTCTTGCTTTTTATTGCAACTGCCATCCATAAGAAGTAGAAGTAGAGAATATAGCTATATGGCTAAATTTGAATGACTCCTGCTGGTTAGCCTTCTTAGATGAACCATTGTCAATTATTATTCATTTTTCACTAGTATTTCTTTCATCTTCATTTCTCTTGCTTTTTATTGCAACTGCCATCCATAAGAAGTAGAAGTAGAGAATATAGCTATATGGCTAAATTTGACTGACTCCTGCTAGTTAGCCTTCTTAGATGAAGCATTGTCAATTATTATTCATGTTTCACTAGTATTTCTTTCATCTTCATTTCTCTTACTTTTTATTGCAACTGCCATCCATAAGAAGTAGAAGTTGAGAATATAGCTATATGGCTAAATTTGAATGACTCCTGCTGGTTAGCCTTCTTAGATGAAGGATTGTCAATTATTATTCATTTTTCACTAGTATTTCTTTCATCTTCATTTCTCTTACTTTTTATTGCAACTGCCATCCATAAGAAGTAGAAGTAGAGAATATAGCTATATGGCTAAATTTGAATGACTCCTGCTGGTTAGCCTTCTTAGATGAAGGATTGTCAATTATTATTCATTTTTCACTACTATTTCTTTCATCTTCATTTCTCTTACTTTTTATTGCAACTGCCATCCATAAGAAGTAGAAGTAGAGAATATAGCTATATGGCTAAATTTGAATGACTCCTGCTGGTTAGCCTTCTTAGATGAAGGATTGTCAATTATTATTCATTTTTCACTAGTATTTCTTTCATCTTCATTTCTCTTGCTTTTTATTGCAACTGCCATCCATAAGAAGTAGAAGTAGAGAATATAGCTATATGGCTAAATTTGAATGACTCCTGCTGGTTAGCCTTCTTAGATGAAGCATTGTCAATTATTATTCATTTTTCACTAGTATTTCTTTCATCTTCATTTCTCTTGCTTTTTATTGCAACTGCCATCCATAAGAAGTAGAAGTAGAGAATATAGCTATATGGCTAAATTTGAATGACTCCTGCTAGTTAGCCTTCTTAGATGAAGCATTGTCAATTATTATTCATTTTTCACTAGTATTTCTTTCATCTTCATTTCTCTTACTTTTTATTGCAACTGCCATCCATAAGAAGTAGAAGTTGAGAATATAGCTATATGGCTAAATTTGAATGACTCCTGCTGGTTAGCCTTCTTAGATGAAGGATTGTCAATTATTATTCATTTTTCACTAGTATTTCTTTCATCTTCATTTCTCTTACTTTTTATTGCAACTGCCATCCATAAGAAGTAGAAGTAGAGAATATAGCTATATGGCTAAATTTGAATGACTCCTGCTGGTTAGCCTTCTTAGATGAAGGATTGTCAATTATTATTCATTTTTCACTACTATTTCTTTCATCTTCATTTCTCTTACTTTTTATTGCAACTGCCATCCATAAGAAGTAGAAGTAGAGAATATAGCTATATGGCTAAATTTGAATGACTCCTGCTGGTTAGCCTTCTTAGATGAAGGATTGTCAATTATTATTCATTTTTCACTAGTATTTCTTTCATCTTCATTTCTCTTGCTTTTTATTGCAACTGCCATCCATAAGAAGTAGAAGTAGAGAATATAGCTATATGGCTAAATTTGAATGACTCCTGCTGGTTAGCCTTCTTAGATGAAGCATTGTCAATTATTATTCATTTTTCACTAGTATTTCTTTCATCTTCATTTCTCTTGCTTTTTATTGCAACTGCCATCCATAAGAAGTAGAAGTAGAGAATATAGCTATATGGCTAAATTTGAATGACTCCTGCTGGTTAGCCTTCTTAGATGAAGCATTGTCAATTATTATTCATTTTTCACTAGTATTTCTTTCATCTTCATTTCTCTTGCTTTTTATTGCAATTCCTATCCATAAGAAGTAGAAGTAGAGAATATAGCTATATGGCTAAATTTGAATGACTCCTGCTGGTTAGCCTTCTTAGATGAAGCATTGTCAATTATTATTCATTTTTCACTAGTATTTCTTTCATCTTCATTTCTCTTGCTTTTTATTGCAACTGCCATCCATAAGAAGTAGAAGTAGAGAATATAGCTATATGGCTAAATTTGAATGACTCCTGCTGGTTAGCCTTCTTAGATGAAGCATTGTCAATTATTATTCATTTTTCACTAGTATTTCTTTCATCTTCATTTCTCTTGCTTTTATTGCAACTCCCATCCATAAGAAGTAGAAGTAGAGAATATAGCTATATGGCTAAATTTGAATGACTCCTGCTGGTTAGCCTTCTTAGATGAAGCATTGTCAATTATCATTCATTTTTCACTAGTATTTCTTTCATCTTCATTTCTCTTGCTTTTTATTGCAACTCCTATCCATAAGAAGTAGAAGTAGAGAATATAGCTATATGGCTAAATTTGAATGACTCCTGCTGGTTAGCCTTCTTAGATGAAGCATTGTCAATTATTATTCATTTTTCACTAGTATTTCTTTCATCTTCATTTCTCTTGCTTTTTATTGCAACTGCCATCCATAAGAAGTAGAAGTAGAGAATATAGCTATATGGCTAAATTTGAATGACTCCTGCTGGTTAGCCTTCTTAGATGAAGCATTGTCAATTATTATTCATTTTTCACTAGTATTTCTTTCATCTTCATTTCTCTTGCTTTTTATTGCAACTGCCATCCATAAGAAGTAGAAGTAGAGAATATAGCTATATGGCTAAATTTGAATGACTCCTGCTGGTTAGCCTTCTTAGATGAAGCATTGTCAATTATTATTCATTTTTCACTAGTATTTCTTTCATCTTCATTTCTCTTGCTTTTTATTGCAACTGCCATCCATAAGAAGTAGAAGTAGAGAATATAGCTATATGGCTAAATTTGAATGACTCCTGCTGGTTAGCCTTCTTAGATGAAGCATTGTCAATTATCATTCATTTTTCACTAGTATTTCTTTCATCTTCATTTCTCTTGCTTTTTATTGCAACTCCCATCCATAAGAAGTAGAAGTAGAGAATATAGCTATATGGCTAAATTTGAATGACTCCTGCTGGTTAGCCTTCTTAGATGAAGCATTGTCAATTATTATTATTTTTCACTAGTATTTCTTTCATCTTCATTTCTCTTGCTTTTTATTGCAACTGCCATCCATAAGAAGTAGAAGTAGAGAATATAGCTATATAGCTAAATTTGAATGACTCCTGCTGGTTAGCCTTCTTAGATGAAGCATTGTCAAATATTATTCATTTTTCACTAGTATTTCTTTCATCTTCATTTCTCTTGCTTTTTATTGCAACTGCCATCCATAAGAAGTAGAAGTAGAGAATATAGCTATATGGCTAAATTTGGATGACTCCTGCTGGTTAGCCTTCTTAGATGAAGCATTGTCAATTATTATTCATTTTTCACTAGTATTTCTTTCATCTTCATTTCTCTTGCTTTTTATTGCAACTGCCATCCATAAGAAGTAGAAGTAGAGAATATAGCTATATGGCTAAATTTGAATGACTCCTGCTGGTTAGCCTTCTTAGATGAAGCATTGTCAATTATTATTCATTTTTCACTAGTATTTCTTTCATCTTCATTTCTCTTGCTTTTATTGCAACTCCCATCCATAAGAAGTAGAAGTAGAGAATATAGCTATATGGCTAAATTTGAATGACTCCTGCTGGTTAGCCTTCTTAGATGAAGCATTGTCAATTATCATTCATTTTTCACTAGTATTTCTTTCATCTTCATTTCTCTTGCTTTTTATTGCAACTCCTATCCATAAGAAGTAGAAGTAGAGAATATAGCTATATGGCTAAATTTGAATGACTCCTGCTGGTTAGCCTTCTTAGATGAAGCATTGTCAATTATTATTCATTTTTCACTAGTATTTCTTTCATCTTCATTTCTCTTGCTTTTTATTGCAACTGCCATCCATAAGAAGTAGAAGTAGAGAATATAGCTATATGGCTAAATTTGAATGACTCCTGCTGGTTAGCCTTCTTAGATGAAGCATTGTCAATTATTATTCATTTTTCACTAGTATTTCTTTCATCTTCATTTCTCTTGCTTTTTATTGCAACTGCCATCCATAAGAAGTAGAAGTAGAGAATATAGCTATATGGCTAAATTTGAATGACTCCTGCTGGTTAGCCTTCTTAGATGAAGCATTGTCAATTATTATTCATTTTTCACTAGTATTTCTTTCATCTTCATTTCTCTTGCTTTTTATTGCAACTGCCATCCATAAGAAGTAGAAGTAGAGAATATAGCTATATGGCTAAATTTGAATGACTCCTGCTGGTTAGCCTTCTTAGATGAAGCATTGTCAATTATCATTCATTTTTCACTAGTATTTCTTTCATCTTCATTTCTCTTGCTTTTTATTGCAACTCCCATCCATAAGAAGTAGAAGTAGAGAATATAGCTATATGGCTAAATTTGAATGACTCCTGCTGGTTAGCCTTCTTAGATGAAGCATTGTCAATTATTATTATTTTTCACTAGTATTTCTTTCATCTTCATTTCTCTTGCTTTTTATTGCAACTGCCATCCATAAGAAGTAGAAGTAGAGAATATAGCTATATAGCTAAATTTGAATGACTCCTGCTGGTTAGCCTTCTTAGATGAAGCATTGTCAAATATTATTCATTTTTCACTAGTATTTCTTTCATCTTCATTTCTCTTGCTTTTTATTGCAACTGCCATCCATAAGAAGTAGAAGTAGAGAATATAGCTATATGGCTAAATTTGGATGACTCCTGCTGGTTAGCCTTCTTAGATGAAGCATTGTCAATTATTATTCATTTTTCACTAGTATTTCTTTCATCTTCATTTCTCTTGCTTTTTATTGCAACTCCCATCCATAAGAAGTAGAAGTAGAGAATATAGCTATATGGCTAAATTTGAATGACTCCTGCTGGTTAGTCTTCTTAGATGAAGCATTGTCAATTATTATTCATTTTTCACTAGTATTTCTTTCATCTTCATTTCTCTTGCTTTTTATTGCAACTGCCATCCATAAGAAGTAGAAGTAGAGAATATAGCTATATGGCTAAATTTGAATGACTCCTGCTGGTTAGCCTTCTTAGATGAAGCATTGTCAATTATTATTCATTTTTCACTAGTATTTCTTTCATCTTCATTTCTCTTGCTTTTTATTGCAACTGCCATCCATAAGAAGTAGAAGTAGAGAATATAGCTATATGGCTAAATTTGGATGACTCCTGCTGGTTAGCCTTCTTAGATGAAGCATTGTCAATTATTATTCATTTTTCATTAGTATTTCTTTCATCTTCATTTCTCTTGCTTTTTATTGCAACTCCCATCCATAAGAAGTAGAAGTAGAGAATATAGCTATATGGCTAAATTTGGATGACTCCTGCTGGTTAGCCTTCTTAGATGAAGCATTGTCAATTATTATTCATTTTTCACTAGTATTTCTTTCATCTTCATTTCTCTTGCTTTTTATTGCAACTCCCATCCATAAGAAGTAGAAGTAGAGAATATAGCTATATGGCTAAATTTGAATGACTCCTGCTGGTTAGCCTTCTTAGATGAAGCATTGTCAATTATTATTCATTTTTCACTAGTATTTCTTTCATCTTCATTTCTCTTGCTTTTTATTGCAACTCCCATCCATAAGAAGTAGAAGTAGAGAATATAGCTATATGGCTAAATTTGAATGACTCCTGCTGGTTAGCCTTCTTAGATGAAGCATTGTCAATTATTATTCATTTTTCACTAGTATTTCTTTCATCTTCATTTCTCTTGCTTTTTATTGCAACTCCCATCCATAAGAAGTAGAAGTAGAGAATATAGCTATATGGCTAAATTTGAATGACTCCTGCTGGTTAGCCTTCTTAGATGAAGCATTGTCAATTATTAATCATTTTTCACTAGTATTTCTTTCATCTTCATTTCTCTTGCTTTTTATTGCAACTCCCATCCATAAGAAGTAGAAGTAGAGAATATAGCTATATGGCTAAATTTGAATGACTCCTGCTGGTTAGCCTTCTGAGATGAAGCATTGTCAATTATTATTCATTTTTCACTAGTATTTCTTTCATCTTCATTTCTCTTGCTTTTTATTGCAACTCCCATCCATAAGAAGTAGAAGTAGAGAATATAGCTATATGGCTAAATTTGGATGACTCCTGCTGGTTAGCCTTCTTAGATGAAGCATTGTCAATTATTATTCATTTTTCACTAGTATTTCTTTCATCTTCATTTCTCTTGCTTTTTATTGCAACTCCCATCCATAAGAAGTAGAAGTAGAGAATATAGCTATATGGCTAAATTTGAATGACTCCTGCTGGTTAGCCTTCTTAGATGAAGCATTGTCAATTATTATTCATTTTTCACTAGTATTTCTTTCATCTTCATTTCTCTTGCTTTTTATTGCAACTCCCATCCATAAGAAGTAGAAGTAGAGAATATAGCTATATGGCTAAATTTGGATGACTCCTGCTGGTTAGCCTTCTTAGATGAAGCATTGTCAATTATTATTCATTTTTCACTAGTATTTCTTTCATCTTCATTTCTCTTGCTTTTTATTGCAACTCCCATCCATAAGAAGTAGAAGTAGAGAATATAGCTATATGGCTAAATTTGAATGACTCCTGCTGGTTAGCCTTCTTAGATGAAGCATTGTCAATTATTATTCATTTTTCACTAGTATTTCTTTCATCTTCATTTCTCTTGCTTTTTATTGCAACTCCCATCCATAAGAAGTAGAAGTAGAGAATATAGCTATATGGCTAAATTTGGATGACTCCTGCTGGTTAGCCTTCTTAGATGAAGCATTGTCAATTATTATTCATTTTTCACTAGTATTTCTTTCATCTTCATTTCTCTTGCTTTTTATTGCAACTCCCATCAATAAGAAGTAGAAGTAGAGAATATAGCTATATGGCTAAATTTGGATGACTCCTGCTGGTTAGCCTTCTTAGATGAAGCATTGTCAATTATTATTCATTTTTCACTAGTATTTCTTTCATCTTCATTTCTCTTGCTTTTTATTGCAACTCCCATCCATAAGAAGTAGAAGTAGAGAATATAGCTATATGGCTAAATTTGAATGACTCCTGCTGGTTAGCCTTCTTAGATGAAGCATTGTCAATTATCATTCATTTTTCACTAGTATTTCTTTCATCTTCATTTCTCTTGCTTTTTATTGCAACTCCCATCCATAAGAAGTAGGAGTAGAGAATATAGCTATATGGCTAAATTTGAAAGACTTCTGCTGGTTAGCCATCTTAGATGAAGCATTGCCAATTATTATTCATTTTTCATTAGTATTTCTTTCATCTTCATTTCTTTGCTTTTTATTGCAACTCCCATCCATAAGAAGTAGAAGTAGAGAATATAGCTATATGGCTAAATTTGGATGACTCCTGCTGGTTAGCCTTCTTAGATGAAGGATTGTCAATTATTATTCATTTTTCACTAGTATTTCTTTCATCTTCATTTCTCTTGCTTTTTATTGCAACTCCCATCCATAAGAAGTAGAAGTAGAGAATATAGCTATATGGCTAAATTTGAATGACTCCTGCTGGTTAGCCTTCTTAGATGAAGCATTGTCAATTATCATTCATTTTTCACTAGTATTTCTTTCATCTTCATTTCTCTTGCTTTTTATTGCAACTCCCATCCATAAGAAGTAGGAGTAGAGAATATAGCTATATGGCTAAATTTGAATGACTCCTGCTGGTTAGCCTTCTTAGATGAAGCATTGTCAATTATTATTCATTTTTCATTAGTATTTCTTTCATCTTCATTTCTCTTGCTTTTTATTGCAACTCCCATCCATAAGAAGTAGAAGTAGAGAATATAGCTATATGGCTAAATTTGGATGACTCCTGCTGGTTAGCCTTCTTAGATGAAGCATTGTCAATTATTATTCATTTTTCACTAGTATTTCTTTCATCTTCATTTCTCTTGCTTTTTATTGCAACTCCCATCCATAAGAAGTAGAAGTAGAGAATATAGCTATATGGCTAAATTTGAATGACTCCTGCTGGTTAGCCTTCTTAGATGAAGCATTGTCAATTATTATTCATTTTTCACTAGTATTTCTTTCATCTTCATTTCTCTTGCTTTTTATTGCAACTCCCATCCATAAGAAGTAGAAGTAGAGAATATAGCTATATGGCTAAATTTGAATGACTCCTGCTGGTTAGCCTTCTTAGATGAAGCATTGTCAATTATCATTCATTTTTCACTAGTATTTCTTTCATCTTCATTTCTCTTGCTTTTTATTGCAACTCCCATCCATAAGAAGTAGAAGTAGAGAATATAGCTATATGGCTAAATTTGAATGACTCCTGCTGGTTAGCCTTCTTAGATGAAGCATTGTCAATTATTATTCATTTTTCATTAGTATTTCTTTCATCTTCATTTCTCTTGCTTTTTATTGCAACTCCCATCCATAAGAAGTAGAAGTAGAGAATATAGCTATATGGCTAAATTTGGATGACTCCTGCTGGTTAGCCTTCTTAGATGAAGCATTGTCAATTATTATTCATTTTTCACTAGTATTTCTTTCATCTTCATTTCTCTTGCTTTTTATTGCAACTCCCATCCATAAGAAGTAGAAGTAGAGAATATAGCTATATGGCTAAATTTGAATGACTCCTGCTGGTTAGCCTTCTTAGATGAAGCATTGTCAATTATTATTCATTTTTCACTAGTATTTCTTTCATCTTCATTTCTCTTGCTTTTTATTGCAACTCCCATCCATAAGAAGTAGAAGTAGAGAATATAGCTATATGGCTAAATTTGAATGACTCCTGCTGGTTAGCCTTCTTTGATGAAGCATTGTCAATTATTATTCATTTTTCACTAGTATTTCTTTCATCTTCATTTCTCTTGCTTTTTATTGCAACTCCCATCCATAAGAAGTAGAAGTAGAGAATATAGCTATATGGCTAAATTTGAATAACTCCTGCTGGTTAGCCTTCTTAGATGAAGGATTGTCAATTATTATTCATTTTTCACTAGTATTTCTTTCATCTTCATTTCTCTTACTTTTTATTGCAACTGCCATCCATAAGAAGTAGAAGTAGAGAATATAGCTATATGGCTAAATTTGAATGACTCCTGCTGGTTAGCCTTCTTAGATGAAGCATTGTCAATTATTATTCATTTTTCACTAGTATTTCTTTCATCTTCATTTCTCTTGCTTTTTATTGCAACTCCCATCCATAAGAAGTAGAAGTAGAGAATATAGCTATATGGCAAAATTTGAATGACTCCTGCTGGTTAGCCTTCTTAGATGAAGCATTGTCAATTATTATTCATTTTTCACTAGTATTTCTTTCATCTTCATTTCTCTTGCTTTTTATTGCAACTCCCATCCATAAGAAGTAGAAGTAGAGAATATAGCTATATGGCTAAATTTGAATGACTCCTGCTGGTTAGCCTTCTTAGATGAAGCATTGTCAATTATTATTCATTTTTCACTAGTATTTCTTTCATCTTCATTTCTCTTGCTTTTTATGGCAACTCCCATCCATAAGAAGTAGAAGTAGAGAATATAGCTATATGGCTAAATTTGAATGACTCCCGCCGGTTAGCCTTCTTAGATGAAGCATTGTCAATTATTATTCATTTTTCACTAGTATTTCTTTCATCTTCATTTCTCTTGCTTTTTATTGCAACTGCCATCCCTAAGAAGTAGAAGTAGAGAATATAGCTATAGGGCTAAATTTGAATGACTCCTGCTGGTTAGCCTTCTTAGATGAAGCATTGTCAATTATTATTCATTTTTCACTAGTATTTCTTTCATCTTCATTTCTCTTGCTTTTTATTGCAACTCCCATCCATAAGAAGTAGAAGTAGAGAATATAGCTATATGGCTAAATTTGAATGACTCCTGCTGGTTAGCCTTCTTAGATGAAGCATTGTCAATTATTATTCATTTTTCACTAGTATTTCTTTCATCTTCATTTCTCTTGCTTTTTATTGCAACTGCCATCCCTAAGAAGTAGAAGTAGAGAATATAGCTATAGGGCTAAATTTGAATGACTCCTGCTGGTTAGCCTTCTTAGATGAAGCATTGTCAATTATTATTCATTTTTCACTAGTATTTCTTTCATCTTCATTTCTCTTGCTTTTTATTGCAACTCCCATCCATAAGAAGTAGAAGTAGAGAATATAGCTATATGGCTAAATTTGAATGACTCCTGCTGGTTAGCCTTCTTAGATGAAGCATTGTCAATTATTATTCATTTTTCACTAGTATTTCTTTCATCTTCATTTCTCTTGCTTTTTATGGCAACTCCCATCCATAAGAAGTAGAAGTAGAGAATATAGCTATATGGCTAAATTTGAATGACTCCCGCCGGTTAGCCTTCTTAGATGAAGCATTGTCAATTATTATTCATTTTTCACTAGTATTTCTTTCATCTTCATTTCTCTTGCTTTTTATTGCAACTGCCATCCCTAAGAAGTAGAAGTAGAGAATATAGCTATAGGGCTAAATTTGAATGACTCCTGCTGGTTAGCCTTCTTAGATGAAGCATTGTCAATTATTATTCATTTTTCACTAGTATTTCTTTCATCTTCATTTCTCTTGCTTTTTATTGCAACTCCCATCCATGAGAAATAGAAGTAGAGAATATAGCTATATGGCAAAATTTGAATGACTCCTGCTGGTTAGCCTTCTTAGATGAAGCATTGTCAATTATTATTCATTTTTCACTAGTATTTCTTTCATCTTCATTTCTCTTGCTTTTTATTGCAACTCCCATCCATAAGAAGTAGAAGTAGAGAATATAGCTATATGGCAAAATTTGAATGACACCTGCTGGTTAGCCTTCTTAGATGAAGCATTGTCAATTATTATTCATTTTTCACTAGTATTTCTTTCATCTTCATTTCTCTTGCTTTTTATTGCAACTCCCATCCATAAGAAGTAGAAGTAGAGAATATAGCTATATGGCTAAATTTGAATGACTCCTGCTGGTTAGCCTTCTTAGATGAAGCATTGTCAATTATTATTCATTTTTCACTAGTATTTCTTTCATCTTCATTTCTCTTGCTTTTTATTGCAACTCCCATCCATGAGAAATAGAAGTAGAGAATATAGCTATATGGCAAAATTTGAATGACTCCTGCTGGTTAGCCTTCTTAGATGAAGCATTGTCAATTATTATTCATTTTTCACTAGTATTTCTTTCATCTTCATTTCTCTTGCTTTTTATTGCAACTCCCATCCATAAGAAGTAGAAGTAGAGAATATAGCTATATGGCTAAATTTGAATGACTCATGCTGGTTAGCCTTCTTAGATGAAGCATTGTCAATTATTATTCATTTTTCACTAGTATTTCTTTCATCTTCATTTCTCTTGCTTTTTATGGCAACTCCCATCCATAAGAAGTAGAAGTAGAGAATATAGCTATATGGCTAAATTTGAATGACTCCCGCCGGTTAGCCTTCTTAGATGAAGCATTGTCAATTATTATTCATTTTTCACTAGTATTTCTTTCATCTTCATTTCTCTTGCTTTTTATTGCAACTGCCATCCCTAAGAAGTAGAAGTAGAGAATATAGCTATAGGGCTAAATTTGAATGACTCCTGCTGGTTAGCCTTCTTAGATGAAGCATTGTCAATTATTATTCATTTTTCACTAGTATTTCTTTCATCTTCATTTCTCTTGCTTTTTATTGCAACTCCCATCCATAAGAAGTAGAAGTAGAGAATATAGCTATATGGCTAAATTTGAATGACTCCTGCTGGTTAGCCTTCTTAGATGAAGCATTGTCAATTATTATTCATTTTTCACTAGTATTTCTTTCATCTTCATTTCTCTTGCTTTTTATTGCAACTGCCATCCCTAAGAAGTAGAAGTAGAGAATATAGCTATAGGGCTAAATTTGAATGACTCCTGCTGGTTAGCCTTCTTAGATGAAGCATTGTCAATTATTATTCATTTTTCACTAGTATTTCTTTCATCTTCATTTCTCTTGCTTTTTATTGCAACTCCCATCCATAAGAAGTAGAAGTAGAGAATATAGCTATATGGCTAAATTTGAATGACTCCTTCTGGTTAGCCTTCTTAGATGAAGCATTGTCAATTATTATTCATTTTTCCCTAGTATTTCTTTCATCTTCATTTCTCTTGCTTTTTATTGCAACTCCCATCCATAAGAAGTAGAAGTAGAGAATATAGCTATATGGCTAAATTTGGATGACTCCTGCTGGTTAGCCTTCTTAGATGAAGCATTGTCAATCATTTTTCATTTTTCACTTGTATTTCTTTCATCTTCATTTCTCTTGCTTTTTATTGCAACTGCCATCCATAAGAAGTAGAAGTAGAGAATATAGCTATATGGCTAAATTTGGATGACTCCTGCTGGTTAGCCTTCTTAGATGAAGCATTGTCAATTATTATTCATTTTTCACTAGTATTTCTTTCATCTTCATTTCTCTAGCTTTTTATTGCAACTCCCATCCATAAGAAGTAGAAGTAGAGAATATAGCTATATGGCTAAATTTGAATGACACCTGCTGGTTAGCCTTCTTAGATGAAGCATTGTCAATTATTATTCATTTTTCACTAGTATTTCTTTCATCTTCATTTCTCTTGCTTTTTATTGCAACTGCCATCCATAAGAAGTAGAAGTAGAGAATATAGCTATATGGCTAAATTTGAATGACTCCTGCTGGTTAGCCTTCTTAGATGAAGCATTGTCAATTATTATTCATTTTTCACTAGTATTTCTTTCATCTTCATTTCTCTTGCTTTTTATTGCAACTGCCATCCATAAGAAGTAGAAGTAGAGAATATAGCTATATGGCTAAATTTGAATGACTCCTGCTGGTTAGCCTTCTTAGATGAAGCATTGTCAATTATTATTCATTTTTCACTAGTATTTCTTTCATCTTCATTTCTCTTGCTTTTTATTGCAACTGCCATCCATAAGAAGTAGAAGTAGAGAATATAGCTATATGGCTAAATTTGAATGACCTGCTGGTTAGCCTTCTTAGATGAAGCATTGTCAATTATTATTCATTTTTCACTAGTATTTCTTTCATCTTCATTTCTCTTGCTTTTTATTGCAACTCCCATCCATAAGAAGTAGAAGTAGAGAATATAGCTATATGGCTAAATTTGAATGACTCCTGCTGGTTAGCCTTCTTAGATGAAGCATTGTCAATTATTATTCATTTTTCACTAGTATTTCTTTCATCTTCATTTCTCTTGCTTTTTATTGCAACTGCCATCCATAAGAAGTAGAAGTAGAGAATATAGCTATATGGCTAAATTTGAATGACTCCTGCTGGTTAGCCTTCTTAGATGAAGCATTGTCAATTATTATTCATTTTTCACTAGTATTTCTTTCATCTTCATTTCTCTTGCTTTTTATTGCAACTCCCATCCATAAGACGTAAAAGTAGAGAATATAGCTATATGGCTAAATTTGAATGACTCCTGCTGGTTAGCCTTCTTAGATGAAGCATTGTCAATTATTATTCATTTTTCACTAGTATTTCTTTCATCTTCATTTCTCTTGCTTTTTATTGCAACTGCCATCCATAAGAAGTAGAAGTAGAGAATATAGCTATAGGGCTAAATTTGAATGACTCCTGCTGGTTAGCCTTCTTAGATGAAGCATTGTCAATTATTATTCATTTTTCACTAGTATTTCTTTCATCTTCATTTCTCTTGCTTTTTATTGCAACTCCCATCCATAAGAAGTAAAAGTAGAGAATATAGCTGTATGGCTAAATTTGAATGACTCCTTCTGGTTAGCCTTCTTAGATGAAGCATTGTCAATTATTATTCATTTTTCACTGGTATTTCTTTCATCTTCATTTCTCTTACTTTTTATTGCAACTTCCGTCCATAAGAAGTAAAAGTAGAGAATATAGCTATATGGCTAAATTTGAATGACTCCTGCTGATTAGCCTTCGTAGATGAAGCATTGTCAATTATTATTCATTTGTGACTAGTATTTCTTTCATCTTCATTTCTCTTACTTTTTATTGCAACTGCCATCCATAAGAAGTAGAAGTAGAGAATATAGCTATATGGCTAAATTTGAAAGACTCCTGCTGGTTAGCCTTCTTAGATGAAGCATTGTCAATTATTATTCATTTTTCACTAGTATTTCTTTCAGCTTCATTTATCTTGCTTTTTATTGCAACTCTCATCCATAAGAAGTAGAGAATATAGCTATATGGTTAAATTTGAATCACTCCTGCTGGTTAGTCTTCTTAGATGAAGCATTGTCAATTATTATTCATTTTTCACTAGTATTTCTTTCAGCTTCATTTATCTTACTTTTTATTGCAACTCCCATCCATAAGAAGTAGAAGTAGAGAATATAGCTATATGGCTAAATTTGAATGACTCCTGCTGGTTAGTCTTCTTAGATGAAGCATTGTCAATTATTATTCCATATTAACTAGTATTTCTTTCATCTTCATTTCTCTTGCTTTTTATTGTAACTCCCATCCATAAAAAGTAGAAGTAGAGAATATAACTTTATGGCTAAATTTGAATGACGCCAGTTAATACTTAATTTTGGCTAGTATTGCTTTTAATTTACTTTACCTATTTATTGGCGAAGAAATAGAGAATGAGTTGATATCTGGACATGCATGAATAATAGAAAGATATCAGTGAATCCTGTAATGCGTGGAGGCTTCAAATGCTGCAAGAATGGGATGTCTGATGATTGCTAAAGATGGTTCTGTTGCATCACATTTTAGACAGTTGCTTTTTTATTTTTATTTTTTGGCACATCAGTTTTAGGCAGATGACACAGTACTGATATCAGACACGGAAAAGAAATTACAAAACCTCTTACATTAGGTAGCGAAGGAAAGCAAGAAGGTACAAACCAAGAGCTACAAGAAGACAGAATGTATGGTCATCAGTAAAAGGATGAACCTGAAATGCGATTTGCAGGTCGGGTACACTAAAATCAACCAGGTGCGGATGTTTAAATATCTGGGAAGCGTTTTGGCGTAGGGCAGTAAGTGCGACGCTGTGATCCGAAGACGCATTGGTGGTGGCCAAGGACGGATTCCAAATTCTGTGCAGAGTATTGCGTAACAGGAGGATTTCTTTGGCAACAAAGAAAAGAGTACTGAGCTGCTGAGACATCTGTCCTCCTTTAACGGCAGCGAATGTTGGACGGCCTCCTCAAAGATGAAAAAGAGAGTCAATGGAAAAGGAGATATGGCTCTACAGAAGGATGATAAGGATATCACGGATCTCGTTGTCGGCAAACAGTTAACCTCCAAACAAAAAACAAAACTCTGCGAAAGTAAACAATTACGTTTTATAGTAAAAAAAAATATCAGAAATACATTTTTATATGAAAAATTATCAACAATGCCTATTTTTAATAAAATTACCAACAATGTATGAGTCAATATGAAAGAGCACTTTCATGACATTAATCCAGATAATATCCTACAATTACTTAAAGAAATCAAACTGTATTCCAAAATATAACTTCAACAAAACTGTAAAATAAAACACACATATCACCGCCTCTAGTAATTATGTCCACACAAACATGTATATACAAGAAAACTGAGTATCATCTACCATTTACTCAAATGTGAATGCAGAATGACATATATCATTATTTATTGCTTCAAATCTGGAAAGAAATTAAATTTCTGCATTAAATGACCCATATAGGAGTTGATATGCTGTTAAACAAACAAATGAATTCTAAATTAAAGATATATTCTCACACTTTCTCCTCTCGCACTTCTCATTTGTGGAACTCTCTTCCGGCTTCTTGCTTTCCATTCAACTTCTATCTTGAAAAATTTAAATGCAATGTCAATGGTTATTTTCTTTCTTCTTGATTCCTGTTCTTTTATTGTTCCCACTGTTTAATAATGTTTTTCTTTTTCCTCCTATTCTCTCATAATCAGTAACTCCTTGCGCCTTAGCGGCTTTATTATCTTGCTTTGGGTGAAATGATTAAAAAAATACTCAAAGTGTTACTGAAAGAAAGAGTGAGGACAATAAAGGTACATGACACTGAAGATGACAATTGACACTGCATTTATAGTATTGAAGTTCCTAGCTTGCGGAAAATCAGGAAACACGGGGAGATTTCTATAAGCGAGAAGTGCGAGAGAAGAAACTGTTAGCACAGAACTTACGGTTGCATCTAGCAAATAAATCAGTGAATCTACGAGATCTAACTGACAATCTAGTTTCTGGCTTTATATTCGTGAATCGGGGTACCATAGATAAAAGCTTTAAATTCGTGAATCGGGGTACCATAGATAAAAGCTTTAAATTCGTGAATAGGGGTACTATAGATAAAAGCTTGAAATTAGTGAATCGGGGAACGATAGATAAAAGTTTTAAATTCGTGAATCGGGGTACCATAGATAAAAGCTTTAAATTCGTGAATCAGGGTAGCATAGATAAAAGATTTAAATTCGTGAATCGAGGTACCATAGATAAAAGATTTAAATTCGTGAATCGGGGTACCATAGATAAAAGCTTTAAATTCGTGAATCGGGGTAGCATAGATAAAAGCTTTAAATTCGTGAATCGGGGTACCATAGATAAAAGCTTTAAATTCGTGAATCAGGGTAGCATAGATAAAAGATTTAAATTCGTGAATCGGGGTACCATCGATAAAAGATTTAAATTCGTGAATCGGGGTAGCATAGATAAAAGCTTTAAATTCGTGAATCGGGGTACCATAGATAAAAGCTTTAACTTCGTGAATCAGGGTAGCATAGATAAAAGATTTAAATTCGTGAATCGGGGTACCATAGATAAAAGCTTCAAATTCGTGAATCGGGGTACCATAGATAAAAGCTTTAACTTCGTGAATTAGGGTAGCATAGATAAAAGCTTTAAGTTCGGGAATCGGGGTACCATAGATAAAAGCTTGAAATTCGTGAATCGGGGTACCATAAGAAAGAAAGCAGAAAAAGGAAGAAGTAAAAAGATGACAAAAAGAAATAAACTTTTAAAAAAAGAGAGAAAGAAACTAAAAAGAGGGTGAATGAATGAATAGAAATAAGGCAAAAAGTTAGGAAATTGAAATAATAATTTGAAAAAAAAAAAAGAAATCGAAAGAAAGATAACAAAAAGAGCATAAGAAAACTATAAGAAAAAAGATCTAAGGATAATGCAGCTAAATTTAAATATAAATCTTTCAAACAAAGCTGCGACAGAAAAAATATATATACAACACGCTGCCTAGCCAAGGGATTGAACTCACAATGACTATGTCGCAAAAATCACGAACCAATGCTTTTATCCAGTCGACAGAAAGAATACAATTTAAAAAATAGGAAGTCGTTTTTTATAGAATGTCACTGAGAAGATAAAACAAAAAAAGATTCTGGAAATGAAGAAAGATTAACAAAGTTAACAAAATAGAATAAATAAAACTAAAGATGCCGACAAGAATGTATGAGTAATCTCATCTTTAAAAAAAAAACGTTTGAAACGCTAATATATATAATTGATGTAATGCCAGGGAGGAGGTATAGATAGTGATGTAATGCTAACTGGTGCAAGTGATAAGTTTTTAAGCCCAGGTAAATGTCAGAATCTCGATTTCAGATTGGCACAACACGATCACATTCCTAAATTTCTTCTTCTTTATGTACCTTCAGGATGTAGGCAATCATGGCCATCCACATCTTCCTATCACCTGTAGATCTTAATAAATTTTGTCTTTTTTTATTTCTCCCAAACCCTGTTCTACCATCCATTTACTGAAGCCGATCAAGTATGTCACGTGCTGCTATCCTCTGTCCCTCTTTGCCTAAATTTGTCCTGTGAGTATCAGATTTTCCAAGCCCTCTTTTCTCGTTACGTGCCCCAGAAATTTCATCTGCTTCTTCCTGGTGTTAAGTATATTACGTTTTTGTTCACATTCTCTCTAAGACCTTGTCGTTGCACACATGTTCTGTCCTCAGCATCATTCAGAAGAACAACATTTACTTGCTTCAAGTCTCTTTTTCATCTTTGAGGATATTGGTCAGCATTCATTTACCATACAGGAGGAAAGATACCACGTAACAATTCAGCCTTCTTTTCTTTGCTTCTAACGAAATTTAATAATCTTCTTAGATTTTGGAATGCATATTCGACCATCCAAAAACGTCTTCGCCCTCCGTCTATTAGTTCGAAAACTTTCCTGTGTCGTAATAATCTGCTTAGCTTTTGGAATGCGTATTCGGTCATCCAAATACGTCTAACCCCTCCATCTATTAGTTCGAAAACTTTCCTGTGTCGTAATAATCTGCTTAGCTTTTGGAATGCATATTCGGCCATCCAAATACGTCTAACCCCTCCATCTATGAGTTCGAAAACTTTCCTGTGTCGTAATGCTCTGCTTAGCTTTTGGAATGCGCATTCGGTCATCCAAATACGTCTAACCCCTCCATCTATTAGTTCGAAAACTTTCCTGTGTCGTAATAATCTGCTTAGCTCTTGGAATGCACATTCGGCCATCCAAATACGTCCAACCCCTCCATCTCTTAATTCGATAAGCAGGATAAGTCATTAAGTTCAACTTGCTGAGAGTAATGCCCCAGAAATTTCATCTGCTTCTTCCTGGTGTTAAGTATATTACGTTTTTGTTCACATTCTCTCTAAGACCTTGTCGTTGCACACATGTTCTGTCCTCAGCATCATTCAGAAGAACAACATTTACTTGCTTCAAGTCTCTTTTTCATCTTTGAGGATATTGGTCAGCATTCATTTACCATACAGGAGGAAAGATACCACGTAACAATTCAGCCTTCTTTTCTTTGCTTCTAACGAAATTTAATAATCTTCTTAGATTTTGGAATGCATATTCGACCATCCAAAAACGTCTTCGCCCTCCGTCTATTAGTTCGAAAACTTTCCTGTGTCGTAATAATCTGCTTAGCTTTTGGAATGCGTATTCGGTCATCCAAATACGTCTAACCCCTCCATCTATTAGTTCGAAAACTTTCCTGTGTCGTAATAATCTGCTTAGCTTTTGGAATGCATATTCGGCCATCCAAATACGTCTAACCCCTCCATCTATGAGTTCGAAAACTTTCCTGTGTCGTAATGCTCTGCTTAGCTTTTGGAATGCGCATTCGGTCATCCAAATACGTCTAACCCCTCCATCTATTAGTTCGAAAACTTTCCTGTGTCGTAATAATCTGCTTAGCTCTTGGAATGCACATTCGGCCATCCAAATACGTCCAACCCCTCCATCTCTTAATTCGATAAGCAGGATAAGTCATTAAGTTCAACTTGCTGAGAGTAATGTAGGCTACTAAAGCCATCAACTGAAGTTGGGAAATTTAATATTCTTCTTTAAGTATCGTGTCCCCTCAAGATGTAGGCGTTCATGACTCTCCACAATTTCCTGTCTTTTGTAGCTCTATAATCTTCGTCTTTGTTATTTCTCCTTGTTCTGTGATCCATTTACTTAAGCATACTAAGTATGTCATGCGTTGTTTTCCTTTATCCCTCATGTACTCAATCTCTCCAGTGAGTATCAGATTTTCCAAGCCCTCCTTCCTTATTATATGCCATAGAAATTTAAACTCTCCCTAATGTTAAGTATACGTCACATTTTTGTTTTAGTTTTCTGTAAAACTACGTTTTTCCTTAGTTGACATCCTCAGTAGCCTTCTGTAGAACAAGGTTTTTGTTGCTTCAAGTCTCTTCTTTATCTCTAAGGAGATTGTTCAGCATTCACTGCCATATGGGAGAACTGATATCGCATCATAGTTTAGTACTCATTTCTTTGTTTCTAACGAAGCGTTTTCTGTTTCTTAATGTTCTGCTTAGCTTTTGGAAGGCATCTTTCACTATCCCAATGCTCCTTCGAATTTTAGTGTTGCACTTTCCATCCTATGTTAATACACTTCCCAGATATTTAAATTTTTGTACATGTTTCATTTTGGTATTTCCGTTTTGTAATTAGCATTTTGGACTGACCCTTTTGCGAACAACCTTCCAAATGTCAGCGTCATTCAGGCTCTGTATAAGTGACCTGTTCGTTTGCATTTTCTCTAAAACTGCGTCGTGGCTCATATATTTCATCGAGGGTTACTTCAGAATCCGTCTGTAGAAATTTCAACTGTCTCTGCCTGATGTTAAATATAAGGTTCCTTTTTTTGCATTTTCTCTAAATCCTCGTCAAAGCTCATATATTCTGTCCATGGTATCCTCAGCATCCTTCTGTAGAAATTTCAACTCTCTCTTCCTGATGTTAAGTATAAGTTTCCTTTTTGTTTCCATTTTCTCTAAAACCTCGTCGTTGCTCACATGTTCGGTCCATGGTATCCTCAGCATCCTTCTGTAGAAATTTCAGCTGTCTCTTCCTGATGTTAAGTATAAGTTTCCTTTTTGTTTCCATTTTCTCTAAAACATCGTCGTTGCTCACATGTTTGGTCCATGGTATCCTCAGCATCCTTCTGTAGAAATTTCAACTCTCTCTTCCTGATGTTAAGTATAAGTTTCCTTTTTGTTTCCATTTTCTCTAAAACCTCGTCATTGCTCACATGTTTGGTCCATGGTATCCTCAGCATCCTCCTGTAGAAATTTCAACTGTCTCTTCCTGATGTTAAGTATAAGTTTCCTTTTTGTTTCCATTTTCTCTAAAACATCGTCGTTGCTCACATGTTTGGTCCATGGTATCCTCAGCATCCTTCTGTAGAAATTTCAACTGTCTCTTCCTGATGTTAAGTATAAGTTTCCTTTTTGTTTCCATTTTCTCTAAAACCTCGTCGTTGCTCACATGTTCGGTCCATGGTATCCTCATCATCCTTCTGTAGAAATTTCAACTGTCTCTTCCTGATGTTAAGTATAAGTTTCCTTTTTGTTTCCATTTTCTCTAAAACCTCGTCATTGCTCACATGTTCGGTCCATGGTATCCTCAGCATCCTTCTGTAGAAATTTCAACTGCCTCTTCCTGATGTTAAGTATAAGTTTCCTTTTTCTTTCCATTTTCTCTAAAACCTCGTCGTTGCTCACATGTTCGGTCCATGGTATCCTCAGCATCCTTCTGTAGAAATTTCAACTGTCTCTTCCTGATGTTAAGTATAAGTTTCCTTTTTGTTTCCATTTTCTCTAAAACCTCGTCATTGCTCACATGTTCGGTCCGTGGTATCCTCAGCATCCTTCTATAGAAATTTCAACTGTCTCTTCCTGATGTTAAGTATAAGTTTCCTTTTTGTTTCCATTTTCTCTAAAACATCGTCGTTGCTCACATGTTTGGTCCATGGTATCCTCAGCATCCTTCTGTAGAAATTTCAACTCTCTCTTCCTGATGTTAAGTATAAGTTTCCTTTTTGTTTCCATTTTCTCTAAAACCTCATTGTTGCTCACATGTTCGGTCCATGGTATCCTCAGCATCCTTCTGTAGAAATTTCAATTGCCTCTTCCTGATGTTAAGTATAAGTTTCCTTTTTGTTTCCATTTTCTCTAAAACCTCGTCGTTGCTCACATGTTCGGTCCATGGTATCCTCATCATCCTTCTGTAGAAATTTCAACTGTCTCTTCCTGATGTTAAGTATAAGTTTCCTTTTTGTTTCCATTTTCTCTAAAACCTCATTGTTGCTCACATGTTCGGTCCGTGGTATCCTCAGCATCCTTCTATAGAAATTTCAACTGTCTCTTCCTGATGTTAAGTATAAGTTTCCTTTTTGTTTCCATTTTCTCTAAAACATCGTCGTTGCTCACATGTTTGGTCCATGGTATCCTCAGCATCCTTCTGTAGAAATTTCAACTCTCTCTTCCTGATGTTAAGTATAAGTTTCCTTTTTGTTTCCATTTTCTCTAAAACCTCGTCGTTGCTCACATGTTCGGTCCGTGGTATCCTCAGCATCCTTCTATAGAAATTTCAACTGTCTCTTCCTGATGTTAAGTATAAGTTTCCTTTTTGTTTCCATTTTCTCTAAAACCTCGTCATTGCTCACATGTTTGGTCCATGGTATCCTCAGCATCCTCCTGTAGAAATTTCAACTGTCTCTTCCTGATGTTAAGTATAAGTTTCCTTTTTGTTTCCATTTTCTCTAAAACCTCGTCGTTGCTCACATGTTTGGTCCATGGTATCCTCAGCATCCTCCTGTAGAAATTTCAACTCTCTCTTCCTGATGTTAAGTATAAGTTTCCTTTTTGTTTCCATTTTCTCTAAAAGGTTACAACCCTGATCCAAGCATATCACAATATTCAACACCAAAACAACACATTCGTATCTACATTTCTTACTACATCCAACATAATACCTCGTTGTCTCTATGAAAATACTAACTAGTTCCCAGATGTACAATTCGTTGTCTGTGGGGGAAGGGAATAAAAGAACAATTGAAAACAAAACTATTTACAATATACTAAACAAAATAATGCTAGTAATAACTCCCCCCCCACAACCTCTAAATGTGGAAGAAACATCAGTTAACTGAACGAAAATAATATAATAATATAAAACATTAATTCATCCCAAACACTAACTCAAACACACTCATCCAGACAAAACAATTACGAAAATCACACTAGAAAGGAAAGGCGCCCGGCAGCCACCAGAGAACTGACATCACTGACCACCTAATGAGGGAGAGGATGCAGAATTAAACTAAAGAAAACTACGGACAAAAATAAAAGGGGCCAAAAAATGAGAAAGCCGAGTTCCAATTCCAGCCAGTTTCGATATATCCACTCACGCTATTTGGCTATTCCCCGCCACCTATGGATTAATTATAAGGATTTGTATCTGTCAAACATTATTATATTCCGTCAAATTTCTTCCAATATAAAAATATTTTTGGCTTTAAATGACCTGCAAAATGCGGATAACTCTTAAAAAAAAACAATTAACTCAATGAATTAATTACAGTGGGGGATTGGAATTTACAACATAATTAATTTTATTTTACTTTTGCACTCTGATTTTTAGACTAGGTAGATGTTTCTGCTTGGAATATCGGCGCATCCATAATCTTCCTATTCGATATCTGGCCTAAAGCTAAATATATCCACAAGATCTAAAAGGGGTAATAATGGATGAAGAGGAAGAAATTGAGAGAGAGGGAGAGAGAGAGAGAGAGAGAAAGAGAGAGATGCAAGGAACCGATTCAAAGATCAAAGGAGTGAGACGGGTAGTGGCTAAAAGAAACGGTAATGAACAACCCTAGCGTATTAACTGTTGCAGAAAGATCCAAATTTGTTTCGC
Organism: Acanthosepion esculentum; assembly: GCA_964036315.1. Lineage (NCBI taxonomy): Eukaryota > Metazoa > Mollusca > Cephalopoda > Sepiida > Sepiidae > Acanthosepion > Acanthosepion esculentum. The sequence continues at coordinate 37,044,395 of OZ038516.1, forward strand.
AACGACATCCAAATCTCATTTTTTTTTGCAACCTTTCATCTTGCAAATCAGCACGTTCTCCACTCTTATTTCTCCTTTAATATAATTCTTTCACTGATTACATTCGAAAAAAAAAAAAAGAAAGAAGAGAGAACGAGAAGAAAAATGCTTTGTTTCAATTTACCCAAGCCCTACAAAGGAATTTCTGGAATGCTGTCATCTGAAAGGATCGATCCCTTTGGACGAGTGCAAAGGTATGCGCGCATAGATGCTCCCTGCTTCCGTAAGACGCCGGCCTACCTGCAAGCTCTCTGTCGAGACTTTCAGATTTCAAACGCATGGAATGGAACTAACTTTCACTCCTACAGAAACAGTTAGATTTTTTTTTTTAATTTTATTTTGGATGCAGATAATTAAAGAAATATTGACTTCACCTCTGATAAGGATATCGATAATCGATTCGTAGAAAAAAAACAAACACGAATGAACTTCAAACAATATGTTAACAATAAAGCCGCTCTCATACAATCGTAGGGGAATGAATCACTGTGTTAATTTAAAACCCAAATTTGAATAAAGAATAAAAAAAAATAACAGAACAATGCAAAATACATTATACATTTCAGAAAAATCTGTTACTTCTGTCTAAATTTCTGAGATCAGAATCATCATGAATTAATACGGAGCAAAAGTTAATTCTGATTCCTGAAATCCAGTATATGGCCTATAAGCTAAATATATATACATATCATCTAGAGACTGAAGCTAATTTTTATGCACAAGAACTAATGGCAAAAACTGCATATATATATATATATATATATATATATATATATATATATATATATATATGTATATATATATATATATATATATATATATATATATATATATATATATCGAAAGACTAAAGCTATATATATATATGTTTTGTGTATAAATATATATAAATACACATATATATACACGCACATATATATGTGTGTATGTATATATATATATATATATATATATATATATATATATATATATATATGTGTGTGTGTGTGTATGTTTGTGTGTGTGCGTGTGCAAGCATATATATATATATATGTATATATATATCGTAAGCCTAAAGCTATATATATGTGTATGTGTGAATGTATATATATGTATACACATATATATACACGCACATATATATGCGTGTATGTATATATATATATGTGCGTGTGTGTGTGCAAGCATATATATATATATATATATATATATATATCGAAAGCCTAAAGCTATGTATATATATGTGTATGGATGTGTGTGTGTATATATATATATATATATATATATATATATATATACACATATATATACACGCACATATATATGTGTGTTTATATATATATATATATATATATATATATATATATATATATATATATATATATGTGTCCGTATGTGCAAGCATATATATATATATATATATATATATATATTGAGAGAGAGAGAGACAGAGACAGAGAGAGAGAGAAACCAAAAACGTTTTTGGTTATAATGCGTATTTTTTAAATATTACTTTATTTTCCATATTTTTCTAACTCGTGTTTCCGGTTTGGAGACTTCCGGGCAACAAAAAATGTTTATTTCCACTTATTAATAAAAGGGTGTAATTTTCTTTATGTTTTACGATGCTTACTCATTGTGTTTTGTGTGTAGTAATAACCTAAATGTTTTCTTGGAATTGTGGAGAAAATATTCTTCTGCTTAACAGTTAATAAAACAATTAGGATTGGCCAGAGAAATGGTGAACGAAGTAGGTCTATATAATGAAGGTAAATTTAAAATTATGCCACTATATCAAGCATTGATTGAGTGGCATAATACAGGGAATTATTCTTACCTACAAATAGAAGAAAAAACTTCATAGACAAATTTAAACCAGCAATAGGCATATCCTAACCCCACAGACATAAACACACAGCATACACACATAATGGCCAAATACACTGGTCGGATTACACACACACACACACACACACAGAGAGAGAGAGAGAGAGAGAGAGAGAATGAGAGACAAGTATCTATGGAGAACGAATGTATATACACATACTGGCGAAACAAACATAATAGACTATCCACAAGTATATACACAAACCCTACACAACATAGAAAATGTATCTCTATCTATAAAATGCAGGATGTGTGTGTGTGTGTGTGTGTGTGTGTGTGTGTGTGTGTGTGTGTGTGTAACGAATGCACGGCGCAATTTTCGACGGATTTGCACCAGAATTTACATGCACATGCTCCAACTTAGGGGAAGGGCCAAGACCGACGTTGCATTTCCCAACTTCCATCGATAGTGGAAAAAATCGATTTTTTCATGATTCTACGGCAGTTTTCGTGTAGTTTGCGGTCATTTTGTACTGGCCAGAGTGAGAGCTTATAGCTGCCTGCCACGAATAGGCAGGAAGATTATATTGGCCAGCGTGAGAGCCAACAGCTGACTGACACGAATGTTAACTAGCATGCTAGCATGCAAAAAATCGATAGCTGCATTCGTCACGAGTGGGAAAAATTTAAATCTGCATGCCACTTTACTCCAATTGGCTTATTCGCTTGCTTAAACTCAACGTTGATTCTGATTCCGCAGAACTGTGTTGAGTATGAAAGTGTATTTGTTGTTAACATTCTTTTTTCATTCGGTTTTTCCAGTTACGAATCCTTTTTTAAAGCTGATTGTTTTGTGTTCATTTTGTTTAGTTCTTTTTTTTCGTAACATATTTAATGTTTAGTATAGAGTTTAGAAAAAAATCGCAATGTGAGATAGGCAAGAAGTAAGGCATGTAGCAACATCAGCACGGCAAAGGGCACTCCTTTAAAGGCAAGCAAGGGCAAAAATATTTAAATCAAGTGATAGTGATTGCTGTATGAGTCGTACGATTTTTGAATCAAGCACTGGCAACGCCGGGCCATGCTGCTAGTATATCTATACACACACACACACACATACACACACACATATATATATATATATATACTAGCACAAACTCACACGAACACTCAATACACAACAATGGTAATAAATCTAAGAAGATACAGATGTCACAAATATATTGGTTTGGTCATGAAATTCTTCTCATGGTCTTTTAATTTAATAAATTGTTCTTCTTTTGTTAATTGTTTCATTGTATAGTCTGTTATTAATTTAGTGATTATGTTGTTAGCGTCTTTGTTTACATCACTTTTTCTTTTGTTAATAGTGAATTTGTAAAATTTAGTGACTTCTTTGTCAACTTGTAATTGTTGGTTTCCATTTTATAGATTTTCCTGGATTTATCTGATTTTATGAATAAATTTTAAAATTGTTTATCCTTTTTTCAATCTTTTTAAGTCCCTTTTGGAAATTATTAATCTACCAGATGTCCTGGTTCATAGCGTTAATTAGCCTACGTTTAAGGACTTTAACAGTTGACTAATAAGTTGGTTAATAAGTTGATACTAAGCTGATTAATATTCGGACTGATCTTCGTTCGGCTATACAATATTTGCCACTCATATCTTCCTTGTAAGTTGTGTCTTTTTAATTGTTTTGTAACTTATTGGTCTGTGTTTTTTGTACGTATCCGTTAACACCCAATACAGGTACGGAATAAATATATTAAGCACTCATTCTTCTCTGTATATCATTCACCTCGACGATACATCATTTTCTCGTTTCCAAAATATTGATTATGTTTGTTAAGTCATTTTCAAGAGCAATACGTTTGTATTGTTGTGATGGGCATTTCATCGATGTGAATCCAAATTTATTAATATTATTGGTGGGGTTGTGGTTATCACTATTGTCATTGTCATCTTTGAGGAGACTGAATACATTTCATGTCTTGCGTTTTATAAGTGTTCTGTAACTTGCAGTTTGTAGCCATGTAGGTTTGATATATATATATATATATATATATATATATATATATATATATATATATATATATAGTATGCTTTCCTAGCAGCTGTCCTCCTAGCAGTTGATTCAATATAATCATTTCTACGTCAGTGTCAGTGAAGAAGCAATGAGTCTAACATCAGCCATTATGACGGTTGGCAAAAAGTTTTCTGAGATAATTAAAAGAGAGCATATATATATATATATATATATATATATATATATATATATATATATATATATGAAAATTTCTTAGAGTTAACGTGTAGATAAGAAAATTGTTTTAAATATTAATGACAATAGGAAAACACTATTAATTGCCGATGCGTTTCGTCCAATGTGGACTTTCTCAAAGCAAATTGACATTAACAATATGAAAATAGCGTTTCCTACATTTCAGTTGCTAAGAACACTCTGTTTTATTTGTTTTTATTAGTTTCCTTGTTTAATTAAATTCATTTCGTTTTTTTGCTTTGAGAAAGTCCACATTGTACGAAACGCGTCAGCAATTAATAGTGTTTTCCTATTGTCATTAATATTTAAATATATATATATATATATATATATATATATATATATATATATATATATATATATATATATTTGGGGGGTGATTGCACACTTGAATATTGGTTCGTCTATATAGTAATAGCGCATATGAGTGTACATTCATGTGTATGTTTTGTGAACACTCATTGCCACTTTTGTAATGCCAACTAATACTCGTTGTCACTTTAATAATGCTCGTTGTAGTAGAGACTTTGTAATCGCAGATACAACTATAGTAACGCCGTTGAACAATACTGTTGCCAGACGCCTTCGAATAACACTCGCACTAATAGGACTTGCTCGATAATACTCGCTCGAATAGTAAGCACCGTATAGTGATCCGAATAGAGAAATAGTGAATAGTGTAGAGAATAGCGCTCCTTATAGTAAGAGAGGATAGAGTAGAAATGGTGATCCGAATAGTAATATAGGATAGACGAGAATTGGAGATCATTTAGATGTCACGCGACTTCGTATATATATACGTTTCCTCACGTCACGTGGTCTACTTAATTCAATAATGAGATCGCATGTGTTTGCTCACTGGGGATCTATGTTCAAACTTCAGTGTCGGTAGCGACACTTTTTTCCTATATAACAGTGTGTATTGAGGTATGTACACATGTATATATGTGTGTAGGTGCGAATATGGGTTGATGTTGTGTATCGCACGACTTCGCTGTCTTTTGTGTGCTTCTTTACACATAATTGGACCATTGACTGTCTTGTCGATGTACACCACACTTATATTTCTAAACTAACATCATTGTATCATTATTCAGACACCATCTTTTTATTTTTATTTTTATTTTTATTATTACTTTTACTCTTATTTTTTTTGTTTTATTTATATGTATCCACTTATGTCTGATATTATTATTATTATTATTATTATTATTATTATTTTTATTATTATTATTATTATTATTATTTTTTTATTATTATTATTATTATTATTATTATTATTTTTATTATTATTATTATTATTATTATTTTTATTATTATTTTTATTATTATTATTATTATTATTATTTTTATTATTATTATTATTATTATTATTATTTTTATTATTATTATTATTATCATTATTATTATTATTATTATTATTATTATTTTTATTATTATTATTATTATTATTATTATTATTTTTATTATTATTATTATTATTATTATTATTATTATTTTTATTATTATTATTATTATTATTATTATTATTTTTATTATTATTTTTATTATTATTATTATTATTATTATTATTATTATTATTATTATTATTATTATTATATGTTATGTTTCCTGATTGGTATGCTGTAGAGCAGGGTCCAAACTATGGTCCTTAGTCCCTATGAGAGAATTGTCATTTAATTGATAGCACTTTTCTTAGTATATCGGATGCTCCTAGTAGGGGCATCTATTGGGCAACTTGTATGTTGTTATTATTATTATTATTATTATTATTATTATTATTATTATTATTATTGTTTTTATTTCCTTTGATATCTGGCGTTTACACATTTCTTTCCGGGTCCCGCCCAGGGATCTAAGGTTAGAAATGGCATCATGACACTTTCCACTGCAAAAAAAAAAAATAAAAAAAATAATGACATAGATAAAGCCCTTCGTAAAGTGTGGGCTGTACTTGTCAGAACAATTTTTTGTATCTCTTTGAGGCATGGACTTCCAGGGATCCCTTCAATCAGCCTATTATACCTTTTCCAACCAGTCCAAGGGCTCCAACTACAACAGGAATTGTTGATGTTCCCATGTGCCACATTTTTGAGATTTCTATTTCAAGGTCCATGTATTTTGACAGTTTTTCGAATATCTTCAAAGATACATTGCAGTCTGCTGGGACTGCCATATCAATAAGGAGGCGCTTATTTTGTTTGTGGTCTTTAATAACAATGTCTGGGCGGTTGGCTTTGAATGTTCTGTCAGTGTGTATTGTGTCGTCCCATAGAATTGAAACAGGTCCTATCTCCGTAACCGGGTCAGGGTGGTGTTCGTACCAGTTTCTTCCAGTTTCCTTCCCGTAGGAGTTGCAAATTTTCAAGTGCAGATATTGGCCCACTCTGTCATGCCGGGTTTTATATTCAGTGGGTGCCAATATCGTGCAACCTGATACAAGATGATCAATGGTTTCTGGATATTTATCACAGAATCTGCATTTTGGGCTAACACAGTATTTTAGTATATGTGCTTGATAATTCCTAGTTAACAAGCATTGGTCTTGTGCAGCAATGATAAAATCTTCAGTTTCACCTTTCAACCCTGCACTACGTAGCCACTTGTCTACGTCAGCTTGTTTGGTACGGGCAGAGTATTGGCCATGGAGCGGTTTATCTTGCCATTGTTTCTTTATCTGGTTGGTCGCTTATTATTATTATTATTATTATTATTATTATTATTATTGCTACTTATTATTTGTTTTAAGGACTCTTTCATTGAACTAACTAGTACTAACTACTGGAATTGTGTTGGTTGGTCATGCCTAAAACAACGGACCATGTCGGTCAATTTGCTGTATAAGCCGTTGTGAAAATGCTTGTCTTGGTCAGTCTTTTAAGGCTTACTACTACTCAGTTGTTACTTTGTAGACTCGTCCACGACAACCAGTTTACCCTCTGCTAGAAAATGCACTCTTCCCGTTACATTATTACCACTGTCATACTTACAAATAATCAACAGGCATTCATTGGTTAATCGCCGTCAATCTAGCTTGCTGATTGGTCAGTATCGACCAATCAGATCGCTCCCACGCGCACGATCATTTTACGCGCCATTCTTCCCGGAGCCAGTCACGTGATAAGACATGATATTTAAACCCAACCCGTGTGATTCTTTCTCAGTAGCAGCACAAGAATTCTTTGTTTCGACGCGGTCTCTCGAAACCTGACTTCTCTTCGTCACTCAACACCACTGCCAAAATGTGACTTTCAGGAACTTCCATCTTGACTAACGCAGTCAGACGTTAAAGAACTTTGCAACATTTCAAGCAAGTACAATCTCTGTACTCTTACCAACTTGTCCAATAGACAATCTCTAACATGCAACATACTCAATCTTCTAAACTGCATTTTAGTAATCAACTCTTTCGTTATGAGTCTAGGTAAAAATAATTAGCTAATCAAAGGGACGCAACTCAGTCTCTCTTTTCAGTTCGCATGCATGTAATTTCAATACTTAATAAATTCAATTGTTATGTTTTTAACTCCATGTTCCCTTTTTGTATTTCACCATTGCTGATGATTTCACACCTTTCCTAACAAAAATAAATAATTGTGGGGAACAGCCCTTTCAACACGCAACTAACATGGCTAACCAAAACACACGCCATCTCACACAGGGCCCGTTCCCCTACAACTTCCTTAACCCTTTCTTTTCCTTAACCCCCTACCATCACATCATTTTAAAAGAGCCTTACCCTCCTTCTCTCATATCTTCTCTCTTGCTTACTCTTCCACCTTCCAATCTGATATATCCGTCCGGTATATTGTCTCCAGTGACTAAGATATTTCGGTCTGAAAAGCTGAATTGTCCGGTTCAAACTCCTCTCCGGTCAGTTGAAAAGGAGTAGTTTCCTGTTAAAGATTGAGTTTCAGGTTCTTTCTAAATTATCCTTATTCTCTTTCCCTTCCAGCAATCCCTTGAATATTATTGGCATTATCGCCTTTCTTGGGGTGATTTGGTTATCATTTATTTAATAATAATATTAATAATAATATGAACTCATTATTGCATACATTTTCTTTAAACTGTTTATCTCTTTTTGCCTAACTTCGAGGCTAATTGTAAACATAGAGCTGAGGCATTTCTTTAATCATTTTACCGCAATCAAGACAATAAAGTCACTACGACGCAAGGTTAGAGTGTTAGAGAATACGAGTAAAATACTGTTGAGGAGATAGGACAATAAAAGAAGAGAAATTAAAAAGAACGAAGATAACTATTGACATGGCATTTAAATTTTTAAACATCAAAATTGACACTATTTACATTATTCGGACTATTGTCGTCATCTTTGTCGCCATGTTTATCACAAAGCTTCGGCCATTGTACGCTCCGGTCTTCTTCAGGTGGTTTGAATGTCGAACTAAACCCTTTATTTCGCTAGCTGGGGTAGACTGTTATGTTTCCACGTGTCATGTCTAATGGATG